>CM031233.1:308178034-308583818 GCA_018340775.1 Taxus wallichiana var. yunnanensis
TAATTATTTTTCATGTCTTTGTAGAACAAAAAAGTAAGGTATAATATTTTGATGATACTACTCATTATTAATAGTATAAGTTTCTACCAACAACGGACATGAGTTTGATTCTCAATGATTCAAACATATAATTTGATTTATATCCTCATACTTATCTATGTTTAATAGATACATATTCATGTTTAAGAAAGGTGCACTTAACTTGTTACATACCATTTGTCAATGATTAGAATTCATAAAAAGTAGTGAGATATAATTTATTATGATTATCTCTTTTACATTTTCACATAATTAGGTTGTTGATATCATTTATATGATTAATCATTGAACATATGATTAATCAACGTACTTATATCATTTAATGCATAATTAAATGTGTCGTCATATTAAATAAATATTAAACATAACTTAACAACATGTTTGGATATTGTTGATGTATTTTTTGTATTATGTTGTCTCATCTTAACATACATCCATAATCAAATCATAATGAAATCAAATCATCAAATTATACTTACAATATTTCATTCTAAATATTTTGTAAATTCAGCATTATAACATTCCCATAAAACACAAGAACGTAGTAAAACAACAACTTAAATTCATGTAACAGAGGTTAAAAACTCATTATTACAGTACATAATAATATTGAAATCAATCAATATATCCATCAAGCCTTCAAATGCCTTATTTACAAAATGCAAAGTAAATAATTTCTCTTTTAAACAAATTCAAGTATATTTAAATTACATCACATAAATTAGTACTATAAAAAACAAAACATGATCCATTCATTAATTGTTTCATCATAATTTTCCAAAACCTGTAATCTGAAAATGATAAAGCACAAAGAATGTACAAGGTCAGTTCACAATAATTGACATGAATTATCTAATCTAAACCACATTGTATTAACATTGAATACATAATATGTAATGATTATCTTCCCTCTTTCCATCATACTACATTTAATAAATTGACTTAGGAATATTCAACAAGGTAATAATAAAATCTCTATTTTCCAACAATTACTAAACAACTAAAAATATACTTATATAATGTCAAGGTATAATACACTAATCTAGAAATACCTTCAAAATATATCAATTCAATTTCATGTCTTATTTAATCAATTCAAATAAGTCTTAGAACATTGTAGCCTTATTTTTACTATGTCTTAATAGCCTATGAAGGTCCATTAAACTCAACCTCATGTTTATTTCTTAATTTATTTTCTTGCCTTAGTTTTAGAGACATTATGTATCTTAAGGAAAAATATACCCACTCTTTTAGCATTTCATTTAGATGTAAGTCATACCCATTACAAAAAATAACTTTAATCAAGTATATGGACATGATGTTTCACTTCTAAAGCATCTATTATACCCATACAAAGATCTTCCTAAAAACTCGTAAATAATGTTGCATTATATTCAAATAAACAAACTATACAAGTAATCCCGATAGGTACCTAAATATAATTAAGTAGGTTAATTCCTACTCTATTAGTTCATCAAAGGAAATAATAAATAAGGAATCATCACAAAAACATTTTTAAAGAGAAATAATCATAACAAAGTGGATTAGGATTCCTTCACAATACATTCTTTAACACAAAGTTATTTCCAAGATGGGTAGCATTATATTTTAGAGAGGGAAAGATCCCGACCATTTACATAAAATCCAAGTGTTCTAACGATGTGATTATGATAAAAAAACCTAAATGTATACCCAATTATTTCAACCCACTAGATAATTCAAAATGGGATCGAGAGATTCATCCTAGTGTCCACGTAATAGTACGAAGGAGTTCAACTCCAGCCATATAAAAGTTAGTAAGAAAGTAAAACTATGTTTATTCTGACCCAATGGAACTTATAGTGAGAAATCGATCTCCAAAAAGTTTGTGCACTGTGTAAAGTAAGAAAGCGTCTAATAATTAAATTAAAAATCCTAAACTCGTACCCTTTAAAGATGCAACCAAGGATAAATGATAATCCTTTATCAAACTAGTGTAATTTAGGAACATATCACATTTGACTACCAAATTGTCCCAAAAAAGCAATCAAAACCATTAACCCAAATAGGTCATTATGCGACCATATATGTCCATGACCTCATGGGTCTCTTTTCTTAACGGTTAAGTTTAACAATCCTAGAGTATGGTATTAACTATAAACCCACAATAGTTTAATACAAATTATATATAAACGACATCATAGGAGTTTCAATTTAGATTCCATTAAATATTACTAATGTTAAAACACATTTTCTTATTTTTATTTTTAGTTTCATCCATAAAGGATAACAAAAATTAATTCTATATTACCTAGCAATACAACAGATTCAGGTTAAAAAAACCATGCCTAAGAAGCTTTTATGACCCTTTTCTATTTTTTTTTCGACAGCTTGGCAACTAGGTTAAGTGGAGAATTCAATAAATTTTCTAAATCTAGAATTCATTCTTTCATCATTTCCAAATAGATTTGAAATCCCATAAAACCCAAATATAAGCATTTGCAAAATCCTTGCATGGCTAGCTATAAGAGCTAAACAAAACTGAAACATCTAAAATGAAACCCCAATATTGCATGCATTGGTAGCTTCATGAAGAATCTTTGTTTATTTCAAAAACTACACAATCCATTAATGTATTAATTTCCATTGTGCCACATAAGAGGCTTTAATAAATTTTCCACTTTCCTCCCAAAGATGGTAGTCGGTCATGTTTATATTTGAACTTAAACATTGCTACATGGATTTCATTGATTAATCAAAGAAGAAAACACCATGTTAACCGATTTTTTCCAATCATGCATGGTGTCCATGATTGGTCCAAGCCCAACATATATTAACAATTACAACTTACATGGTGATAATAAATCAACTAATCCAATTTACCTTATAACATGGGTCTATTTACGATTGATCTTAAACCTTTGAAATCATAATCTATGGTCGTAGGATAAAATCAAAACATTTAAAATGTGTATGTATTTAGGTCTTTAGAACCGTGTCTAACTATACAAATTTTTTATCATGAGGTCAAAGTCCTTATTCAATTACCCAATGCAAATGGAGTATTTTGAATTAGTTAAAACAACTCAAATACTCACAAAAATGGTCTAAGGTCATTTTTTAAATGAATCAATAAGAGTAGCCATTGGTGGGTTCGAAGACCATTAAAATAATACAATTTCCTTTGTCTCTCCATTTTATGGTTATTAACCATAATAACCAAAGCAAGAGATTTAACTTATTTAATGTATTCCTCGATAAACATGCTCAAGGTCTATAACCAACGGATAAAATCAAAACAACATAACTTTTTTCACAAACACTATCATGGTTTATGACTAAATGATAATTCATGATAATCATACCTTAGCTTTAATTTTATTTACCTTACTATCATATTTTGACAATTAACTTGGCACTCCATTCAGAAAAACACCATCACAACTCAAAACAGTTAAGTAAGATATTTTAAATGAATAACTCTTATTTTGACAATAATCCAAAACTCCTTTACGATAAGTGAAAGAATTATTACAATGCCTTATGGCTAAAACCCATTATTTTAGCAACAAGATGATTAGTCCAATTTTAGGATAATAATAATTATCTCCTAGAAACATCATATGAAAAGTAAATCTATGTATATGATTGATCACTATTGTGAAATCATCATGAATAGTAAGAAAACATAGTCATAAAATATAGTTATAAAAACAAAAACCCACCAATGTACTAAATCAATACTTTCAACCAAGTTGATAACTCATATCACACAACATAGTAAGGTACAATACATTATTCATTACCAATAAAACAATCAAAGAGTACATCATGTACCAAAAATATCACACTCAACATGGTAAGTACATTCAAATATCAAATAAAAATAAGAATAAGTCATAAATGCTAAGTGCTTTACAAAGGCTGGGTGAAAATTGTTATTATGCAGTTGCCCATGAAACTATGTGTAAGTGTGTACATCCTTTTTAGGATATACATACACACATGTATCTGCATACTCAACTATGCAACATTGCTTATTCCCCCACCTTTGTAACCCATTCATCATTTTACAACTTATCCTTTCAATGAAATAGATTGAAATTGTGGGATGTGACATAACTCGTTCAGCTCTACAATCCTTTATTTATAATATATATCAATCAAAATTCCTACTTCCAATGTTGTCCTTAAGGTATGTAATTAAAATTCAATAGGAATAAGTGGCTTCTTTCCATACACAACTTCATGTGGAGAAAAACCAATGGTATTTTTTCATGATGTATTGTAATCCCATACCACCTTAGGTAACTTTTGTACCTAATCTTTTCTCAAGTTGCATTCAAAAATTTGTCAAAAACTTTCTAGTTCTTTGTTTCTAACTTCTAATTTTTCATTAGTGTAACACCATGTTATTATTCATCCAAATTAAGAGGATTTTTTTTAAAACAAACCTCGTAGGTATAATTAATTCCATCAATGATTTTCATCTTACAACAATTGAATAAAACATAACTAAATTTTTACAATCCATCGATAAAAAATGATAACCTTATGGAGTTGTAAAGTTCAATTAGATATTTCTGACCCTCTCAATTCACTCTTACCGAGTGTGTATAACTTGTATAATTTTGGTTAAACCTTTAGAGTCATGAGAACTATGTGCATCTCTTAAGTGTATACCTAGAAAACATACAAGTTTCATTCTATCTAGTATCCGACACAATATTTTATGGGAATGGACATATAATGTAATCAAATAGTTAAATACTTTTCCAAATATTCAAGTGTTGCAATGCATGCTTAGTTTTGTGACTACACACAAGTCATTGAAACTTGTCTTCATCACCGCATAACCATATCTATGCATTTATATATATCTCATTTCATTATTTAATAAATTAAGTCTAAGTTTAGAGGAAGTAGAAACCATGTATCACCCCTATAATCAAAAGGATCCTATCAATCCCATCTTAGGATCCCTATGCAGAATATAGTGATCACATAATTAATTTCATCATTACATCCTCACTACCCTTCCTTTAGTCATCGTAAGTTGGAACGGCTAGGATTTCATCGAAAGAAATGATGGGGCATAATACCTACACTTTTAGTTATCCATGAAAGATAATTAAATAATTTCATATTTACTATATGTTATAACACATCACTACACAATATTAGTTTCTTCAATGAGTATAATGGCAAATCTGTGAGTTACAATCTTTCTTTATTCCTCTTTTCTAACTTACATAGCATAGTATCATCATTAATTATAGGTTAAATTACCATGTCTCGTATATAGAGGATACATTCATTAATTGATAAGTTTTGACCTCAAGCTCATAAGCATATAAATTAATATGATTAGTCTCATTTATTTAATAAGGTACAATAATAACTTAAGATTGTTTCCATTATGTAGTTGTACTTATCATTATATATTCATCATTAAAATGAATCAATAAAATCATTTATAATGGTCTATCATAATATAAATTAACTTTATTTATACTACTGTTATAAAACTACAAATAAATACCTTCATACCCAAAAAATATGATACCAAACAATAAAGTATTTTATTAAAACTTAATAAGGATAACCCCTTATTTTCATGAATAATGATATACAATTCATCATGATAGTACATTACAAAATATGCTCATTAATCAACTTGTTAAGATAATACATTTTTTCTTCATGAATAAATACAACAATAATTTTTAGATTCTACATAAATTGTACATGGTGTAATCATGCATAAACAATCTAATCAGTCACTTCATGAATGTCAATCCTTCGTATAATGTAGGAGAGAGAAAATGTATATATGGGTCAGTTTAAAGAACTAACATGATTTAACTAACTCATATTCTTGTTTTATTTAACATAAATAATAGAATAAGTTAAGGTGGACTTAATTGATAACTAATAAACTTCCTATTTTATTTATAAGTTATCATTTTTAACACAATGAAATGTTACTTTATAATGATTGTTATATTTTCGGACAAAACAAGAATGCAACTCAAAAACATAACCTTTGTTTTGTAAAAGTATAATATTATTCGGATATTTATAACAATAAATAGAAAATAGTATCTATAACAATATCCATTAAATTCCTTTTAAAAATTCCACAAAGAATAATGTCAACAATGAAATATTCATTAATGTATCTATGTTATTGTTAAATGAATATTCACAAACTAACTCATTATCGAATCTAGTAATTGACTAAGAAAATGATTTATTTAAATTAACAATCAACAATCAAAACAATGAATGTATTTCTCATTCCCTAATAAATATATAATTTTCTCGTAAGTAATAAAAGGAAATGAAACATCATCAAGATTTACTATAAATTCATATAATATCATTTCTTGACCAACTTTCATTTCTCCATTCAAACATAAGTCATGACTAAGAAAATTCAATAGTCATCCTCAATATGAATTAAAACATTATTCAGACAAATTCAAATGAGCTTGATTGCATAATAATTCCAAAATTATAATAAACCAAATAGTGCTTAGGTTTTAGTGATTATCTCAAGCTGAAGAGTGTTTGAGAGAAAGAAATTTCATGTTTCAAGGATTCTCAATAAAAACCATAACTATTCACAAATCAAGCTTATTTGTAGATATGTAATGAATTTGAGATAAAATAACTCAATCTAGCTAAACAAAGCCATATTGAGTTGGGAATGTTATTTCGTATCAAATAGTTCAAGAAATATAACAAAATATATCTTCGAGTTCCCAATAGGTACCTAGATCGAGTTCATTCAAGAAAATGAAGAGGGAGATATCATGGCAGAGGTTCATATCAACATTGATACATACAAATTCAAAACACCATGATAATAAAGAGTTCAAGATGAGATAGTCTCACAAAATCAATAGGCTCATTAAGAATAGAAATGACCTTTAATATTAAGTCATATCTAATATTCCAACCAAAATAGAACTTAAATATTAAACCTTGTTCTGAAACTCATACAAAACTATATGTTTTTAAGATCTCAAAATAAACAAGGCATATTCTTCATTATCAACTATTTGTTCTCCCTTTCAAGTTGAGCAGCAACATAGATTAGACATGGAGCTTAGAGGTAGATAGATCATAGTGTGTGTCATTTTGTAGCCGAGGATGAGATCTAACTAGCCCTTTGTTACTCAAATTTGTGGAGAGATGGATAGCACCTTTAAGAGGATTTGACTGTCCTCACTACTTTAGGTTGTGCCTCTTCGACCAGGGTGAGAGGACCCTTAGTGTAACCTTTGTTTGATGAAGGAGATGGAGATATCCTTCGTTTGGAAAAATTTTATGAAGAAAACCTTGGGAAAATATGGTCAATACTCCATAATTTAACTCTTAAGAGTTGTCACTTCTAAACAATGGAGATACTTTCAACACAAGGCTAAGGTTACTGAAGACATTAAGAAATCCTGAGTGTTCTGCATATTTTAGTAAGTAGATTTTGTTCCTTTGTTGATATACAGGGGAAAACAGGGGTAGTTCAGGATGGATCAATGGTTTTTGAATGATTTTGGTGGGAGATGAAGCAGGATAAAGTTGATTATACCAGATCTTCAAAGGGACTTCACAAAAATGAACAACTCAACAACAGAAAACTTCAGAACAATTAAGATGTTCCTTCAACCTAGAAGGTGTGCTTCAATGGAGGCCTAGATCAGCATGTTTTCACATAATATTTGAGACTCTAACATAAAGGATTGAATTGAAAGACTCAATTAAACACTAAAGTCTATGATTAATCATGCCTAAGGTACACCTGAAGACCTAGAGACTATATTTATCAATAAGTGACAAAAATGAGTTTAAATTTTTTTATCTCATCCAAGATGAAGGATCTTCTTGAAATGAAATTGTAAATACCATTAAACTGTCACAGGGATGAGATCCTGTGTGATTTCAAAAATATTTCAATGTAATATTGCAATAGGAATGAAAGAAACTATTTGCAGACATTCTGAAACAAAGCAGACACAAATTGCTAGAGATTGGACACAAATTAATTTCAAAATTTCTTAGATTCATTAGTAGGGGAAAGCTTCTAGAGCAATCTCAGTGCTCATCAATGGCTATACATATGCAACCAACTTGACATGATAGAAAATCTAACATAGAAGAAAATAACAGGTTATCTTAGCTTTGGTCTCTCACGAAGATGGATTTCTCAAATTTTCTCTTAGGAATTCAAACTCTAACCATTTGCAAGAGTATTCTCATTGCATTTATACATTTTACTCACTCAATTTTCCCCCAAAAAGAAAGAATATTTGAGGGACCTTTGCTTGTTAACAATTTGCTTCATAAAGTGATATTTAACAAATTTAGATCCAAAAGTTTCGGGTGGACCAATTCTTAAGCCGATCACATTTCTTGGGCCCTCGACTAATGAGTAGGATGCCATGCCACAAAAAATTTGGCAATCCTTCTAATCATTCTAATTTTTTCATGTGAGAAATCCCCCTTTTAATAATTTTCTAGAGAATCTGCATAGATGGATATAACAGGTAATCCTTTTCTCTCTCGAGGAAAAACCTTTTCATCATTGCGCTTGCAGTTTCATCATTTCATCCCTTTTTCCCTCTCTTTCTGTACAATTATGCCCCGCATCCATCTCCTCTAGTAATTCCCATTTTTGCAAGTGCCTGAGCAATTCTAACTTCAAAATATTGACCTTAACAATCCTTGGACTCACAAATTAAGTTTCAAATCCATCAAATGGCACTTTATAGACAGAGATAACAAGGAATTTCATCAAAGAACGATGAAAAATAATGTGTATTCACATCTCCAGGAATCTTGGAGCAAAAATGGCAAAAAAATAGATGCAATACACAACAACCATTGATTCTACCCCTTTTCCACTTTATATCATAGCCGTCCACATGTTTCCTTGGTGTAACTACAAAGGAGAAGCATAGAGGCAAGTCCCAAACAAGTGTGGGCCTTCTATGTGCCCTGGGCCCAAAGAAACACCTTTTGGCCTTTGAAAAGCCTCAGTGTAAAAAGGAGCTAGCAAAAGCCTCCACGTGTCTCAATGGCACATTTTGAGATGGTCCCCAAAAGTAGAGACCCCAAACAAGCACGAGCTCAACATGTGTCTTAGTTTGATAGAGTTTGTTAAAAAAATTGAAGGTTCAGCGGAAGGTGCCATGTGTCTAGGGTTTGAGACATTTTTCTTTGGTTGTTGAAAATTCCAAGCAAAGGGCAGAGTGAGTGGAAGCCTCTAAGTGTCCTCCTGGTGCTTATTCAAAATAAAACTTAGGGACCGGTCCCCAAATAGGTGGGGCCCATCCACGTATCCTAGGCCTTTAGAAAGTTTCTTAAAAAACTTTAAGTATGGGGAGACCCTTCAGAAGCTTCCATGTGTCTTCATGGTGTAACTTTGAGATGGTGCCTAAGAGTAGAGACCCTGAACAAGCTCAAGCTCCCACGTGTCCTAGGATTTAGAAAATTGATTTTAAAAGTTTAAGTACAAAGTGGAGCTGGCGGAAGCCTCCACATGTTTCCATGTCGTAATCGTTAAGGTGGGACCCTAAGGCAGATCCTCAAATGAGAGCTAGCCCTCCACATGTCCATGGTCCGCTAAAATTATCTTTGGATGCATGAAATATTTGCCTAAGTCTCGGGAAAGGTAGCGGAAACCTCAATGTGTCCCCAAAGCAACTCTAAGACCAAACCAAAAGGTGAATTTTCAAATGAGTGTCGTTCCTCCACATGGACAAGTTTTGGGTTGAAACAAGCCTTAAAGGTTTTAAATTGCCCCACTGAGCTACATCCAACCAAAAAGGGCCACATTTCCACTAATGCTAAGATGTAAATTTGAGTGGGAAAAATACACCTATTAAATCGTAAAATACAGAAAATCACCATTTGAGCCTAGAAATGAATCTTTCTTCAAGGACAGAGAATTTGGAAATGTTATAAGGCTCAAATATGATCCTCCAAGCTACATCTAATCACGTTTCCATAGGTATTTGGGACAAAAATGATAACGTGGATTGTGGAAAATGGAAGGAAAGTAAAAATATAAGTTTTACAACCAAGTTATAGACTCTTTCAGATGGACAGAGGAACAAAAACAAATTCTGGACCTTTAAGTGATCCTCGACCAAGGAAGGGACTGATCATGGCAACCAAATGGAGGACATATTTTTTATGCATCAATACGGGAGATAGAGAAAATGACAGAGCCCGCAAACTGGAGAACTTCAATGACAAATGGGGCGAGACTAATTTGAGCACCAACATCGGCTTTGACTCGGGGATGGGCACTCCTGTGAGTTCCATAAGAACAAATAATATAACAAGTGCAAAAAATAGACCACTGGGAAAAGGATTCAAAGAATAAGCTTGCAGAGAAAAACAACCATAACCATTCTCAAAAAACAAACCGAGAAACCAACAAAACTAGGTCACCAAGGACTAGAACAAATAAAAACACAAAATCAAATGAGAAAAAAGAACTATACACTGTATAAATGGAGTATACCTTGATTCTGATAAATCAATCAAGGAAATGTTTCAAATTCCTTCCATTAACAGAGAATTCAAGCAGTTCCTGTCTAAGTATTTTAGGAAGAAGGTATTTTCACCAATTCGAATATCAATGGAATAAGGGCCCATCCACAATGCATCAGATTTACCATGCTTTCCCTTATCTTCATGCCTTTAATCCCATAAAAGCATAAGATCCCCAATGATGAAAGCTCTAGGGTCACCTTTTTGTCAAATAACTTCTTCAACTTTTCTCCGAACTTCACATGTTCTTAATGAGATTCCTTTCTTTCTTCATCCAACTCAATAATCTGATTGATTTGAGAATCATATGGACTAACTTCTTGGTCTTTAATTTTTGAATAAACTGAAATGAAGACAATTGCAAATGGAGGGGAAGCAAAGCTTGAGCTTAATATACCAATTCAAATGGGATCTTACTAGTAGCTCTTTTGATAGTGATTTCACACCCAAACAACAAACTTGATTTGCTCGGACCACTTCCTTTTGTTTAGCTTCAAGGTTCTTCTTATGATCTTCAACAAGTTTTTATTGTTGGACTTAGTTTATCCATTTCCTTAGGGATTTTAATTATAAGCATATGTCGATTGATTCCATACACTTTGCACATTGCCACAAAGGTTTAGCTCGAAACTCATAGCATTATCAACAATAATTTTAGTAGGGACTCGAATCGCATATGATTTTATTCAACATGAAGTCCATGATAACTTGGTGTGTTTCCTTCTTGTTGGGGATTACTTCCACCCACTTAGTGAAATAATTAGTGGCTACAAGAATCTATTTATGACCAAAGACTGGAAGGATCAAAAATTTCCCCAATGAAATTCATTCCCCATTGTCTGAATGGGGCTTCAACTAACATAAGATGTAAAGGAAGGGAGCCTAAAGCTTTCATTCTTCTAGAAAAATGTTGGAAAATTTCACATTTCCTAACCAATAGATTTGTGTCCTTGAAGAGAGTTGGCCACCAATAACCAACCCTCAAGATTTTATGTGTTGTAACTCTTCTAGCAAAATGTCCCCCATAGACTCCTCCATGGAGATCAGCAATTATTTTGGGGGCCTCATCTTCAGTAATGCATCTCAAGAGAACTCCCTTGGGGTTCTTCTAAGCTAATCCAAAATCAGTAATGACATAATTTTTAGAGGCTAACATAAGATCTCTTTTATGATTTTTACTCAAATATTCAAGGCAACATAGATGTTTGAGATAAAATATTATATCTTTGTACCATTCAGAACTTACCAACTTTTCAAGAACATCCACCCTTTCTCCTTCTACTTCATTCACCTCAATAGTTTGCAAGTTTCTCTTAGCCATAAGCTTATCTAGGCCCAAACCTCTTACCAATTTTGTGGTTTGGATATCCATGTCATACTCTTGTAACTTTTTCACCCATCTACATATTTTTCCTGATACCTCCATCTCCGATAAGATGTCTTTCACCATGGTGTGGGGAACATAAGAAACAACTTTAGAGCTCAAGATGTAGGGTCTGAAAACCTTTGTTTCTTTCACCAAGGAAAATTCTTTCTTCTCCATGATGGTGTACTTCAACTCAGCTCCCTACAATGCCTTACTGAAAAAGGCAATTGGTCTCTCAGCCCCTTCATCATCCTTCTACAACAAAATAGATGCAATGGTGTTTTCTGAAGAAAAATAAAACACTTGAAAAGGATTCTTGTAATTTGGGGCTGCCAAAACAGGGGCATGCTTTAGTGCTTCTTTGATCCCATTGAAATATTGAATGGAAAATTCTTCCCATTTGATAACCTGGTCCTTCTTCAACATACTAGTAATGGGGATGGTTAGCTCAACAAAGTTAGACACAAACCTTCTAATAAAGTTTATTTGTCCAAAGAAGGATTGAATTCCCTTCTTAGTTCTTGGAATTGGAACCTTGTTGATGGCCTCCACTCTCTCTAGATCAATCATGACCCCTTATTTTGATACAATGTGACCAAGAAACTTTTCCTTTTGCACTCCAAAGTGGCACTTCTTGGGATTCAATGATATTCCATACTCTCTACACCTTATCAACATTCTCTCCAAGTGTTGCAAGTGATCATTTATTTTTCTGGAAAACATAGTTACATCATCTTGATAAACAACAATGAAGTCATTGATATAACCAACAAATGCTACATCCATTGCTCTTTGGAAAGTTTCTCCAAGCATTCATTAAGCCAAAAGGCATCCTGACATAGACATAAGTTCCCAAGGAGTGGTAAAGGAAGTCTTTATTCTTTTTGACTCCTTCACAACAACTTGATTATAGCTAGAGAAAACATCCAGAGTAGATAACAATTCAGAACTAGTTACCAATTGTAGCATATTCTCCATGTTTGGTAGAGGGTAATTATATTTCAATGATGATTTAGGTTCCTGAAGTCTACGCATAACCTTATATCACCATTATTTTTTTTGACAGGCACTAGGTTTTCAACCCAAGATGAGTACCTTGTGGGTTGAATGATCCCTCCATCCCTCAACTTCTTCAGTTCTTCTTGCATCTTTAAAGAAAGGAGTGAATTGATGGGACTCTATTTTTTCTTGAAAGGCTTGGCATTAGATTCAAGAGGAATCTCATGTTGGAACAAATCTTCCTTTATGCCTTCAACTCAGAGTAAGACCAAGCTAGGTAGTCTTGATATTTCCTTAGCAATTGAATATAGGATTGCTTCTCTTCCTTGTTGAGATTGCTTCCTAACCAGATTTTACGTGGATTTTCCTTTGTTCCTAGGTCATTCTCTTCCACATCTCTTGAAACCGACATACTCCTTTTAATAATGCAATCAACATTATCAAAGTTTGACTCAAGATCCACCAAACCTCTGGGAATCATGTTTGTCTTCAGTTGGATGATGTCTTTGCCAAATAAAGTTTCTTTTCCTTCTACAACACACACCATTGGTTCCCAGTCTATATTTTGGTCAGAAAATCACCTTGGTCCTCGTAAATTGTTTCACTGCAGGAATCATCATCAAAAACTTGCCAATTTTTAACATTATCAGTGACAGATGGCCTTGTTAGTATTTCAACATCATACTCACAAAATAGAGACACTGTACAATTCTCAAATCTAGATCCTAGCACTGCTAACTTTTCTGTAACAACATTAAAATTTCTATCATGGTGCACAATATTAAAAGAGTCAAACATTTCAATCAAATCCTAGACCACATGTTTGTATTGTTTCATTATTTGATTTTTAGTAGCATATAGTTTTCTAATTTTCTTGACAATCAATTCTGAATCCCCTTTGACAATGATATCCTTTATACCATATTTCCATGAAATTCTCAAGCCTAATAACAATGCTTCATATTCAGCAATGTTGTTAGTGCATTCAAAGTTAAGTTTGAAAGAAAAGACAAACTCTTCTTGGCCTAGAGAAATCAGAACAATGCCAACACCATTTCCAAACTTGGAACAGGCTCCATCAAATAACAAGGTCCAAGGTAAACCCACTTGTTCAAGACATTTTCATTGATCAATCTTGTGCTCCTTGCCATTAACAAACCCCATAAAGTTATCTGCATCTACATCAGCATATAACACTTCATAAGAAGCATTATTTGGATCTTTACTGAGGTGAAACATTTTCTTCACTCCTTACATATTTACATGGATGCCTTCATTGGAATGGTGGCAAAAGACATATCCATCTAAACACTTCCACCAACACTTGTAGCCCACTTTCTTGATAACAACATGCCCCATTTGGTAGGGCAATCAACAATGACAACATCAAGTTTCAGGTTCTTACCCGGATAAGCTGCAAGTTGTACCACTAAACCTTTCACACACCCTACAACTGGGACCTCTCTAGAATCCATTGTAGTACACTTGCCATAAGCTGTTGTCACTTTAATGTTTAATTCATTCATGACTTCTAGAGGCATAACATTGCATGATGCTCTGGAGTCAAACATACAATTGTGTAGCAGTCTATCTTTAATAATCAATGTTGTAAAAAATGGATCAACATTTAACTGAGACTCAACTAAATATGTCCCCAAGTAGACTTCAGGTGGTTCACCTATCTCCTCTAATGCTGGTGGTTTTTCTAGGTCTGCAATGGTTAAAGGAGGGGTGTTTACATTATTTATATTTCTACCTTGGGCACTCCTATCTTCTTCTAACCCCAAATACTCAAAGGCCCTCTTCTTGTGCTCGTAGAATCCTAAGCAGTTCAACAATTGGGATAGAAATCTTGATCTGACTCAAGACTTGGGCAATGTCATAGGGAATGTATTTGGGAAAAGCAGCACTTGGAGAAAGGTTGACAAACTCATCAGATGGCACAAGGTTTTTAACATTTTGGGCATGGGTGGGAACACCAATTCTACTTGAGAAAATAAGGCCTTTTCCAGATGCATATTTCTTTAGAGCCTCTTTTGGGACATTAGTGAGAACTAGGGTCTTTGGTTTGGCTTGAGGCCCTGCCCCTTTGATAGCTTTACTTCTTGTGTTATACTCTTTTTCTTGAGCCACAACAACATTCATTAACAATTTCTATCCTCTTCTAATGGGATTTCTCCATCATACTTCTTAATCATTAGAGATCTTAGGTACTCAAAATCATTATTAGGAAGTTCAAATGCTTGTACCATATCTATTTCTAAAGCATGATATGGAGGAAGAAGAAGTAATTGGTGAATGTAGTCCCAAAACTTAGTAGTTCTTACACTTATTACCTTAGTTGAAGTTGCTCCTTGATGTGAGCTTGTAGAGTAGTCCACCATGCATGCATCATCATCAGTGTTGTCATCATCATCATCTTCTTCAAATTGATGATCTATTTCACATGGCAGGTTGGGTAAGAAGCATTTGTCACACCAATCCATTTGATTTATCTCTTCAACAACAACAACTCTGGCATTTAGAGGATCAGGAACTACTCTATTTTCCTAGATTCAGGTTGTCTAGCTCCCATGGGTCCTTTACCTCTGTCATCAAACCTCTGATCATTTCTAGGATGATTTACAAGTATGTTTTGTCCTTGTTTCCTATGCTGACCTTGAGAACCTTTTCCAATTCCTTTCTCTTCCCTAGCCAGCCTTGTAAGAGATTTCTTTGACATCCTGGATAAATTCCTTATGACTTCCTCAAGATCCACAACCTTACTTAATTGATGCTTCTCGGGGTTGATCGGTTTAACACCCTCCCTCTTAGGAGGTTTTCCAATTGCTTTAATTTTATTATCAATTTGTAGATCCATGGTAAATTCCTTCCTCAAAGACCGGGGTTCTTATCCCTCAAATACTAAGCATATTTCTTATCAAATACATATGAATACTTTATCAAACATGATTCATCACATGGCCTCAAATTAACAAGCAGTCTTCTCAATGTTTTGCTAAGTCTAGTATTGAAATCATGCACTGATTTATTAGGATTATTTTTATATTTTCAAACTCTGATAAAAGAAACCTAGGGTCTGTTTTATCACCATACTTGCATTCTAAATAATTATTCATCTCTGTCCAAGAATAAATGGAATTATCTGGAAAATATTTATACCAGTCCCTTGCATCTTCTTCTAGAGTATGGATAAACAATTTAATGTATACATCCTCAAATTCTATTTCAAATTCCTCCATCATATTAATAAAGAGCTTCAAGTGCTAATCACCAGTGATTGCATTATTTCCTTGAAACTTAGGCAATCTATTTCTTACATCTTGTGGAACAACATTTGGATAGCCAACCATACCTCTAAAATTGATGGGACCAAAAGTATTAACAACAAATGGAGGTCTGGGTGGAGGCTGAGCCATATTATTTTGAGGAGGTGACCTTGAAGGAGATGTAAATTGATGAGGAGTGAGAAGTGTTTGTGGTACAGGGATACAATTTTAGAATGAATTCCCTCTAAAGGATTTGTTTCTTGGAAAACTCTATTAGATTTGGAAAATATAGGGGCATATTGAGAAGAAAATGTTTCAAATACAAAATAAGGACCCTCTCTAGATGGAGAATTCAATTCAACAAAGAGACTACCTGATTTAGAAGAACTTGAGGAAGTATTGCAATCTTCAATCACTAAGTTGATTAGTTTCACCAATGGAGATCTATTTTCTTTATGCTTAATCCCTAACAACCTTCCAAATTCTTCTTCCTTCTGAATTAGACTTTCCCAACTCTTGAAACAACCTTCTACTAGGGTCCCTGGAAAAGACAAATATTCTTCCTTCCAGCTTTGTAGATATCAGTGACAAATCTTACTTGATATATGTTAAGACACTAGTATTTATAAAGAATTTAAACAGCATGAAGTCACCACTAAGTATTTTCACCTTAGTTTGTGTAAATACACTATGAAAGACCTATCAAATGTATATCAATACCAGATTCATGCAAAGCTTACAAGATCTACTCTTCTTCTACCCAAATTTATCAATGATGATACAAAATTTAGTGCAATAACTGTATAAGCTGGAAATATTGCACTCAGAACTCACAACTTTGAACAATTATTACAGATATGAATAGATAATGATGTTTCAGTAATGTATTTTCACTTTAAAATCTATAAAAATCATTACCAGGGTCTGTACGTGTACACCTTTGTTAAAATACTTCAAAGAGTCCCTGGCAATGGTGCCACAAGTGTTGGTATCCAAATTTGTTCTCCCTTCAAGCCGAGCATCAACATATATTATACATGGAGCTTAGAGGAAGATAGATCATAGTGTGTGTTGTTTTGTAGCCGGGGATGAGATCTAACTGGCCCTTTGTTACTCAGATTTGTGGAGAGATGGATAACACCTTTAAGAGGATTTGACTTGTCCTCACTACTTTAGGCCATGCCTCTTTGACCAGGGTGAGAGGACCCTTAGTGTAACCTTTGTTTGATGAAGGAGATAGAGATATCCTTTGTTTGGACAAATTTTATGAAGAAAACCTTGGGAAAATATGGTCAATACTCCATAATTTAAATCTTAAGAGTTTTCACTTCTAAATGATGGAGATACTTTCAACACAAGGCTAAGGTTACTGAAGACATTAAGAAATCCTGAGTGTTTTGCATATTTTAGTAAGTAGATTTTGTTCCTTTGTTGATATACAAGGAAAAAAGGGGTAGTTTAGGATGGATCAATGGTTTTTGAATGATTTTTTTGGGATATGAAGGAAGATAAAGTGTATTATACAAGATATTTGAAGGGGCTTCACAACAATGAAAAATGCAACAAAAAAACTTTAGAACAGTTAAGCGTTCCTTCAAACGAAGGTATGCTTCAATGGAGGCCCAGATTAGCACGTTTTCACATACTATTTGAGACTCTAACATGAAGGCTCGAATTGAAAGACTCAATTAAACATAGAAGTCTTTGATCAATCATGCCTAAGGTACACCTGAAGACTAAGAGACAATCTTTATCAATAAATGACATTGAATTGATTTTAAATTTGTTTATCTCATCCAAGATGAAGACTCTTCTTAAAATGAAATTACAAATACCATTAAACTTTTAAAGATATGAGATCCTATGTGATTTCAAAAATATTTCAATGTAAGATTGTAATAGGAACTAAAGAAACTATTTGCAAACATTCTGAAACAAAGCAGACACAAATTGCTAGAGATTGGACACAAATTAATTTCAATTTTTTTGTTATTCATCGTGAGGGAAAGCTTCCATAGAAATCCCAGTGCTCTTTAATGGCTATACATATGCAACCATTTTGACACAATAGAAAATCTAACCTAGATGAAAATAACAGTTATCTCAGCTTTGGTCTCTCATAATGACATATTTCTCAAGTTTTCTTTTAAGAATTCAAACTCTAACCAATTGCAAGAGTATTCTCATTGCATTTATACATTTTATTCACTCAATTTCCCCCAAAAATGAAATAATATTTGAGGGACCTTTGCTTGTTAATAATTTTCTTTAGAAATTGAAATTTATCAAATTTAGATCCAAAAGCTTCCAGGTGGACCAATTATGAACTGATCACATTTCTTGGGCCCTCGACTAATGAATAGGATGCCATGCCACAATGTTTTGGCAATCCTTCTAATCATTCTAATTCTGTCATGTGAGAAATCCCCTTTTAATCATATTCGGAGACTCTACATAGCTGCATATGATAGGTAATCCTTTTCACTCTCGAGGCAACACCTTTTTCATCCTTTGCACCTGCACTTTCATCATTTCATTCCTTTTTCCCTCTCTTTCCTTTGTAATTCTACCCCACATCCATCTCCTCTGGTAATTCCCATTTTTGTAAGTGCTGAGCAATTCTAACTTCAAAATATTGACCTTAACAATCCTTGGACTCACAAATTAAGTTCTAAATCCATCAAATGGCACTTTACAGATAGAGATGACAAGGAATTTCATCAAAGAATGATGAAAAAAACAGTGCGTATTCACATCTCCAGGAATCTTAGAGAAAAAATGGTTAAAAATAGATGCAATACACAACAACCATTGATTCTTCCCCTTTTCCAATTTATATCATAGTTGTCCATGTGTTTCCTTCATGCAACTACAAAGGAGAACCACAGAGGCAAGTCCCAAACAAGCGTAGGCCTTCCACATGCCCTGGGCCCAAAAAATGCCTTTTGGCCTTTGAAAAGTCTTAGTGTAAAAAGAAGCAAACGGAAGCCTCCACGTGTCTCAATGGCACATTTTGAGATGGTCCCTAAAAGTAAAGACCCCAAACAAGCGCGGGCTCAACACGTGTCTCGGCCCGGCGCAGAGTTTGTTAAAAAATTTGATTTGTTTAGTAGAAGGCACCATGTGTCAGGGTCTCGAGACATTTTCTTTGGCGCCTTTGAAAAGTCTAAGAAAAGGGTAGAGTGAGTAGAAGACTCCACATTTCCTCCTAGTACTTCTTCAAAATAAAACTTAGGTCAGTCGAGTCCCGAAATAGGTGCAGATCCCTCCACATGTCTCAGGCCTTTATAAAGATGCTTGAAAAATTCTAAGTATGGGAAGACCCGACGGAATCCTCCACATGTCTTCATGGCGTAACTTTGAGATGGTGCCCAAGAGTACAGACCCTGAACAAGTGTGGGCCATGTGTCCCAAGCCTTAGAAAATTGCTTTAAAAATTTTAAGTACAAAGTGGAGCCAACAAAAGCCTCCACATGTTTCCCTATCACAATTGTTAAGGTGGGACCCTGAGGTGGATCCTCAAATGAGTGCCAACCCTCCACATGTCCATGGTATGCCAAAACTATACCGGATGCATGAAAAAATTTCTAAGTATGGGCAAAGCAGTGGAAACCTCCACGTGTCCCCCCCAGAAGCAACTCCAAGGCCAAACCAAAAGGTGAATTTTCAAACGAGCTTTGTTCCTCCACATGGATAAGTTTTCGGTTGAAGCGAGACTTAGATTTTTTAAAGTGCCCTACCAAGCCACATCTAACCAAAAAGGGCCACGTTTCCATTGATTTTGAGATGTAAATTTGACCGGGAAAATTATACCCGTCAAACCATAAAATTCAGGAAAATCACCATTTGAGCCGGAATTGAATCTTTCATTAAGGAAAGAAAATTTTGAAATCTTATAAGGCTCAAATATGATCCTCCAAGCTACATCCAATCATGTTTCCACAATTATTTTGGAAAAAAATTACAGGGACAACAAAACGTGACTGTGGAAAATGGAAGGAAAGGAAAAACCTGAGTTTTACGCCCAAGTTACAGACTCTTTCAGATGGACAGAGGAACAAAAAACAAATTCTAGACCTTTAAGTGATCCTCAACCAAGGAAGGGATTGATCATGGAAACCAAATGGAGGAAATATTTTTTATGCATCAATATGGGTGATAAGGAAAATGACAGAGCCCACAAATTGGAGAACTTCAATGACAAACGGGGTGAGACTAATTTAAGCAACAACATGATGCAAGCCAAAAGGTGGTCGTCAACAATAATACCTTCAAACATAAAAATTATACATACATACATACATATATATAGGTCATTATCAATTAATCACCATTTCAGTTATCGAAACACATTATCACTTTATCAAATTACCATGTTTTTTGACGTTTATCATCGTAAATTATTTAACCATCAACCTTACGGTGAAAAATACATTATATTTTGGGGTATGACATACTTCCTCTATGAAAATAATCATCATCCCAATGATTTAAACTTAAATGTTATCAACATATCAATCAAAAGTAATCCAGACATCGATGTCAAAGAAAACAGTTCATCATTTCATAAAAACTTGAAAATTTTCATAATTTTAGTCAATCATAATTCATAAAACTTGGTTGTAATCAACCTCATAATAACAATTATTTCCAAATAGTCAGCAATATATTTCTCTTTCAAACTCTGGAATGATAAAAACTGTGAATACAATGAAGATCCCCGAATGGAAACTTCTCTCACTACTCATGGGATTTCCATCCACAAGAGGAATAATCCAAAGTGTTTGCGTCCTTGGATTTTGTCTGCACAAGTTTAGAGCTAACTATCAGGAGAAAATAATAATAGTCTGAATGCCCTTTCCCCAAGTCACATTTTTCCCTTATAGCTAAAAACCCTCCAAATAAACATGTCGCACTTTTTCCAAATCAGCATAATTAATTATTTCCTTTTCCAACCAAGTTACATTTTTGGCTTATTTGACCCTTCCCAAGGCAAGTCACTTTTTTCCTAGGAAGGCACACTAAATACTTTATTAATTTATTTAAATTCACTTTCCTAAGTCAAAGGCACTTAAACGTTATATTAATTAATTATATGTGCTTTAATGATATTTTACTTTATTTTGAGCACAATATAATAAAATTAATAAACCATAGTCACACTTGAAACACCCTTTGGCTATCAGGTGGACAAAATGGGCCAAATGTCTTTGACTGAACTATTCAAGAAAGAGTGACATTACAGTCCTCCCTTCCCAATATTGCTTGTCCCAAGAATCTGTAGAGTAGGAAGCTATAATATAGACTCACCCTCCCATGTAGCATCCTCCACTGGTAACTCTTTCCACCTCACCAGAACTCTTTGAATAACTCTATTCCTCGGTATCCTCTCTCATCTGTCTAAGATTTCCTTTGGCACTAATTCCAATCTCCCTTCCTCATCCAAGGGTGGTAACTCTATAAAATAAATAATGTGTTGCCCCAAGGCCTTTTTCAAGCAAGATACATGAAATACATTGTGTATCTTACTCTCGAAAGGCAACTCTAGCTCATATGCCACTTCACCAGCTCTCCTCAACACCCTGTATGGACCATAAAATCATGGCTTGAGCTTTTATGTCCCACTCTTCTTGAGATTACTCTGTTTATAAGATTGACGATGTAGAAAAACCATGTCTCCTACCCCAAATGATCTCTCCACTCTATGCCTATATGTATACATATTTTGCTGATTCTAGGCCTGGTGAATATTTTCCTTAAGTACCTTAAGATGTCTTGACTATTCTATAAAACATCCTAAGCCTTGGGAGCTCTACTATCCCCAAACGCCAAATTAACAAAAGATCTCGCATCATATCCATACAAAGTGCTTGGAATGGAGTCATACCAATAGACATATGGTAAGTGGTGTTATAACAATACTCACATAAATATAACAACTTTACCCATACCTTCTACCATCCTACAACATAGTTATGAAGATAACCCTCTATCCACTTGTTCACAATCTCTTTCTATCCATCGGTTTGAGGGTGATAACTAGTGCTAGGATTCAACGCAATGTGAACCAAATAGAAAAGATCCTATCAAAATATGCTCATAAACCTACTATCCCGGTCACTAACTATGTTCTTCAGAAGTGCATGCAACCAAAATATCTAATGCAAGAACAAATCAGCCACATAAGGTTCCTTAAATCTAGTAGGGATAGTGAAAAAGTGTGCATATTTTGTCAACTGATCAACTACTGCATAAATGCGACCATTCCCTTGCACCACATGAATACTTGTAATGAAATCCATCAAAATACTTTCCCACTTCTACTCTGGAATTGACAATGGCTACAACAAACTTCTTTGGGAAAGTACGCTTTGACTTGTTCTTCCAACAAGTCATACACGTGGACATGGCGTAAGACATCATCCTTGAGGCCCTTCAGGAGAATATCTCTCTAATTTTCATGTATGTTTTAAAATACCCTATATCTCCTACAAGTTGTGCATCATGGAAAGCATGCATAATCTTCTCCTTAAGCTCAGATTCGGGAACTAGGTAAATTCTTCCTTCTACAAAATCAAATCAGCTATTACCTTATACCAGCCATCCCGAATTTTTCCATCCATAATGTCACATGCCAAGTGTTTTGGAATATTCAACTAATAGTTGAGATTTCCAATCTACTTAAATCTCACTCAAAGAACATAGGGTAGTGAGATGGGTTTTCCTAGAAAGTGCATCAGCCACTACATTCTTCGTCCCTTTGACATACTCAATGTCAAAATCATATGCCTAGATTCTCTTTGACCCATTTTTCCCCTCTCATTGAGTTCTTTTTGTTCCGGGAAATATTTCAAGTTTTTGTGGTCAGTTCTCACCAAAAAATTTCCACCCACCAAATACTTGTCTAAACTTTGCCAAAGCATGCATAATGGTAAGTATCTCCTTATCATAGGTGGAATATGATCTCTCATTATCTCTCAACTTCCAGCTCTCGAAGCAATAGGATGGCAATCTTGCATAAGAACTGCACCAAACCCCAATCCCGAAGCATCACACTCTAAAATGAAGGGCCATGAGAAATCTAGAAGGGCTAAAAATGGATAGGTGCTCATAATTACCTTGAGCCTCTCAAATACTACATGTGCCTCTTCTAACAAAATAAATGCACCCTTCCATGTAAGATATGTCAATGGAGCTACCATCTGAGAATAACCCTTCACAAACCTCCTGTAGTAACCACATAAGCCCAAGAATCCTCACAGGTCAGAGATATTCCTAGGTGGTGGCCAATCATGCATTTCCTGTATATTCTCCTGATGGACCTTGACCCCATTGGTGCTAATGACATGCCCAAGATACAATATCTTTATAAGTCCAAATTCACACCGGGACATCTTAGCAAATAAAGACTAAGTATCCATTATGCTAAGTACCTCATCAAGATGCCTCAAATGATAATCCCATGTTTTGCTATATATCGAATATCATCAAAAATACCAACTAAAACTACCTCAACTACCTATTTAAGAGATGGTTCATACATGACTGAAATGTAGCAGGGGCATTAGTGAGTCCAAATGGCATCGCCAAGAACTCGAGTTCCCGTAGTGACACTGAAGGATGTCTTTTGAATATCCTCATCTTGAACTTGAATTTGGTGGTATCCTAATCAAAGATCAATATTTTAAAAGTAAATAGATCCATACAAATCATCTAACAACTCATCAATGCGAGGAATGGGATACCTATTCTTGATGGTTTTCTTATTCAGTGCACGATAGTCAATGCACATCCTCATGGTCACATCCTTCTTCTTCACCAAAACAACTGAAGAAGCAAAGGGACTAGAACTAGGATGGATGTGTCCCATCTCTAAGAGCTCTCTAATGCCCTTCTCTATCTCATCCTTATATGTCTTAGGATGGAGATAAGGTGTAGTCTTCACGAGTTTAGCACCCTCCTCAAGCTCTATAACATGATCAAACCCTCTATCTAGTGTTCTACCTAGATGAATGTCACCAAACACTGGGATGTGCTTATCTAGTAGGGAATGGATATCAATATGAAAAGGTTACTCACTGTCTCAAGAAAATTTGGATGAAATGAAACACTAGGCTGCTAATGCAACCTCTCCATGTTTGACGATAGACTCCATCCTACGTGCTGAAAATACTCTAGGCCCAATGTTATAAAGATATCAAAGCAAAATATTCTTCTTATCCACCATAAAATCCAACTCCATCCTCTGGAAATCCTGCACATATCTTCTAAGGGACTGTAACCACTGAATACTCAACATTGTATCAATCTCACCAATTCTAATAACATAGAATTCATTGGTCAATGTGTATTCCCCAATCTGAATACTAAGCTATGGAATCCTCTTAGTGGAACTAATATAAAATACATCTACTACTGTACACTAAACCCTCAAATTCCTCAACATTTAATCCTCACTTAGTAGCCAACCCTCATCAATGAAGTTGTGCGTAGCTCCATTATCAACCAAACAAACAATCTATTGTCCCTTAAGCACTCCCTTCAGCCAAAAGGGATGGTACCTAGGAACTCCTGAGAGTGTAGCAATAGTGACATCGGATGAATCCAATTCCTTACTCTCACCAAGCTCTATTTTTGTTGCTTCCCCATGCATCATGGTCATCGCCCTTATCCTCTCTGCATCTCGTATCTAGTGAGTGATCATCCTCCCCATTTGAAATCACCTCAATGAGATGAACCTTTCCTTTACCAAGGTAACGATGTACATGCTCCCAATGATCTTTGTAATGAAAGAAAAGCTTCTTCCTCCTTAACTCATTACGAGTCTCCTGATCCACTTTAGGAGGTGGTGCACTCTTCTATAGAATGGTAGAACACTTAAATGGCCTGGAGCTCATGGGGAAATTCTTATTGGGCTGATAATAAGTGAGTTGATAGGAAGTGGGGGATGTGTCTGAGTTCACTGCCATCTTGATGGCTTCATGAAATGTCCTAGGATTAAGATCCTTTCCCAATCCTCTCATCTTGTCATGAAGGCCCTCTATAAATAACATCACCACCCTCTTCTCAGGCATCTTTGGAACCATAACTGCTATACGCTAAAATTCATTGATGTATGAATTAATGTTTCCACTCTTTAGGAGTTGTTCCAAGTCCCTGTAATAAAGCTCTATATCACCGTGATCAAATCTCACAATCAACCTCTCGCTGAAATCCCTGTATGACCGTAGAAGCTCATGACCCTATGTAACTAACCCATGGTGCCACCAATCATAAGCCACCCCCTCAAGGTGTAATGTAGTGAACTATATGGCCTCCTTCTCTCTCATGGGTTTGAGGGTAAGATAGGTGTCGAGCTTGTGAATCCAAGCCCTGACACTGATCTTTCCACTACCATCAAAAGTGGAGAGGGTTTCCTTATTGGTAACCTACTAAAAATCCTTTTTCTTTGTGTTTTAGACCTCTGTCATGTCCATCCCTCATGCTATCTCTCCTCTAAGTACAATATTGTGGGAGAGGGAATACATCCCTCACATACTACATAAAAATCCTCCACTCTCATCAATGAGTGCCATAATAGTATCCAGGAAAAGCTACTTCCTCCTGGTCATCCCTCAATCTCGATGGGTCATCTCTAGGAAGGAAGTTAGGCTACAAAGGCCTATCTCGATGCAGCCTGTGTAGGTCTCCTCTTCTCTCGTATGCGTGTCTTCACTCATCTATATGAGTTTTCCTCCACTCACGGCATGGTGATCCCCTAACACTCCCAACCTTTAAAGGTGATCTACTATGATCCTCAGTAACCATCAAAACCGATCACCGATCTATCCCTCCGCCATGCTTGTCCCTAGGCGTATCTAGTGCCAACCTATCTAAGGTATTACCCATGTGCTCCATGTTCTATAACAACTACCTCTAAGTGGCTACCATATACTGAATGAAATCCCTATCTAGATCTTCATGTTCCTGTTGAGGAGGACTCTCAGGTCTCTCACGCAAATATTCCATTTTATCACCTCTTGCAATACCAGCTTCGAGTCTTGCTCATTTGTGGGTGTAGTATCTATGTGGACCATCATCTCTGTGCATTCAAAGCTGATTTCTATTTTAATAAACTCTCTTCTTCCTCCCCACACAGGCTGGGAGGATACACTACTCTGATACCACTGAAAGATCCCAAACCCCTTTTTTCCTGAATACTTTTTTTAATATATATTGCTCTGGCTCAAATCTAAATTGATAACATCAAAAGGATCCATAGAACACCATACTAAAACTGCATAGATAAATTAAATAAAAAAACCCCACAAATCAGGTGATTACGTAAAATATGCCTAGGCTTTAACAGTAGATTTCTTCATAAACAATTCAGCCGTGTATTTAATAATGATTTATGATGCTAAATATTACAGTAATACAATTATAAATCTGCAGATAGATTAATAATAAAGATTGTCCCAAAACCCACTATAAATGATTCAAACCAAATCGATTTGATATATAACTGATGCTGGAAATTACAATAATTATCTATCATGAAAAATACCTCAGAAACTGTATAAAACAACTGTAGAATAAGTCGCCCCACTCTAGAAGAAGTTTGTATGCCCATTGCTGCAATTTATTTCTCTTTCAAACTGCTAGAATGATAAAAACCTATGAATATAATGAAGATCCCTAAATGGAAACTTCTCTCACTGCTCCTGGGGTTTCTGTCCACAAGAGGAATAATCCAGAGGGTTTCCGTCCTTGGATTTTGTCTACAAAAGCTCAGAGCTAATTGCTAGGAGAAAATAATAATAGTCTGAATGCCCTTTCCCAAGTCGCATTTTTGGCTTATTTGACCCTTCCCTAAGGCAAGTCACATTTTTTGCCTAAGAAGGCACATTAAATAATTTATTAATTTATTTAAATGCACTTTCCTAAGTCAAAGTCACTTAAACAATCTATTAATTAATTATATGTGCTTTAATGATATTTTACTTTATTTTGAGCACAATATAATAAAATTAATAAACCAAAGTCACCCTTGAGAACACCCTTTGGCTATCGGGTAGACAAAATAGGTGAAAGGTCTTTGACTGAACTATTCGAGAAAGAGGAAATTACATAATATCACGATTTATGAGATACAACCTGTAAGTTTCAAGACTTGGATTGGTTAAACCACAATGATTCTTGGGTCCTAAACTTGTAATTAATTCCAATTTATGACTTGTGTTATTTCTAAAACATACTTTTTAAGAAAAGAAATATGAAAAACATCATGCATTCTAAATAATGCATGAGGTAATACTAATCGGTATGCCAAAAGACTTATAAATTATACACTTTTGAAAGGTCCCACATATATAGGTGACAATTTGGCATCCTTGCTAAACTTAATACATCTCTTTTTGGGTTTTACCCTTAAAAATACTTTCTCCCCTTGCTCAAATTTTCTATCAACTCTTTTAGATCAATGTATATTTTCTTCCTATTCGCTACTTCTTTCAACCACTCACAAATTATATTTACTTTCCTTTACATTTCTCTCAACATTTCCAGGCCCACTACCTCTTTTTCATTTGTGTTATCCCAACTAATAGGAGTTATACTCTTTATCACATACAATGCTTCAAATGGAGACATTTTCAGTGAAGAATGATAAGTGTGATCATAGGAAATTTCAACCAATTGTAGATATTCCTCCCATTTGTATTACTAATCCATGCAATACATTTTGAGCATATCCTTCATAACCTGGTTAAATATTTCTATTTGAACATCTGTTTAAGGATGGTATGTTGAACGCAAGTTCATTTTTTTTCCCAATGTTAAGTTTAGAGTTATCCAAAATTTAGAGGTCATCCTAGGATCCTTATCATAAATAATGAGTTCTAAAACTCCATGCAATTTAAATATTTCATGCACAAACCATTTTGTAAGTACATGGGAATCATACTTTAGATTACCCAGTATGAAGTGAGCTACTTTGGTTATTTTTTCAACCACTACTAAAATCTTTCCATGCTTGTTTTTGGATAATGACATTTCTTACACAAAATCCATGATGATTACTTTCCATTTATAATGCAGAATATTGTGAGGATACAACAAACCAGCAGGATGTATGTGATTTTCCTTAACATGTTGACATTTAAGACAATGTGTAACATTCTTCATCAATTTTCAAAACTATTGTCGTTTTACATCATCCAATAGTTTTGTTAATCTAGGATGCCTGAAATATGGAGCATCATGAAATTCCTTGACAAATTTTATTCGAGATCATTTCTCAAAGACACATAGTCTCTTTTTTATATTGCAAGACTCATTCATTATCAAAATTAAAGACTTTATATCCCCATCATTCATATTTGTTGCTAACATAGTTTTCCCTTGCTGATAATACAAAGCAATTTGTAGTTATTTCTTTACTTCTTCCTTAAATTGTTTTTGAGGGTTAAAATTGTAGAAATATCCTTCCTGTGACTCAAAGTGCATCAGCCACACGGTTCTCTTTTCCTTTAATATAAATAATTTAAAATTCATATTGGGATAGAAACTCCAGCCACCTATGTTGTCTTGTGTTTAAATTTGGTTGCATAAAGATGTATTTTATCCCAATGGTCTATTTTCAGTTCAAATGGATTTCCTAACAGGTAATGCCTCCAAATTTGTAAGGCATGAACTATGAAAACAAGTTCTAAGTCGTGGGGAGTACATTTATTCTCATCCATCTTTAGTTTTATAATATCATAAGAAATTACATAGTTTTTTTGTATAAGTATTTCTTTGAAACCTTCACTTGACGCATCGATTACCACATTGTACCTTCCTTTGGGATATAGAACATTCAAAACATGAGTTGTTGTAAGTTTTCTTTCAGAAAATGAAATGCATTTTCACATTTATCAATCCATAGAAATTTTTATCCTTTTTATATAAAGAATTTATTGGTCTTGAGCCACTCTTGATAATTCTTTTACATTTTTTTGTAGTAACCAACAAACTACATAAAGCTTCTTAATTCATGTACATTCTTAGGTGTTGGAAACTCAGTAATAGCTTTGATTTTCGATGGGTCAACTGAAATCCCATATTTTTATGATGTGCCCAAGGTATTGTACTTCTTTTGATAAAAAGAGAACTTTCAAAAAATTTCATATAGTTTTCTTTTTCTAAGAAAATTAAGATTATTCCCAAGTGTTCATTGTGTTCTTAGAATAAATCGAATATCATCTAGAAAAACAAACATAAACTTATCCAATTATTCTTGATATATATTATCCATAAGATTCATTAATACAAAGAGGTGTATTAGTGAGTCCAAAAGGTAAAAATGTAAACTCATAAGGCCCATATCTTTTTCTAAAGGTTTTCTTATGAATGTATTCATCCTCTATCCTTAGTTGATGATAAAGACATCACAAATCAATCTTTGAATAAATAGATGCATCTCTCATCTGATAAAAAAGGTCATCAATCCTTGACAAAGGTTACCTATTATTTATTGTTGCCTTATTAAGCATTCCATAATCAATGCATATTCTTAATGTTCTATCTTTATTCTTAACAAAAATGACCAGTGATCCATAAGGATACACACAAGTAAAACCAATCCTTTAAACTAAATTTCATGAAGTTATGCTTTCATCTCAACTAACTCTATTGTTTTCATTTTGTATGGTGCTTTTGATATCATTTCAATTCTAGGTTTGATGTAAATGGTAAATTCGGACAAATATTTATAAGGAATTCCATGTAGTAATTCTAGAAATACATCCTTGTAATTTTGTAATAGTGGATAATCTCTTACAAGTAAAGTGACTGAGAGGTAGGGGTGAATCAATTATACAAAAATATTTACTTAATTTACCATAACATACATTCATCATTAAAATCAATCATTCAACATACATAATAAATTGTGAGATTATTAAGTGTGTATCAACCATCCACAAGTGTAAGAGACATGAAAGAACACATGAACACCAGATATGAAGTGGGAAAACCTGAAGAGTAAGAAAACCCACTTAATCTCTATTTGTATTACTTAAAATAAAAGAATTATGTGAATAAATTACACATCAAACGATATTTCTTTAGTGAGGCACAAACTCCACAAGGATCACCAACCCCTAGTTTAGTAAGGAACTAAACCTACAAGGAGGATAAAACCCCATAATATGATAAAACACCAACTCAACCGCAAGATGAAGATCATTTGATGATTTGTTGCTCAAGACTAATTATGATCACTAGTTTATCTCAATGCACTCAAAACCATCTCAAACAAAATATTCTCCTAATTCACTCAAACATTCATCACATCATGTTGATTAGTTCTAATGACCTTGAATACCTACTCCTCAACCTTTCTCAACTTTTCATGCATCTTCTTATCTCGACTTTGACCCCTCTAACCCCTTTTTTCACTTCCTCTAGCTCGATCACACCCTCATCATAAAAATTACACAAATGAGTCATTACAACTAACTTGTATACAAGATGCATCATAACAACAACCATATGTCGTCCAAGACCATATAGTTTGGAATTAGCTCAAATAATTCAAACTTTCTCAAGGCATCTCAATTATGCCTAAAACAAGGTCATCATCTCCAATGAATAGACAATGAACTTCTAGGGAACACTAAAGATTCACCAAGACTCCAAAACTCCATAGATGTCAGGGACATCCTCTCAAAACCAAAAATCCCAATAACCTCTATATAATCCACCATCTTCATGAAGCACACCAAGAAGCAATCACTTCCAACTAGGTCTTAAGTACCTGAAAAACATACTCCAAAAGAGAATGACTAGGCATACCAAAACTCATCACCATAACACAAATTACACATAAACATGAAGGTATTGATGTTAGCTAAATTATGAAACTCATTGCAATCATCATCTCAAGACATATGGCACTAAACCAAATCCTCTAACACAGCTCAAAGTGGTAGATAGGTCGTAAAAATACATCTATAGGATTAAGATGGTTCACTCCTCTAAAATATTCACTAAGGAACAAAAATCATATATATGGAAATGTGTTGAATTATTCTATTTTAAAAATTCACATCAACTAACAAATCAAGGCATAAAGATTTGAAACACACCCTTCTTTCAAACTACTAAAACCTATCAAAGTGACTCAAGAACTTGTCTTAAGAAATCAAGCTCCAAACATCTTATATATAACTCCAAGATATACAAATTCATGGAACAAATCATAGGAACCCTGATCCAATTTCTTATTCACTAAGATTAATATGTCATATAGAGGAAAAAAACACTAGCACAAATGATCTAACGAGCTTCTAATAAAGGCTAGTATGGTTGTTTTAGACCACGTGACTTCAATCATGAAAACACATCACTAGATCAAGTTAGGAACTCCACCACATAATAATATACCATACCAAGATATCCATGACCAATTAACTTAGATACATCATGCATGTCTCTCAAAATACTCTCTAAACAAAAGACTTGTTTTACACTCTATAACCCTAAATTGGTAGGGAAACTTGGAGGACCTATTACACAACATTTATCTACTACAACTGCACAAAATTTTCTATGTAAATTTATCACACATCCCAAGGTATCACAAATAATAGAATTTTCATCATGACTCATGTGACACAACCCTATAACTACAAATATGTTCAAAACAGAGGTGTTTCTTCATCTTTCCAGCTAGCCTTGAGCATGCCAATACCACTAAAAGGGTCCCTACAGAATCCTCTACAAGACTAAATCATCACATTATCCTTTTTGTATCATTTTATGACCATACCATGCATATTTATCAAGTATAGTTCTAAAACTAGGGCTTAACTAGGGTTTTAGGCATGTCTAACTTGTTAATGATGGTTCATAGATGGTTGAATACCAAATTGATTCATTAATTGTTAAAAATTATACTAACTTATTAACATAACACCCACAAAATTCTTAAGATCCCATACACAACTCACACGTGTGGGTGAGCATATGAAGTTAGCCTATCGAGCTGGATTTTGCTTTGTAAGTGCTTGATAGAGCCAAAAAAGAGTTTACATGGAATTTCTTCACTTTCCCGACTTGAAACTTTTCCGAGACCAATATAGTACCCTCTTTCACTCTTTCTAACTCTTATCTATACCATTTAACCTCTAAATATCTCCAAGAAGAATGGTTTACCAATGCATCTTAGCCTTGTCTTCATATTTTCACTTCAATAAGACCTTGAATAAGTATCATACACCTATTTTATAAACTTGTAATCCTTCAAAACATGTTATGACATGTAATAACATGTTTCACATCCTCATACTAACTTGAATTTCCTATATCTCAAGAAACCATACAATCCTTCTCATGTTAGATCTAGGACTAGGCCCAAAAAGACTTGGTGAACACATGAATTACATGAACTAAGCTTATTAACTTATTAAAAACTCATTAACACCTTTGAATCATCATTCTAATCATGTTAGAACTCATGGAATCATTTGGCCAAATTTGGAGCTTACCTATAACACCTAACTTGTTTGACCATGCACTAAGAACCATGCAACATAACCAATTTATGACACCTCATCTCTTCACTACCAATCAACCTTAATTTTATTTGATGGATGATACCTTATACACTCACATTTTCAACCTAAACTCCCTTTGCAATCAATGACATTTGACATCAATGACATCTACTTAGACACAATTACCAACAATCTCTCCCTTTATCATTAATGGAAACCACCATCAAAAATGTTCATGGAAACCATACAAGCATACATATTCAAAACACTCTACATAAATATTTTCATGTTCCTAAGAATACTCTCCCCTTTGTTATCTAATGAAAAAATTGACATGAAAAGCAATGAAATTTGACTTACTTAATTCTTCTAGGATTGCACTCACATTCTTGACTTGATTAGTTGTAGATGAACTCTCACCATATTATTTATTTTTCTTTACGAACTAATCATGTTTTTCAAAGATTTATTCTAAGGAAACCAAACCCTTAGGAATTTTGTTACCTTTTAGCTAAATTATGCCTTTAATTTCATCATGTTTAGGATCAGTCTCACTTATAATTGTTTGGAGTAGAGGTGAAATGCTTACTTCAAAGTAAAATTCATCAAATTTGTCTCATTTCTTCAAAAATGTAGATATTTTCTTATCATCTTTGTAAACTTGCCATTGCTCAACATTTTTAGGGAATCTATGAAGGTAGATCATCTCTACTTTATACTAAAAATTTTTAGAAGCATAAGGGAATGAGAGGGGGCGTAAGCCATTCCTTAAATTAATTAAAACCATTTCATATTTCAATACATACACCATTAACATCTATCCATCCATCAATTTTTGATTAGCAACATAAAACATTCAACCGGATAAACACAATCAAGAGAACATGCAAAAGAATACAAGATATAAGTGGGAAACCCTCATAAGGAATAAATCCCACTGAAACTTTTCTTATATTACACAAAGAAAAGTAATTTAGTGAAGCACCAACTTCACAAGGAGCACCAATCCCTAATTTAGTGAAGCACTAAATCCACAAGGAGGCTACAACCCCCTAATATAACCAAGCACAAACTCAGCAACCTAATGAAGTTTTATATTTTATATTGGTGTTGCCACAAATGATTGAGATCAAAATTTCAGCTCACAAACCCTAGCTCATACCCTAGGGCATCAAACTTGTTCTATATTCTTCTTCATTTTCTCTATCCTCTTGCTCTCATGTTATCTGATTTTTCTCAACCTGTAATGCTCTTGTTCAAAGCATTCAAAAATTATCACATACCTATAAAACATATCCCTCTAGGTCGCACTTCTTCTTCCCTCCTAGAGCACTAGTTGAAAAATGAGCCGACAAGTACTTAAATATGTTTTTATTCCTTCCAAACCAAAATAGGTCTGTCATAAATAATATTTTCAACCCATACATCTCTATAACCTTCATAATTTTTAATTACAATAGTTACATATGACCCATATAGGCCAGCCTATCCAAAACCATCATTACATGTGTTAAAAATGGCTAAACATGGACACATTCTTAAAATTTCCCTACATGATTACCATACTTTTTAATGACCCATTAAATCTTATAAATTATTAAAATATCATAAAACATTTATACATGGTCGCAATTAATATCAACCAATCAAATTATTTCATTTACAAGGCCCAGTTCCCTTTATAATTCTCAAAACAATTGTTTCCTGCATCCTTCAACACCATGGAAACTTCATATGATCACAAAATCACTTCTACTCAATTGAAATTAAAAACATATAGAACACTTATAAGCAATTTATAATTCATGAAACATCCTTCACTTCAAACCATAACAACATTTTCCTTAACGAGATCACTGTTAAAAGGTTGTTTCCAAATGTTATCTTATAAAATCAATTATACATGCATTAAATATCTTAAAAATGATTAATTGGTTAAAAAATTCATCCTCTTAACTCTCCAGGTGATATAAATAATCACATAATTTATCTTCTTCTTCAAATATCATCACACTTGCGCAAAAAATAGATCTTCTCCTCAATTGCCAAAAACCTTCTTACCAAAATAATTCCTTGAAACCATTTCAAATAACCTCATAATGATTAAATCCATATATAAATGTAAATATATCTGAATATAATTTCCAAACAACTTTAACTTTAATCACTGAAAAATTCCCACAGTAGCTAAAGTTATGGCCAAAACATTGGACCTTGCTATTTGAGACACCAAAACTACCCTTTGATGAGTCAACCTGTTTAGACCTCAAAACATCATAAAAATACATGAACATGTCCTAAATCATAGATGTAAATAAATAACACCTCCCAAATATCATGTACCATTAATTTTTATGCTACTCCTTTGGACAACCTTGTCCTAAAACCATATTCTTCAGAAATTTCTATTTTTTAGGTGGGGCCCACTCATCACCATTACCTCAACCATAAATTTATGGAAATCATGAGTCATTTACAACATGTAATCATGAAACTTTTACTTATATTCAATACTGGTTTAGTATACTTCATTTTCTCCAAATTGCTCCTAGTTAGGGTTTAACTAGAGTTTTAGAACACTTTACCTTCTTAACATATGTTTATAAAATCCTAACGATAAAAAAACCATGTTATTTTTGTGAAACCTTATAAAATAAACTTATAATCATCTTTTAAATCCAATATTTTCCATGAAAATCACACCACTCACAACGATCATATAAAGTTACACTTCGAGCTAGAAATGCACTAAAATTTGACCATGTCTCACCAAAATAGTCATATCTTGCAAAATTCACATCATGGGCACCTAAAATTTTTCGAGAGTATCATCACTAATTTGTATAATATCTCCAATCATCATAATGATAACTCCATTGTCTAATTTATGCAATCACTAAGACTTACCTATGCTTACATGTTAGATCCTCATAGTAACAACTAGAGACAACTGAAATAATGCAATAAATGAACATATAACCTCTATAAATTACCCAAACATACCTCATACACCATGATATACCTAATTTCATGATTTTTTAGAATATATGGCTCCAAATGTCTTTGTCACTCTTCCAAGAAAGCATACCTGCTCTCAATGAGCACCTATAACATGATGAACCACCTGTACCTACACTATGCCACTGTTGTGAGTGATCAAACACCCTCAAATAATGCTAGCCAATATTCCAACATGATTCAAAAGTATTCAATAATTTCATACTACCAATCCATATCTCCTAAGAACTGTATACAATTGCAAGAGCAAACATGCATCACTAAATCCCACTACAACAACTGATAAACATTTGAACCTATATGTTAGAATGATAAAAAACATCACGAAATCATCCAATATAATTCAATTTTTCATTAATGTGGTTTTGCATCAATGACAATACCTATTAGGACAACATGCCATCAATCTCCCCTTTTTCATTCATGGAAAACACCTTGAAATTCTCCCCCTTTTTACATTAATGAAAAAGGCATATCTTTAGCTTATCTTCTTCACCTTCATCAGCTTCATACCTCCATGATTTATTTGTAAAATTCACCAAAGGTCTCACTTTGATCCTCTTGATTTTTTCTCAAAAAATTGATTCTTGACCTTCATTTTAGGCATACAAACATCATGTTCCCCCTTTATTGCCTTGAGAACACCATCTTCACCATCTTGAAGATTTATCCTAATATCCCCATGTCAAAAATAATTTATACAAACCTAAGCAACAACTTTGAGAACCATTTAGGCACTATAACAATCAAGCTTGTGGTCTAGATACAACATTTTATCCAACAAGATCAATTTGAGCCATAAGACTTACTTCTTCACACTCAATCCATCTTGATAAACCTTAAGAATCAATGAAAATATATTCTCACCTTTCTCATATACAACCAATATACTTTTATTAGGCACCTACATTCGTGAAATATAGTAGCACTTAACCTTTTATAATTACATTGTATTGTAGTTGTACATCATTTCCGTTGGGTTCATTTTGAATATTATATTATCATTTTTGATATTCTATACTCCTTATCCCCTTCAAGTCATTCTTCATGAGCCAATATATCAGATCAACTATCATTTCACCTTACCTCGACCTAAATGTCTTGTCTAACTTGTATCCTTTCATTCTTGCTTTCTCAGTCATCTTGAGACTTCATCAACTTCACTATTAAAGATATCATTATCCTCTATAGGAAATATTAGAGAGCATGCAAAACCTTTTCACACTTCTTTTGGATCTTCTTTGTTCTCTAGTTGTCATTTGTACTCGAAGCATGTCATAACACTTGTAGCTTAGCATTTTTAAGCTCAAAGAAGATACATATAATATTAGAGGCAAACATTTACTCCTCTATTTTGATATATTCTCGGTCCTTATTATCATGGAGCTAATCTCTCACCATGGAATTGCACTTTCTCATATCTGTAGTACTTCATATTATGCAAAAAAATAACCTACAGGTGTCCTTAAGTACTTAACTAACATTTTTCTTTTTCTCACCGGTCTTAGGACCTGTTAGTTTCTTACAATCACCTTGTATGATTTTCACACTTTTGAACACCTTGGAGAAGAACAAGGACATAATCCCCTAATAAACCAAGTAAAGTAAGGTATTTCAAACTTTTAGAAAGAAAAATAAGGCTCATGTACATTGTCAACTTCTAAAATAGACCTATAGATATAAGATGCATCTTCAAGGTATTGTGCAAGACACAAGGAAATATCTTTTTGTCTTCTCGGACTATTTTAGGTCCTTATATTTCACTTTGATCACATCCTCAACATGATTTATAACCCCTAAAACTTCAAACTAGAGACATCTTCTTGTCCTCAATTGATGAGACAACTCTAAGGTAACATCTCTCGTAGCATTCTTCTTACACTTTTATGACTCGACATAGGAAGATATATCTTCATGAATCTCTAGGAAAATACTGCATTGTTAGTAAACTTGTGTCTTTAAATTTGATTCATGAATATTGTATCATTCCTCAAATCATATAGAGAAGGGTTTTGATACAAATCCCGAGCATATTAACACAAACTGTAATAATTTTGGTATTTCTTTCCATAACTTTAAGATCACTCTGAGAATTCTTATCTACTAAAGCTATTCCAATATACTCATTCTTCCTTGCATAAAAATTTACACCATCAAGGACACCTCGAATTCAGTAAAATCCCCTCTATCCCACTAATAGACCAAATCCTATGCTTGATACATGTAGCATGCTTAGTCAATCATACAAGCCAATGTACACACATTATTTTGACCTTTTAATAAATTGAATTGAATATGTTGCATTTCATAGCTAAGAATGAGATTCAAACCTAATAAATCATTCTTATAACCCCCACCTTACCTTTTCATTGAAATACATGTTATCTTATATCTCAAGTGAAATTGACATACCTCAAGACAGGGGACAAATATTTTCATTACTTGATGTAGTCTATATATGCCACTTTGAGAGTACCTCTTTTTCCTGTAAGACACATTTCCTTGACCATTTATACCTTTTTAGATATTATAGGCAATTCAAGGATAGATTTGATCATGTTTCAAGAGACTTCATGAGATAAACAACTCTCCAAAGTAGACATGTGAGAATAAATTTGATCACTTTGATAAAAATATATCATAGTTGACACCTTGAATATATAGACCTAAAGACATATAGACCTAGCCACATTCCCAAATAAAACCATACTTAATCAATTAGATCTATGAGCACATTCACTATCAAATCAAGAGTGCATTGTCTGATTCCTAGATTTTTAGCCATTTTTAGTAATTAAGACTACTTGAGTCTTGAAGCATATACTCTCAAGATAATTTTCACCAATTTTTAGGTTTGATCTTCTCCATTTTAACTTTCAAGATTTGAAATATAAAAACAGAATACAAAATCACATATACTGATACTTACAATGTTCAACCCCTAAGGTCTTTCTTTACACCTTCAATGTCCAGAATTATGCAATACAAACCTTAATATTCTGGACATGTGATAGTCATACTTGATAAAAAGGTTACTCAAGGATTATAATGCTAGAATGAACTTGTTGACCTTCATGACTCAATGGCATGTTTTTTATTATATAATATAAACATATGTAAAGACCTAAAGTTATGCCAAAGATAAATATACACTCTTTATCTCTTAAACACATTTTTTCATGGTCCTTAGTTGGATATATGGTATTTATAGTTCTTGAAAAATGTGTTAAGCCCTTGAGATATTGAAAAAGTATCATACCTTCATACTAGACCATGAGATCATGTTATCCTTTCAAGATGACACCATTAAGGATTTTCAAACCATCTTACATATGTAACTCCTATTTCACTTTAGGTATTCATTTTGACAATTTCATATAGCATTGATTATATAATTTTGAACTTGAGATACCACTTTTGAACCTCCCAAGCCTTAGTACTTCATGATACAAGAACCAACATATTGTAGCATGCCCTGAAATTTTCTTATATCATTGATTTATTTTCAAGCATCAACCATGTTAGTCATCATTTTACTCTTTTTCACTATATTACAAACATTAACAAGACACATTACCTATTTGAGCCATTTCTTGCTTAAAACACAGAATCCCAAGACATAGAGATCATATTTTTATGTTGCACAAGACATGAGACATCTTAGAAACAAGAAACTTAAAATAACCTTTAAAGTACCTTACACATGACGCATAAAATTTATTGAAAGTAACATGTTGCATAATGGACTGTGATATGTTTCCTAGATGAAAAATAACTGATTGACACTAATACAAGCACTTGATAACTCAACAACCCCTTTGAGATTCACTTTATTAGCCATAAGACTCTTAACTCAAAGCATAGGGAACATTGACATGAGCACAGACCTTAGAGCTCAGATCTAGACTTGGAATTATTTCATGAGTTCTTATGACTAAAGAAACTTTGCATGATAAGACTATGAAGAAAGAAAAATACATACATTATAAGACTGAAATATCCTTGTAGAGACAACCAACTATGCTTCCTCCATCGATGAATGTATTCTAGAAGCATAGAGAATACATGTAAATTTTGTTGGATCACTATATCACATAAAACTTAGGTGATTGGCAAGGATCCATCTTCCTTCTATCCACATTGGTATCGATTCTCATAACCATATTGCTCTTCTTAGACTCACTTGGCCTAATGTCTTCCTTGTCTACCTTCTTTTCTTTTTCATCTTCTTGATAGTCTTCTTGGGAGGAAAACAAAAATCCTTAGGTTCAAAAAGAGAAAACACACCTTCATGAATAATAGGATTACCATGATTAGTGCTAATAACTTTGGAATCATCTTTAGTACTTTTGAGTTCTTCTTTCATATTCTCATCTGGTACATTCTTAACATCATTCTTCCTTTTATAGATGTTCATTTTCACTCTACAATATCTTGCAATGTGACCTAGTTTGTTTCACTTGAAGCATACATGAGAACTCTTTATTCTATATAATTATACCTTTCTTAAAATTATTTTGATGACAATACTTAGCTATATGCCCAAATTGATTGCAACAATAACACATAACATCATGCTTCTTATCATTATTCCAAATCTGATTAGGATACACATGATGACAAAATTTTGCAATATGACCCTTCTTGTGACAACTATGGCATGCAATATCCCTTAGTTGATAAGAATTTTCATGCCTACCATTTCTCCATGGAAATGCATTCATAAAAAATCTCCTATGGTTACTAGCTCTATGACCAAAAGTATTGCAAGTGAAGCACACACCATTGAAATTACTTGTAGATTTCATTGCATTAGGCTACTTGATAACCTTCTTGGGATCTGTACCTTCCTTTATAGCCTTGGAGGCATCACAAGGTTCATATTATTTCTCTTCATGATTCTCTAAATGTTCTTCTTTGTAGCCAAGACCAGATTTGTCATTTGTAGCTCTTTGGTTCACCAACAAGTCATTTAGGGCTTCTAAACTTTTCTCTAACTTTTCATAGGTCTTCAACTTACTATATGCCAGCTCCGAATCTGATTTTAATGATCCCAACTCAGATTCATACCTATTGCAATCTTCTTATTTTACCTTTAGGGTTATCCTCAAAAATTAAATTTGATATTTTAAATTCATGATGGCTTGATCGTGATTTATCCCCATATCCTTTACCTCACTTTGATAAACCTCAATACATGACTGAGAAACTTCATTTATCATTCTTAATGTTTCTATGAGATCTTCAAAATTACCCATTGTTTGTGCTTCAAAGGATCTCCTTTAAGTTTCTAAACTTTCTACACAAGGACTTGTTATGATACCAATTGTTAGAAGCATAAGGGACTGAGAGGGGGGTGAATTATTCCTTCAATTAATTAAAACAATTTTTATGTTTCCATACATATAACATTAACATTTATCTATCCATTAATGTGTGATTAGAAACATTAAACATTCAACCACATAATAAAAATCAAGAGAGCATGTTCATGAACACAAGATATAAATGTGAAAACCTCATGGGGAAGAAAACCCACTGAAAATTTTCTTATATTACACAAATGAAAGTAATTTAGTTAAGCACAAACTTCACAAGGATCACCAACCCCTATTTTATTAGAGAACTAACCCTACAAGGAGAACCAACCGGTCAACCTAATTTAGTGAAGGACCAACTCCACAAGGAGGATACATCCCCTAGGATGACCAAACACCAACTCAGACACCTAAATTTTTTTATCTATGATATTACTACTGCTACAATTGATTGAGATCACAATTTCAACTCACAAACCCAAGCTCATACCTTAAGGCATCAATTTTCTCTATCTTCTACTTATTTTGATATATCCTCTTGCTCTCATGCTATCTGATTCTCCTTAACCTATAATGATATTTTTCATCCTTAAAAAAATTGCATACTTTCAAAACATATCTCTCTAGGTCACACTTCTTCCCTCCAAGATAACTAGCTCAAAAATGAGCCAAAAAAGCACTTAAATATGCTTTTCTTACTTCCAAACCAAAATAGCTCAGTACCTAGTAATATTTTCAACCCATAAATATATATAAAATTCATAATTTTTAATTACAATAGTTACATATGACCCATATAGGTAGGCCTAGCCAAAGCTCTCATTACATGTGCTAAAAATGGCTCAAAATCCCATGGGCACATTCTTAAACTTTCCTAACATGAGTACCATACTTTGTAATGACGAATTAACCCTTATAAATGATTAAAATATCACAATACATTCATACATGATCTCAATTAATATCAACCAATCAAATTATTTCATTTACTGGGCCCAGTTCCCTTTATAATTCTCAAAACAGTTGTTTCCTGCATCCTTCAATACCCTAGAAACTGAATTTGATCACCAAATAACTTATACTAAATAAAATCATGCCATGTAACTACTAAAAAAAAATTCAAAACCTAAAACACTTCTAGGAAGTTATAATTCATGAAATATCCTTCACTCAAACCACAAAAACATTTTCCTTAATCGATCAACTTTGCCAAAAAAGTTGTCTCCAAAGGTTAGCTCATAAAATCAATTATACATACATTAAATATCTCAAAAATTATTTATTAGATGAATATTTCATCCCTCTTCACTCTATAGGTGATAGTAAGCTTCACATAATCCCTTTTATGCTTGAAATATCATCAAACTTACACCAAAACAGATCTTATCTTCAACTACCAAAAACCTTATTACTGAAATGATTCCCTCGAAACCATATAAAATCTCCTAATCATGAGGAAATAAATATATATCTTTAAATATATCTAAATATAATTTCCAACACAACTTTAATCACTTAAAAATTTCACTGTAGCTAAGTTATTGCCAAAACACTAGACCCTACTATTTGAGACCCCAAAATTGCCCTTTGAATAGTCAACCTATTGGGACCTCAAAACATCATGACAATGTACTGAATCTCCCATCGACATCAAGAAAACCTCCCAAAAATAGTGCAGCATTAATTTTATATCCAACTCCTTCGGACAACCTTGTCCTAAAACCTTCTTCTTCTAAAATTGCTCTTTTAGGTAGGACCCACTCATCACCATAACCTAAACCATACATTTATGGAAATCATAAGGAGTACTTTACAATATATAATCATCAAATTTTCACTTACAATCAACATTGGGTAAGTATACTTCATTTTCTCCAAACTGCTCCTACTTAGGGTCTAACTAGGGTTTTAGACCATTTTACCTTCTTTACATTCATTCAAATTATTTTAAAGATAAAACAAAATTATTATTATTTTTAAAACTTCTAAAATCACCTTAGAAGCATCCATGAAAGCCACAAGGTTTCATATAAATCACACCATTCACGGTGAGCATCCGAAGTTGCACTTGAGCTAGAAATGCACTAGAATTTGACCCTGTCTCACCAAAATAGTAATATATTGCAAAATTCACATCATGGGAACCTTAAATTTTTATAATATAATCATCAATAATCCTTATAAAATCTCCAATCATCATAATGATAACACCATAGCCCAATTTATCCATTCACTAAGACTTACCTATGATTGCATACTAAATATACCAACTAGGGCCAACTAAAATAATGCAATAAATGAACATATCACCTCTAAAAATGACCTAAAAATATGTCATGTTCCATGATACAAATTATTTCATGATTCCATGAGCTCATATGGATCCAAACCACTATGTCACTCCTCCAAGCAAGTATAATTGCTCCCCGGTGAGCACTGTAACATGATGAACCACATGTACCTGCACTATGCCACTACTGTGAGTGCTCAAGAACCATAAAATCATGCTATAAAATATTCCAAAATGATTCCAAAGATTCAAATAATATCTTACTACCAAGAAATACCTCTTAGGCATCTATATAAAACTGTAAGAGCAAGCATGCATCATTGAATCCCACTTTAGCAATTGATAAACATCTGAACAAGTATGTTAGCACCATAAAGAACATCATGACATCATCAAACAAGAATAATTTTTTCATTAATGTGGTTTTTCATCAATGACCACACCTCTTTAGGACACCATGCCAACAACCTTTTCTAAATATTGCGGGAGGCTGATTTGGATTTAGTGGTACAACAATTACTACTAAAGAATCAACTCTGGAGTTTCAATCTCTAGGAATAAAGTTAATGGAGAAGGATGAAAATTAAATTTTTGAGTACAACACTTTATCCCTCTAATATCTCATCTTGTCTCTCTTAACTTGGTATTTACCTTGGAATTGCTTTATAATGAGCTCAACATCTCCTTGTGCCTTGAGCGGTTTCATCTCTTTCTTCCGAGATTGTTCCATTCCTAATCATTAAGCTTCATAATTTTCTATATTATTGGTATTTTCAAACATTAATTTTTAAGAGTATGGATGCAATTTTACTTCAAGGTATATCAATATAAACCCTACACCTAACCTCAAATAACAACTATAATCAAACTATAGAGTCCAAATCTTCTCTCCTTATTCAGGGTACATCCCGAACCTTTGGCTCTAGAATTTTTTTCCATCTCTAAGTAACAAACCTCATGATCTCGATTCTTGGAAGAGAATATGATACTCATATCTTCATAAATCATGACTATGTATTTTTATTTCCTCTCAGGTTCTAGTCTTTGATTCACCCATTTGATTAGAATTTGAGTGCATGACCAGTGTATTTTCACCTCTCCTCCCAACTCCTTACACAATTTTCAACTCAGCAGCATGTCGTAGGAGACAGGAATGTATGCTATTGGAATTTTCTTATTTAATCTTTTTTCAAGGAAGGCTTAAAGTATAGCTTGTGCATATTTTATTTTTCCGATCAAGTGGAATTGTCTCTCCATTAAATAACATCTCCCTATTGTTTTGGTAAATGTGATTCCAAGAGCATCTACAAATTTTGTTGGGATGACATTATCATAAGCTCTTTAATTTTATATTTAATTACTTAATTTGAAACCATTGATTAAAAAAGACATGTAAAATGTTTCAAACCTTTCAGAATATGTGGGAGAAACATTTGCACCATTTTTCTAGGGGGTTGTTCTGGGGTTAGGAAAAATTCCCTTTGTTGTATCATTGGATGAATTATTTCACCCATTTCTTAGAACATACCTAACTAACATATTAAATTATTTAGGGAATGACCTCAAGTGCTCATCTTCTGACATATGGATTTTGGTTTTCTAAATGTGATCAATGATATTGAAATAAGGGATAGATTCATTTGTATTGGCTTTAGGAACATGCACAGTTGATCTTTGTGGCTAAGAAGAAGAAGAAGAAGTAGAACCTACATACTTATCTTTAGTATCTAGAGGAATACCTCTTTTGAGAATAGTAAATTTTTTCCTATAATCATCTCTCTGTCTTCTTTGTTCATTAGAAGAATTTCCACCACCTTGTAGAGCCTGAGATCTTGTAAACACTACAAAAGTATGACCATAATCATCTTCAGAAGTTTCATCATTGTCATTTTATGATTCATATTCTAAGTAGCCAATGTTGGAGTCACCAGTAGGGTCTACAAAATCATCACTTTTGATGGATCAACAATAGCTTCTTGATCTTCTTCATTCATTTGAAAAAAATTTCTTAGGGTAACTTCAATTGCCATTCTTTGAAGAGATGTAGTAATGTGGTTTTGATTATGGTTTTCATTATTGAAATTCCATGTGGTTGCATTCCTAGTAAGAGAATAATTATTACCTTAAATGTCATGTGATTCTTTATTTGCAACATATCATTTGTCAATATTTACGAGTAGTGGATCAAGTACTTATTTAGCTTGACTTTAGGAATCATATTCTTGATTTTACCGATCATGATGAGATCATCTTCCATGTCAAAAAAATTATTTTGAGCTGCCAATAAATTAGTAGGACATGATCTACGTAGTTGATAACAAAATTTAAGAGAAAAATCATTAATGAAAACAACCTTCTAATTTTTGTCACTAAGGGAAGTAGTAGGTGGAATCTTATAGAGTATCATTTGAAATTTAGCAATGAAATCCCGCATGTGTTTATGCGGTTGTTTTTAAGTTAGGCTAGCTGAATAATCAATGTACTTGAATCTCAAGCCAACTTTAATATTGTAATAAATTAGTCTTGCATGGTGGACCAATAAGTTATGGTCTTTAAGACCTAAATGGTAAAACCATTCTCTAGCTAATTCATGTAGATTTTTGATGAAAATCCTAACAGACACGTCTTCATGTTCAACTACAAGTAATCCACAAGATATAAATAATGCAGCCAAATGGTCATCTAGATTTTGTTTACCATATCTATAAAATTTGGGGATATTCTTTTACGGATCCTTTAGTAAAATCATGAAGAAGAGGTGTCAAATTTAGAGGCCAAAGCCAATGCCCCATGGGAAAGGTAGTTTCTACACCATTCTTAAAGGGATATGAAGCTAAGGATTTAATGGCTCAAAATCCATGTTGTTGGATTATGTTGTAGATGATTTTCAAGAGGATTTTGTACTCTTCCTACATGTGAGAGTCTTTCTCTATGTGTTCTCATTTGAGGAAGATGGTTGAAATTGAATTTCTCTTGGAATATAATGAAATGATCAATTATTCATTGATCTCTACTTTCCCGTGTAAATGCATGATTTTCCAAAATGAAGGATTTGTAACAAATGTGGCTTAGCTTAAGAAAACTCTTATTTTATAGGTAAAAGACTTGGTTAAATGGTGTGTATCAGTTCAAACATGCGAGATAATCCAAGTAGACAACTCTAAGTTAAAGAGTGTATTTTTAAATAAGTATAATGTGTTATATAATGGAAACTCAGGGTTACATGCAAAGTTATAGTTTGAAATAGACTTAATTAGACCAATGATTTTCGTTTTAATGCTTTACTATAGTCATAAATGCTACAATTAAGAATAAGATAACTCAAACTTCCTTTTTATATATAAAACTAACAAGGAAGGCACATGGAAATTCTATAACAATGAGAAAAGATAGAATGTATAACATGTAGTGAGAAAAGAGAGAATGTACTTTACAATAAGTAGATTTTAGAGCTTATTACAGTCATATAACATAGATAAACACTTTAGAAATGTCACAATTTTTAGCAAATGAAAAAGAAATGAATTCATATTCAAATTCAAGATAACACAAATTTTACCATTAAATCCTCACAGAATGCACAACAAGACTTCTTAGACACAAATTTATTCAAAAATCCACCTTCTTCTTATTCAATTCCAGCCAATTTACACAATGAACATTCAATAATCTCAACACAAAGTTTGAAATCTTTAAATTCTTGCACAAAATTACAATAGTTGATTGCCAAAAGTTCTGATCCTTTAGCTCATAGGATTCTCCCTATATTTATAGTATCTAGAAAGATAATACAAATAGGATACATTAATTATGCCTTCCACACATGCTTAGCTACAAAACTACAAGAAGTTGAGAATCTTTCTCCTTGAATTTCTCTTTTCTTGGCACACATGATATTTGAATGTTCTATAATTCAAAAAAAAATCAACTACTTTGCATGCAGTGCCAACTATTACTAAGTAATTGAATTTTTCAAAATAACTTGAAGTAATGGCTTTCAACCAAATTACTTAAGTTTTACAATTCAACTTGATTACTTAATTACATTGTCTGAAAAATGAGAGGAATAATAATAATAATAATAATAATAATAAGTCACTCCAACTGAAGAACCTTCTTCTTACTCTTTCCCCCATATCTTGAATATTGATCCAACATATAGGGAACTACCTTTTCATCTGCTATAGAAATAGCTTGCATTTCTGTTTTTTAGCTGATGATTTCCTTTGCTAAGATATTACTAAATCCTTTTACTTTTACTAGGTTCGATATAAGATTCTTAACATCATGGTGAATATTTTTCAATTTCTTGATCGAACCATAGGTGAAAGTGGTGATGGCCTTATCCATTTCCTCCTTGAGAAGATAAAGTAATTACTTTATATTACCAGTGGATTCGCAATTGTGTATCTTGTGAAAAAATAGATATAATCATCAAGATGATCCATAGCTTCATCCACCTCTTCCTCTAGCATTTTCATCTCTTCCATCATCTTCTTGAGTAGCTTTATGCGAAAGGAAATAATTAACTCTTCTTGTTTTCCATTTTTTTAGCCTTCAATATAATATGTTCCTCAACCAATACCTTTACTAGTAATGAGTTACTTTCTTTAAGACTCTCCTAATGGAGTCTAGAAATCCCATTTTCATTTACTATTTCCAATTCTAAACTCTTAAAGTGATCCAACTTGATTTGAAGATCTTCCAATTTACTTAGCACTTATGAAGATTCTTCCTTAACATTCTCGGTGACTTGTTTTATCCACTCATCCATAACTTTAGCTTTGTCTCATGTTTCTTCAACTTCTATGATGACTTTATGGTTAACTTTCTCTCCTGATAACATGGGATGAGAAGAAGACTTGTAAAATTTTGTAATGATTTCACATAATTTGGATATTTTATCATTTTATTTATCCTTTTGAGAATTCTCTTTATCAAGCTTGAGAAAAAGGGTATTAATCGGTGTCAAAGTGTATTGCTTCATCCCTTACGTATTAACTTCTCCCAAAGGCACCTTTTCCATAGTTATATCTTCTTGAGTTAACTCACCTTTTTCTCACCTACTGCTAGAATGAATACTTTAGAAAAATTCTACCATGATGATTCAATTATTATATTTAAATTTAATTTAGCATCTTTTCATCTCTTCTTTCTATTATCGGGACTCTTCAATAATTTCAGTCCATTTCTTCTAGGTTGATCACTTCTTTAGCTTTAGGGACTATTTGTAACACTAACCAAGATGAGAAGTCCTGACTTGTAGAAGTAGGAGCACTTGAATGTACTACCATCTCTTGGCTTATAACTGATGCACTAGAACACAATATCATTTCTTGATTTGTTTACGTTGCAAAATCTTACAATAATACCTTTTCAAGATCTGCCATTTTTTTAGTCAACAACTGATTTTTAACTTATTTTTCTTTGAAAGTCTTTCTTCTTATATCTAATTAAACTTTATTTTCATTCTCTACTTCCTCATGAACATGAATATTATCTAAAACCTCTATATGAATCTTCTCTTCATGTTCTATTTTAATTTCTCCCTCTTCATAACTCTTCATTTTTGTAGCTTCTACCTTAGCTTCGCCATCTCTTGTGCTTGAGATACTTCATGCGGGAATGAATCTCCTAAGTAATTTTTCCCCACCTCATTATAGGTTCTATGTTGATCATATTTTGGTGGAGGAGGAGGCTTACCTCATGAAGAGAAAGGAAGAAGATGAGGAGGTGGAGTCTCTACAGATTCTTAGATGAAGAGTGAAAGAAGTCATCTTTAGAGGTGGCATACTAATGACTATTTTAGAAGGTGAGGCTTGTGATTAGGGGACCACCGGGATGGGGAAACAATTTTTTTAATGAAAGAATAGCTTCACTAGTAGTAACTCGAGAGTTGATTCTTTTGTAGCTAATGGATGTTCATCCTCTTTCATTGTTCTGGGATTCTTGAGTAATAGTGAATTCCTTTGTCCTTAGTTTCTTTCATTTTAGGATACCTTGCTTTCCAAGCTACACTGGCTTATTTGTTTCATCAATTATTCCTCCAAACAATAACCTCTTGCAAATATCCACCTTAAAGTGTAAGCCAAAACCATTGAATTCCTTTCTTAAATTGTTTTCGCATTATTCCTTTTGAAATCAATGGGTGGAAGTGGAGCTTTATCTCCTCCCATTTGATTGTAAGAATCAAGGACCACATTCCCATCATCCCAAAGGTATTTAGGAAAATTTTCAAGGAAAAAATAAATAATTTTTCTAACTATATTTATGTTGTATTATCTTTTTATTATCTCAAATTCATCCCCTGTAATCTATCCAAAAGTCCTCCAGTGCAGGATGTGCATATATTCTAGGAGACTATCTTTTGTGCTAGTTTCTAAAATCAAACTTGACCCACGACCTCATAGAACTCTTTCTCATAATGATGGAACATATATTTATAAATATTATTTTCTTTATAGATGTTGGCACTATGATAATTACCAATGGTGATTGGGAAGCCAACAACTTCCATATTATATTTTGACTATAGATCATGCACTTCCAATAGTTTCCTACACCATTCCATTAGCACCCACTTATCATCCTGGGTATCTTAGAGTCTTGAGTGGTGAGCCTGAGAAACAACAAACCATGAGGTAGGTGAAATTGGAAAACTGAATAAATATACGTCCATACTAGAAAACTATGTCCCATGTTGCATTAGTCACCCTCTTTGCTTTTATTTCAGTGTTGAGCTTGCAAATAATTTCATAAAAGAAAGCAGTCATTCACTTATTTGTACTTCTCGAAATACTCAGATAATACCAATTGTGGATAGTATTCAAAAATAGAGTCTACAACCAAGATTACTTTATTGTGCAATATAGTAAAAGTTCTATTTGCTACTACAACATACACCCAATAAGAGGTCATATTAAAATTGAAATATTTCCTAACCTCTCTCGGCTGAAAATCAATATTGTCACTTATGATCTCGGATCATTTAATCAATGCATTAGTTACTGTTGGCCTTTATTGCTATATTAATAAAGTAATACTTACTGCGTGGTGAAATATTTAGCATTCTTCTCTCCATTGAATCTAACAAACAATTGGGTTATATATCATTAGCTTCCTAAATCAAGTCCGACCTTACTATAGTTTTGGAAAACCACGGATGCCTATTTTGGTTTCTTCAAGTAGTTAAAATTTAAAATTTTAATATAATCAAATCTATTCTTCTCCCATCATTCAATTTCCTTTTCCATGTTCACATCTAACACCTTTTCCTTTGTTGGGATCTTCAAGTAGTAGTTGAAAAATTGGGTGTCTAGTCTCACCACCACATTTCCTGATGTGTCTTTTACTGCTCTGGTGAGAGGATCATATAATTTTGCACATTCCAAGAAAAATTCAGGTAATTGAGTAGTACTTGGGAATGTTGTTACTTGTATAATTCCACTATTGATCAAAGCCTACATCAAAGGTGTCTTATTTTCTACTTTGGAACTATCTATTAACTCAGTTATGGATACACGCACCATGTCAGTATCACTTATCTCTATAATCTTAGACCCAATGCATGACTCAATTGGGTAACCCTTGTATTCATACTTCATCTTTCCTCCTTGTGGTTCACTATGGGGCTTAGCTTTATCCTTTTCATTTCTTTTTTCTTTGGAAGTTCCCATAACTACAATACTAGGATCTTCTCGAATGATAGTTACCTCTCCATATTCGATGAATTCTTGAGTCTTTCAGAATTTTTTTGTATTTTCTTTTAAGTAAAATTGTATATGCACACTATTGAGATGTCAACACCTACTCTTGATTAATATGTAAAGTTCAAGCCAAAATATTGATCTCTTATAGGTAACTTCAAGTTTATGAATATTTCAAGTGTGTATCAGGTCATTAAGGTACAAGAAAATCCTTTGCATGTGAAATTCCAAGTTTTAGTAAGAAAATTTTGTCATGCAAATGTGCAACAGGGAAATTGGCAATTTTCCAACATGACAACGATACCCATGTACCAAAAATTTCTTGTTCTATCCTTCTCATATACCCCGAGTTTTCTCAATAAGTCTAGTAACCTCTCAATTTACATTAACTCATTCCCTAGGTGATTTAGGAAAGTCAATTCAAAACCCTTAAGTGATTTTAGGAGTTCATTGAAAAATGTAATCTTTCGGCGAGTTATGGGAAGGGATATCATTGGCCTTCCTTGAACTAAAGCAACCCCATGGAGCGGAACAAAAAATCCAAACCAGAAATGGAGTTAAATAAAAGGACCAAGAATATTATGGAATTTATTTAGGAATATTTAGGAAGGATCTAGATAAGTTGGGATAGTTTAACTAAAATTGAGTTTCACATGACCCTAGGCAGTTCATAAGCCAAAACAATTATTGAGCTTCCAAAGGAAATTTTGGGAGCTTCGGAAGGAGTTAGGAGAAAAAAAACATATTTGGAAAGCTAATTCCAATCCCTACGAGGTGCTGAAATTATTTTTTTCACAACACTTTGGCGCAATGAGTTTGCAAGCTATTTTTCCCATGCATAAGTGGAGTAATAGATCAATAATCAGATTTTTAAGGGACCAAATGGAGGAATGAAGACATGGGAACCAAACCATTGGATTCATAATGCCATTTTAAGTCAATATCATATACAATTTCATCAAAAATGTCCATCGGGAGCTCAAGTTATCATTGTTTCAAGTTTCCCTCTTGGAGGGACTTCGGGAGTTAGAAATTTTTAATGAGGAAACATATTAGCTCTAGGATCTTGTTGCAATTTTTTTTCCCTTACATCCCTCAAGGTTAGGGACATCAATATCAAGAAAATTCACCTAACTCCCATAATCCCTCTGGACCCTCATGCAACCTCCGGGTTCGCGGTTCAGCCCCATGTGCTTCCAGGAGCTTAGAGCCTTCACCGTTGGATCGTTACCACATGTCATCACTTGCCACACCATGAAAACTGATGTCATTAATGTCCCCTTTACATGAGGGACAGAAATTGTGAAAAAAATTCCCAACCCTCATCATTCCTCAAGGTTCCTCATGCGACTGCTTCTTAGCCCTTCCAATGCTTTAAAGCTATTTTTTAAACTTTAATCCCCTATTGTTGGATCTCTACCACATGTAAAGATGAGGCCCACTATGTAAATTTATGTCCCTCATGTCCCTTTGAGGTGATGGACATCATGGAAATGAAATTTTTTCTCTCTTTATGCCTTTGAAAATTTTCAAATTTTAAAAATCCCTCCTGCTTCTAACATCTAACTTTATGCACAGCTTGCTCTCCAACTTCCTATCACCCCTCCACCATTGTTGAAACTTGAACCAGATCCATCATAACACATTATCCTCCACTCCATGATGTCATATAGGTCTCATAAGAATATTTCATCAAACTGAGAAGAAAATATGAAGAAAGAGAAGAAGAAAGCCTGAAAACTCCATTGACATAGAATGAAGAATCAAAGAGATCTTGCAAACCACTACATGGAACAATGAACCGTCTTTTTTTGTTCATTAATCTATCAAAAAACATTAAAAAATAACATTGAAACCTAACATTCACACCAATTAATTCTCATAAAAATAAATTTCACTTCCGACTCGACGAAGAACAAAGCTCAATTTCTATCAAATAAATGACCAAATCGAAGAGAAATTTAACCAAATGAGTGAAGAAGAAAATAACCTATCACAATGGATTTGATTTCAACATGAATGGAGAAAAAAATATACCTGAAAATTTCAAGCTCCATTAATGGCCACCATGACATAGTAGTGGAAAAAAATCAGCGAGCTACCTCTCCACTTCTCAAGGTTCAGTGGGTGAAATCGCGTGAAAATTAGAGGGAATGATCATTGAAAAATCTAGTTTCACATGAACTAGTTTCTTAGTCATGAAGTCCCTATTTTTTAGGGATATGGAGGAATGATTTTTCATCATATTTATTCTCTTGCACATGAAGAACATCTATGAAAAATGTAGTTAGATACTTCTTCACTTATCGGGATTCCAATGGGTGAAATCGCGCAAACATTGGAGGGAATGATAATTAAAAAATATAGTTTCACATAAAATAGTTTTCATGCCATGAAGTACCTATTTTTTAGGGATACAAAGGGATGTTTTTTTTTCAGTATTCTTCACCTACCAATGAAAATTTCATTTTCCCACTTGTTCAGATGAAGGAATTACTCAAAATGTGAAGCGTGGAACCCCAGGATAAAACCTAGAGTTTCAAGAATTGTTTTGTTGCAATCTGACATTTGCGGTGCACTTAATAAAAATAGAATGCCTTCCTACATAAGGGTCTATTACTTCAGGTAAGCCACAATTTGAAGAGACTACAAAGAATGTGGTGAACACAAAGTGATTATCGTAAGGCAAAGTCATCAAAAGATCATCTCGGCTTGTAATTGACACTAAAAATAGTAAGTGGTTCCACAAGCCCCTACTATAAATAGCCAGTTAGTCCAAAAGGTGAGAGGAACATAGTAAGAAGAAATAATTCAAGCTACCATATCTGGTTGAGGGTTGGAAAAGCTAACTACGACACTTACTAAAAATAGTAAGTTGCCCCATGTGTACTTACTAAAAATAACAGGTTGTTCTCAAAGGGAAAGTTTGGCACAACGGGACATTGAGGGATAATCATTTAGGTCAATATCACCATTTGGGGTCCAGAAAGGAAAAATCGACACTTACTAAAGATAGTAATTTGTCCTTTCCAAATATAGTAAGTTTCAAGGAAACATGAATTTCGAGTGCACAGGTTGGTATAGTTTCTTAGGTGCAATAAATCATAAAGAGATGGGGGTTTGTTGTGGTTTACAATGATCATCTCATATTATAAAGTAGGGCATTACAAGGCACACCATGTGAATTCATCTTCTTCACTTAAGGATCTGGGTGATTCAAAATGAATAGATCAGAATGATTTCAATGAATTAAGGAGTTCATCAACCAAGTTTCAAGGAGGGTCATTGTGGGCATTATATGTGTTCATCTCGAGCTTGCAGTGGTAAACCTCATAACAATGTTTCTGAACACTCATTCTATGGTCCAAGATGTCTGTGCATCATAGAGTTTGTGGTCATCACTGGATTGGGAAAATGATTCAAATTTATTCAAGGGAGCAATCTTCATCAGTGTAGAAGATCACTAGTGGTAGAAATCTTCACTCAAAGTTCATGACTGCATCAAGGCATTCAAATAATTTCATCATGAGGATTGTTTCCACTCCATCCCTTCACTCTTCCTCTCTCTTCTTCCTCTCTCCATTCTAATTCTTCATTATGCGTCAATATTGTATTTCATCCTATTCACTTAAGTGACCTATTATAAACTTGTAAAAAGTATTTTCTCAAAATTATAGTAGAAATACTTAATTCGTGGAAAACGAAAGGTCACAAATGAAATATGGAAACAAAGATTCATGTGAGGGAGGTGAAAGGACAATTCAAATTTCTATAAATTTGGATGGCCTCTCCATTCCAAGGGATTCAAATTTTTGAAAAACTCTTACTATGTAGAATTTTGATAGCTTTGTTGAAGCTTTTAATTCATCACTACACATGGAATAAAATATACACTTCTTCTCTTTCCCTTTCTTTTTTTTCCTCTATTTCTCTCTTTCATGTACTTTTCAATCATAGTTAATCCTTTACGGAATTGGAGAGGAGCTTTGTGTCCTCGATAGATGAATTTAAAAACTTGGTGTTTTATCTCATTGGTCCCGCCAACTTCATTGTCCTTTCCTCTATATTGAATGTTGAAATAATCTAATTACTAGGTGTGAGCTCTATAATCTACTCATGATAGTAATATTCCTTGCATAATTTCTCCCTTTCTCCCTTCATCATTGTAATTTATTCCCTTGTACCCTCATACAAGCACTTTGCCACAGGTTTAGTGGAGTGTCCCTATGTGATCCCCGACCAATTTGGCCACCCAAAACATTTAGATAGGATTAATATTAGTTTAATTTAAATAATGGGATTTGTATCATTCAATGCAGAGGGGTGTATCTACATGAATGTTAGTGGAGACACCTGATTTGTCTATGTGACAAATTTTCTCACCATAAAAAAGAGAATAAGACAAATTGTTTTCACTATGGAATGCGGGTTTTAGGGTGGAGCTTATTGATTTTTAAGTAAGATAGTATGAGGGGTTTGGTTATGTGTAAAGAAATGAGAAAGAGAGTATATCAAAAACCCACTTTGTATAGGTTTTAAGCAATAGGAGGTTAGTTTTCTATAATACATAGGCGGTAGTGGAATCAATTCAAAAAACAACAAAGCATGAACAACAATAATGATTCGAAAACCCACTTAGCAAATGATTTTTAAGTAGTAGTGGGTCCTAAACACCTAAATAATTAAGCTGTAGGAGTGGTTAAAAATCCCACATAGTTTATTTTTGAGTCATAGAGGGTCAGTTTCTCGCAATACATGGGGAATCATGAAAATTATTATCAATTCGGTTTCTCAAGGAAGCAAGATCCTTGGAGAAATCTTCTAAGCAAGGGTGAGTAGCAAGTAGAAAAATGCTTGAGTTGTTTCTAATCACTAACTTTCTAGGAAAAACTAGGGTTTTTCCTAAGTTGATATTTTGCACCAAAATAAACATGAAAATAATTTTCCCATGCTCAAATCTAATACATTATAACAATTTAAACCAATCTCCCAAATATTTTGAAGGAAAAACACAAATTTACAGAACAAGAAGAAGATAAAATAGAGGAAAGGCTATCTTGGCCAAAAAACAATGAAAACCCAAGAAAAAATTGAAAGGAAATAAGGGAAATTGAAGATCCTACCTTTTCCTCAAATGGGTTGCCGATGAATTGCTCAAATATTACATTAGTTGGCCTACTCGAGGAAACTCGGGTTTTACACAAAGGACTTCTTCACTTCAATCTGAATGCATTGGTGGAAATGAGGTAGATTTATGTTTACCATTTAAACCATCAACCTCATTAATTTTGTAAGATACAAGTGCCAAATCACCACGGCTTAGAGGTAGATTTTATGAATAACTTTGCTTGTTTTTTTATGGAGTAAAGAACTATCAAAAACCTGATTAGGTTTAGGTTGGAGTAGTATTTTGGGATTTCCATTTGACTTTCTTGAACTACTTAACATTGTTTATGTGAGTAAAGTAATCAAGAAAATATGATTACGTAAGGACTTGCTTTGCAGGATTTTGATCCAAATTTTCTTAATTAATTTTCATAATAGAGTAATATCAATTTTCTACAATGAATTGATAGGGGTATGAATCAAGTTTTGGGACAAATTTACTCATTTACTTTAAGAAGTAATGTAGTTGCATAAACCCGCCTAGCATGGTGTAGTGAAAATCATGTTGTTCTGGGGACTTACTACAAATTATGAAGTAAAGTAACCTTAAAAACCCAAATAGGTCTAAAGTGAATTCCATACTTAGAATTATAGGGACTTTGGGTAATTCTGTGTAAGTGGGTTTTTTTGCAAATGTGACCATGCAACCTATTGAAGGAATCCAGAGTAATCCGAAATCCAAAAGAGTTAAAGAAAAACACTAAACAACAAATTCTAATTCAAGGGGGACAAAAACATGACTTTAAACCTTCACAAGGCAAGAAGACCAAGATTTTAAAGGGGTATCCTAAAATTTACAAATGAAATCTTGGGGACACCATTTGGCTCCATATATGGACATCTTTATTTCTTATTAGAATGAAAGAAATGAAGATGAGATCCCAACATCTTTGGTTTCATGTCTTGTTCATTGGGTTTGGGGTTAAGAGAAGGGAAACACAAAAGAAGAAGAAAACACAACAACGAAAACACTTAGACTTTATTTATGTACATACAAGTTCCACATTGAATATCAATTCTTGAAAAACTTCAAATTATGCTCATAGTATGGCAGCGATAACTCAACTACATCATAATAGGCAAGGATGAAACTATCTATTCCATCAGTTCTTGTGATCATGAATGGTCCTTTCCATAGTGAATCAAACTTCCCATGCATGCCCTTTGGCTCATTTTTCTTATCCCACAAGAGGACCTAGTCTCCAACCTCAAACTTTCTTCCCCTTTCCTTTTTATCAAAAAATTTCCGACCTTTATTTGATGTGTATTTAACCTATCAACCACCTGAATACACACTTCTTGTAACTCAAATAAGTACATAATGCTTTTGTCGAGTGCATCCTTATAGGTAGCATCTTCAATGCTTTTGTTAGTTGCAAATCGGGAAGTTCAATGGTAATAGGTATCTCAACATCCATCCCATACAATAATTGAAAAGGATATATACCTATTGCTTTCTTGGGTATTGTTATCTAAATAACTCTCCTAGTTATTTAGACAACTTCACATACATATTTTGGCTCGGAGATATCTTCATTACAAGAATCAGCCACCTCAATTTTTCCCTTAGCATATTCACTTGTTGAATATTTCCTCACATGCCCTGCATGCTTCCCCTTCTCCCCTTTACATTTTCCTCTTTTCCTCTTTATTACAATCTTACCTTACACGCAACTTCGTGCATTCACCTTCTTCCTAGAATCTATCCATCCTGCGCATGCACCTTGCACTTGCTTCAATCAACTAACTCCCTGGCCCTCTCATGCACTCATTATTTTTCCTCATTTCCCCATGCTTGTTATGCATGCCTTCCTTCTGCCTTCTTTTTGTACCTCATTCTTCCATGTGTATATCTTTATGCCTTCCTTTGCGCCTTTTTGTGCCACATCATTCTCAAACACCTTCGAGTGTGCCACACATAACCAATCAACATGTGGAAATAGGGTTCTAAATCCTTGTAACTAATCAATGGGTGATAAGTGGCAAAGATGAAAAGAACATTTGCACGGTTGGACATCATTTCAACCCATCTATGCACACCATGTGTCTTGCGTGCATAAAAAGCTCTAACAAACTTCGAAAATAATATATTTTTCTACAAAGCTTCGATCGACATGCACTTAGTCTTAATCCATAATCTGCTAACATAGACTATAATGTTACACATTCAAATTCAAATCCTTGGCAGATATCGTAGGTGAGAAATGGTAGAACGTATTTCGGACATTAATGAGAAGATCGATTATTCCAACCACCCCATTTGATTTTATTATCCCTCATTCCTTCTTTGACATGCCAAACAAACTTGGGGAAATGTATTTGACATATTTTCACTCAGATTTACAGCATTGGATGATTCTTATTAGTGGTTGTGTTTCAAATTTGGGTTTTCTCTCCTTCTATTCTTCTTCCATGAATTCATCTATAAATCTAAGAACTAGGCTCACTATTAATGTTGGACATTTTGGATCCTTATGCACTTTGCTAAGGACTTCATATTTTTTGTTTGTAGACCTCTAGATCTAGCTCATGCATGTGGATATTGATCTCTTTCACCATTATAATATTTATGTGTATTTCTAGAAGTAATGGAAGCATCATTTTGTGACTATTCTTTATCCTAAGCATGTTTGTATTCTTTCTTCTTGCCTTTCTTTTACATTGCATGTTTGTTGTGCCATTCTACATCCCTTATAGCTCCCTTTTTAGTTGTGTTCCATGAAACTGATTTGGTAAATACATTTTAGTTGTGTTACACGTGCCTATCCTTCTTTCATGCATTTCCCTTCATTTTCACTCAGAAAAGATAGTATTCATCCCTCTTTTTCTGGTGCTATCACCTTTTAGTGTAGTTTCCTTTCATTTTATCCTTCTATCCTTAGTCCCTTGGAATTATTAGCTTAGTTTTCCCTTTCAGCACTAGGAGTAATAGTAGCAATATAAATTGATAAAGGAATCGGTCTTCTTCAGAGATCCGTCTTAAGCACGCAAGGTATCAAAACTTGGAGAAGGCTCCATTGTTTTCTCAAATGACTCGATCCTTTTAGATCTATGACATGGGTGCAAGTTTGATGAATAATAGTTTCTAGAACATCCGATGGGACCAATAGTGAAAGCTAAAATTTCATATTGCTAATTTCTGGAGTGTGAACTTAGTGTTTATAGCCTTTAGAGCTTATTTCAACACATCTCACAACTCCCAACATTTCTAGAACTCTTGTTTTGTAGTCCTAGGTTCTTTTTATGAGAATAACACATACCAAAAAGAGTGTTGTAGTTAAAGGATATTTTGAATACCTAAAGCTTTCACCAAGAAACACATGCAAATGATCTTACGTGTGTGTATCCCCATCTCTAGTGCATTGTGTGCACTCTACTCCTTCCCAAAATAGACAAGAATGCCCTATTATGGCACTTCAACCTCCTCATCCTCTAAGGAAATTTTCCAACTTCATGGGTGGAATCCTACTTAATCTCAATGCTCAACATGATATGCTAATGACTACACTCAAAAGTATTCCATACTTCACGAGATAAAATCAAGTCAGCCCTGTTGAACACATTTAATATGTGGCCAATGTATGCTTTGTCTATTTGATTGAACATGATGATGTTGTTGTGAGGTTATTTGTAACCTATTTCAACGGTAAATAACTCCAATGGTACCATGTCCTAATACCTGCATCCATTCTACTGCACGGGATGAGCTTGGAACAAATATTTACAATTACTTTGAAGATAAATTAGATCATTTATCACAGGGAGAGAAGATAACTACAACAAAGTGCACACCCAATGAGAAGATGACTAATTTCAACATCAGACTCCAGAAGACTTGGGACAAAATTCCTCAAGTAGTAAAACCTACAACTTAGCATGCCGTCATGTACTATCTAAGGGATTCGAATAATGACATTTTAGTCATGATTCAATCCATGGGAGGTAGAACCTTACCTGCTACATACAACATTGCAATAAGGGCATAAAATAGTCTCATTCAAACTGATAAGTTAGCACTTAGGCCTCCTGCACTTTTATTCCTAGAAATGTCTCTAGCATATTAGCCTTCTAGTTCTCTAGTTATAGTATAGAGCACATAACCAGATTGCATCTACATCCTACTCTCCTACATAACAAAAGTATGATGATGAGTTAAAGCCACTCGATTAGAAACATGTCTAACAAGGTCTTATCAGAAGCAGTCAACGCAAGCCTCAGTCCTAATTAGGCGCAATCCCAAAATAATAAACCTTGGAGAAATCAATATGGAAATCAAAGGTATGGAAAAAACCAGTAGAATGGTAGATGGAATGCTAATGCGCACTTTCCTTTGTAAGTTATTCCTCCTGCACAACCTCTTCTAACACCCGACACAAGTCAAGCACTTGTCCCATTTTAGAACAACATGGCACAAGATTCTAAATGGTGCTTTCCTTGCAATATGCCTCATATCCATTATTACTATGCTAACGCGGCATGCAAACAAGCCTATATGATTAAAAATGCTGCTAGTTGTGAGCCTTACGTCGGTGCACCAAAAGAAGATAACCAAGAAAGTCCAGAAGATCCTCCGGAGGAAAATTTTATGTTCTTTGGTCTTTGAGGAATTATGTGTAATCAACCACGCTACATAAGATACAAGTAAACTACACACTAAGTTGTAGATAACACAAGATACAAGAAGAGAATGCTCAAATATGGAATGCAGGTCAAAATTCTAGCAACACAAGTAGACCCTCAAAAGAAAAAGGAAGAAATTAAGACATCCAAAGTAGTAAAAGCACTTAAGTTACCACACCCAAGGCTCTGCACAAATATCCTTTAGAAATGACGTGTTCCCCTCTTTGGGTAGGTCAAGCCTCTTTGTCGGCTAAGGTTTGTTCCTCTACACCGAGAAACCAAGAAGGGATGTTGTTATTCCTCAAACGAACAAATAAATTGGTTTTCCATTCAAAATTGTGGACCAGATGAAAAGGAGAAACATAAATGTCACAATGTGGGATGCACTCACTATTCCATCCTAGCATGACTTGATGCATGAATCCCTAGCACAACTCCTGCGCATTGATCTAGCTATGCAGAAGTTGCGTGCTTCTATCAACATCTACCAAGAAGAGGATAAAAAAGTAAGTAAACTTGTTTAAATCCCCTCTTCTATATGTCTTTGATCATAGGAAAACATCTTGTCCATAACTGCATGATTGACTCAGGTGCTAGTACTATTGTCATGCCTAAGAATATTGTTTATGTCTTAGTTATTAAGTATAGCCCCTTGATAAAAGGAGTTCTACAACTTGACGGTTCAGTGGTCACTACCCTAGGGATCATCAAGGATCTTGAGCTAACCCTCCATACATGTCCAAGTCTAAAAATTACTCGAGATGTGTCAATCATTGATCTACCTCCTCTATTTTCCTTATGTTTGTCAAGAGATTTTACTACTAAAGTGGGTGGTTACTTATCTTATGGACTGGTCTCATATGTTACTCAAGACAACGTATGGTACTTAGTTTACCATACAAGCTGAGATAATTCTTTCCTTTCATGTAGATTCATATGTCCCGTCCCCTCTCCAAGCCAATTATTTAATCCAAGAAGAACAAGCTTCGATTCAGGAAGAGCATCCTCTTTCACCTTCTATTCTTGATCTAGTACTTGATGAGTGGGCAGAGAGGAACCATAAATTTGACCCATATGCTGAAAAGTTGGAAGCTTAAAAAATTGGGCTTAGTACTTACTACATTCTTGAAGAAGAAGCTATGATGTACACATAATCAAGAAAAAAAGAGAGAACCATGGTCTATGGAAGTTATACTTTGATGGAGCCAGAAGCAGAAATGGTGCGGGAGTAAGAGTCATTCTCATTTCCCTAAGGATGATAAATTATTCTTCACTCACTAATTGTAGTTTACATGTTCTAACAATGTGACAAAGTATGAGGTGTTGGTGCATGGTCTACTTATTAATGAAAATAAGAGGATTATGGCACTACATAAATTTGGGGATACATAATTGGTTATCCACTAAGTCACACAAAAAAATTCCAAGAAAATAATAAGCTTCTCAAATCTTATAAGCATAGATTTTGGAACCTCCTTGAGAGCTTTGATTATTTAAATATACAAGTTGTGCCACGTAAAATGATAAGGAAGTTGATCAATGGTTGTGCTTGGTTTTCAATTCTCTCTTGTTGAGGACTTTTCCAAGGAAAAAATCAAAAAATTAAGATGGTGATTAGACCATCCATCCTAGATAACAACACCAGATAGCAAGTTTTGATAGTGATGCACATATCATCCATTTCATCTAGAATGAAGCTTAGTTCTCATCAAGCATGCAACTTGACTTGCATGACAGCTATGGGGACCAAGTGATTCAAGTGAATTCAAATAAGTTTCTTAAAAGGCTGGTCACCTTAGATACAAATTTTATCCCTAATGATGAGTTCAAGGGTGAAGAAAAATATATGCACATCGTGCAGGAAGACTACTCACCGGTCACTATAGCACGTGGAAAGGAATAGCTACTCAGTAAATCTTGTGTGCACAATGAAAAATAAGCCTTCATCTCTCTCTATCAAAAAAACAATTATATATCCTCATGGGAGTATGAATACCTCAAATTTTTTTATCCAAGTGTTGTTCAACACTCCATTTACCTTGATCCTAGTATCAAGCCCGTCATAAAACAACATCGATCAATCAATCCAAAGATAGAGCCCCTCATGAGAAAGGAATTATCAAAAATCGTTGAGGTGAAGATTATTTTTCCCATCAAATACTTTACTTGGGTTGTGAATCTAGTTCTGGTGCGTAAGAAGAATGGTGAAGTCAAACTCTATGTTGATTTTAGAGACTTGAACAAGGCATCTCTAAAGCATCATTACCCTTTGCCTTCAATGGAACAAATTCTATAGATGGTGGCTGACATGTAGAGATTCTCAACTTTATATGGATACTTTGGTTTCAATCAGATCCTAATTAAGGAAGAGGATCAATTCAAAATGGCATTTACAACCAATTGGGGAACATATGCATCTCATAAGATGCCCTTCAGTCTGTCAAACATAAGCGCAATGTTTCAGGGTGACATAGACATTTCCTTCAAAGGTTACATCAATGAGTTCATCTTAGTATACCTAGATTACATCATTATCTTCTCAAAGAAAATCATGGATCATATGGTGTGCCTAGAGAAAGAATTTGAGAGATGCAAAAATTTCAGGGTATCTCTTAACCCCAAGAAGTGTAATTTTGTAGTAACGTAGGGAAATATCTTGGGCCATGTGGTTTCAAAGGATGGTGTCATAATCGATTGTGAGTACATTTCATCCATCATATCTCTTTATCTGCTTAGTGCATAAAAAGGCCTTGTAGTCCTTCCTTGATAAAAATAATTTTGGTAGGTGTTTTATTCCAAACTTTAGATGACTAGTAAGGACAATCACCCTAATGCTCAAGAGATACATAGCTTTTAGATGGACAACAGAAGGAAAGGAAATCTTCAACAAAATCAAGAAAGATATTTCTTGTGCATCAGCACTCATCAACCCAAATTACTCAAAGGATTTTATCCTTTATGCTTATGGCACTGATGTGAGTAAAGTTGTCCTAACAAAAGAAAATGAACAAGGAATAGAATAACCAATGGCTTTCTTCAGCCAGACACTAAAGGATTATGAATTAAAATATAGTCACATGAAGAAGCAAGTCTTCACCATCATGCACACACTCAAGAAATTCAAAAGTATGCTCACCACAAATCATATCAAGGTGTTAGTCTCCCACTCTTTGTTAGAGACTTTATCATGGGAGAAGAAATTAGTGAAAAGAGAGCACGATGGGTGACCAAAATCATGGAATATGATGTGACTATCAAGGCCAAAAAATTGGTAAGAGGTAGCGTGCTCTGCAGGAAGCTTATTGAGGATGCACAAAATGAATCTGAGACTTCATTATTTCTTTATGAATCTCTCCAGTGTGAAGAACTTAAATAGAATATAGATCCTAGCACTCACGATTGGATGAAGTACATGATCACATTCCTTTCCAAGGACGCATACCCTCTTAGCTTAAACAAGAAAAAGAGAAGACATCTGAGGTTATAATCTATCCCTTATGTTTTTATTGATGGAATTCTCTTCAAGAAGAATCTTGATGGCATGTTGTTAATATGTATCAACGACATGTAGAATGAAAAGTTGTTATCATAATTTCACGATGGATTCTCTGGTGGAAACTTCTCTACCAAAACTAAAATAATGAAGATCATAATGACAAGTATCTTTGTCCTACTCTATTTGCAGATGCACACAAGTGGGTCAAAAATGCAAGGAATGTGCCTTCTTTGCAGGAAAGAAAATATTGGCAGTGCTTCCCCTCTAACCAATCCAAGAATATCATCCTTTTGTGTAATGGGGTCTCGACTTCATAGGCATGATCAATCCACCTTCAAGCACTAGACACAAATGGGTGTTGATAGCTACAAACTACTTCACCAGATGGACAAAATCTGTCACACTCAAGGAATCAACCGATTCATTCATCCTTGACTTTCTTGAAGGTATAGTCACAAGGTTTGGCATTCCTCAAACCATTATCTATGATAATGCAAAATCCTTCCTTGGGACTAAAATCACTGATTGGGCTCTAAATATGGGTATTTATCTAAATAATTATTCTAACTATTACCCCTAAGGAAATGGTCTAGTAGAGTCAACAAACAAGAACCTAATCAAGATCATTAAGTGTATAATGAACATAAACCAAAGAAAATGGCATATAAAATTCTTATGCACGCTCTGGGAAGATAGAATCATGATTAAAAGGGAAATATGAACTTCACCTTACAATCTTATATATGGAAAATAGTCTACCCTTCCTTTGATGTTAGAGTTGAACTCATTAGCGCTTACCTAATAGATGGAGCTCAAATGCACATACCAAAGAGAAATTAGAATGGAAGAGTTGGTTAATCTTAAAGAATCAAGAAACTCTACCATCATCAAGCTGGAACAACATCAAAAACAACAAAGAAATGGTTTGATAGAAAGGTTAGGCTTCAAAATTTCAAATTTGGGGACTTGGTTTTTAAATGGGATGCTGACATAGGTAAACCAGGGTCTCATTAAAATTTTGATGCACTTTGGAGTGGCCCATACATCATCAGTTTGTGCAAGGAGGATAACTCTTTCGAGTTAACTCATCTTGATGGAAACGAGCTACAAATCCCCGTAAATGGGATCTATCTCAAACCCTTTCATTACATTTACTGCATCATTTTGTATACATTAGAGTAGTTTAAATTCCTCCAAGTGTGATACGTGTACATTTTTTTTTGTACATAGTTCTTTCTTCTTGCATGCTTCTTACGGTGCTCTTCCTTTGTTTCAGTGGTTCCGATCTTCTTCCAACAATTTTCAGTAGTTTACAGGATTTGGAATAGAATCAAGAAATGATCCTTCAAGTGATTTCAGGGGAAATTCTTTAAAGCTACAAATCAAAATTTCATGATTACATAGTAGACTCCATGCCCAATGGATTCTCTAGGCTACTGATCTCCTTCATCTAGTAGGAAGATGGCCCCGAAAGTCACCAAAATTGTTATCCAAATAAATTTCCTAGTTATTTGGACAACTTACATACATATTCTAGCCCAAAATCATCATTATGATTAGTGCACACCTCAATTGTTCCCTGGCACATTCATTTGGTCATTATTTCCTTATTTTCCTTACATGATTCCCATTCTCCCTTTACATTTTCCTTTTCCTCTTTGTTCCACTCTTACCTTGTGTGCATATTTTGCACATTTGCCTTCTTCCTAGTACCTATCCATCCTATGTGTGTACCTTACACTTGATTCAATCAACTAAGTCCCTAGCCCTCTTGCACACTCTGCACATTACCTTGTAATAGTTGCACCTTGACCATGCATTCTTCACTCATTAGTTTGCTTCATTTCCCTGCACACATTACATGTTCCTTCCTTCTACCTTCTTTCAGTGCCTCATGCTTCTGCATGCATTTATTTTCACCCTCATTTATTCCTTTCTATGCCACGTCATTCTCAAACATGCTTGAGTGTGCCACACTCAACTAGTGAACGCGCACCAATAGGGTGCCAAATCCTTGCAATGAATTAGTGAGTGACACGTGGTAGAGATGACAAAAACATTTTCACAGTTTTCCATCATTTCATCCCAGTCACGTGTGCCATGTGTCTTGCATGTGCAGATGATTGTGATAAAATTCTGATAGCCATATCATTTTCTACAAAACTCCAATCAGCACACACCTAATCTTAATCGATAGCTACTGACATAGGCTACATTGCACCACATTCAAATTCAAATTCTTGGTGGATATGGTAGGTGAGAAATGGTAGAATGCATTTATAGGCATTAATGAGAAGATCTGATTGCTCCAACAATGCCATTTGATCTGATTTCCCCTCTTTCCTTCTCCAAAATGTCAAACAAACTTAGGGAAGCGTATTTCATAGATTTACTGGAGGATTTGCAGGCATTGAATGATTTTTGTGGGTAGTTTTGTTTCAAATTCAGGTTTTTCCTCTTATTCTTCCATGAATTCATCTATAAATGTAAGAGCTATGCTCATTATTAATGTTGTACATTTTGGATCCTTACTCACTTTGCTAAGGACTTCATATTTTCTATATTTTGAGTCATAGATCTCTAGATCTAGCTCATGCATGTGGATATCAGCCTCTTTCACCATTGAATAGATTATGTGTATTTATGGAAGTAACATAAGCATCATTTTGTGACTATTCTCTTTCCTAAGTGTGTTTTTATTCTTTCCTCTTGCCTTTATTTTACATTGCGTGCTCGTTGTTCCATTCTATGTCCCTTGCCACTCCCTTTTTAGTTGTGTTCCATGAAATTGATCTGGTAAATATGTTTTAGTTGTGTTACACATGCCTAGCCTTCTTTCACGCATTTCCCTTCATTTTCGATCAAAATAGATAGTGTTCATCCCTCTTTTTCTAGTGCTATCACCTTTTAGTGTAGTTTCCTTCTATCCTTAGTCCGTTGGCATTATTAGCTTATTTTTCCCTTTCAACACTAGGAGTAGCAATAGCAGTATAAATAGATAGAGGAACCAACCTTCTCCAGAGATCTATCTCAAGCACGCAAGGTCCCACAACTTAGAGATGGTTCCATTATTGTCTCAAACAACTCAATTCTTCCAGATCCAAGACATGGGTGCAATTTTGACGACCAATAGGTATGATCCTATTAATTTGAGAGCGCATCAAAAATATTCTTGTGCCATGTTCTTTGATTTTATTCAACCAAATTTTGAATGACTGTAATCATGTTTTTTTGCTTGATTCAACTTGTCCATTTCCCCAAGGATAATAGTTCTAAGAATGCATTAATCGAACACCATATGTGTAGAAAAATTCAATTATCTCTTTAGGGGATAGATTTGCAACATTATCTATTACTATCTTATGTGGTACACCAAATCTCACAATTATGTTTCCCTTCTTAAAATTACATACTTCTTCAAAATTAGCATGTTTGATAGGAATAAATTCTAACCATTTACTTGAAATATTCATTTTTGTAAGAATTTAATGGTGACCAAATTATAGGAGGATTCATCCTACCAACAAAATCAATTCCCCATTTTAAAAATGACTCATTAATCACTCTTGGGTTTAAAGGAAAGGATAGTAAATTAACATGTCCAACAAATTGTTGACATGCTTGACACTTAGAGACCCATTCTACAAGTATATTCAAAAAGGGTTGTCTGGTAATACCTTCCCCAAAGGATCTTATGTGTAGTAACTTTGGTTGACAAATGGCCTCTACATGCTTTTTCATGAAAATATTCCAATATATTTTCTTGTTGAGCTCTATCCACACACATGAGAAAGACACCATCAATTCCCTTTTTGTATAAACCATTATCCCAAAGAACAAATTCCTTTGATTATAACTTTATAGTGCATTTTTCCTTTTATGTTAGATGATCTCAAAGCATTCTCCATATGTCGGGAAGTGGGAAATCTTGTTGTACCTTTCATCAACCAGGTTTACAAAGAGAACTATAGGAAATTCCTCATCAAATTTTTCTTGAAGTGGAGAAGTTGTTGTATCTAGATCATATTTTTTCCTTTCTATCATCAACTGGAAAATACATCTTCCTCTTACTAGCTTGGATGGTTTTATATCAAGATCTTATTCTTATGATTTAGTTACCCAAGTGCCTCTCATCAATTCCAACTCTTTTTATGTCAAGATAGATTTGACTGCAAAGATTGTCAGATACATATACAATTTTATGTGTGGATAGAATAAAATACATGAATTCTTTGCATGCTTTAACAATCGCATATGAATACTTATCCATGGGTGTGTATTTCAATTTTTAATCCTTAAAATTCATATTCATGAAGGATATAGGGGATTCAATGCTTTTTAATTATTATGCATTAGGATAGGTGACGTGGTGTGTTCATAAGTATTACAATAAAAGATGAATGCCTTATTGAAATCTGGTGATACTAGCATCAGTGATTTAGCTAAGACTCGATTTTTTGCAAATCTCTTTTCCCTTCATCATTACATTTAAAATCGTGTTTCTTCTTCATAATATCATAAATGTGGTGAGTTCATTCAACAAAATCTAGAATAAACCTTCCAAGAAATTTTTACCTTCTTGAAGAATGAATGAAATCCTTTTTATAAGTTTGCAGAGGCAAGTTCTCGAATATCTTATACTCTATCGGGGTTAATCTTGGTCCCTTCTTTTGAAACAATATGTCCAATAAGCTTTCCTTCAATAACAACAAATATTGAATTTTTGGGATTAAGATATATCTCACGCTTCTTGCACTAAATGAAAAATTCCTCTACATCAGTAATTTAGCTACCTATTACTTTAGAAAATATTGTTAAATAATCAAGGCATACCATTATACTTTTATCCTTGGATGAGAAAATTCAAGATCCATTTCCTTTTGTGAATTTTCTCCTTCATTAACTAGCCCAAAAGGCATCTTTTAATACGCAATCTTAAATTCCCCATGGTGTGGTGAATTCCATCTTATATTGATCTTATTTTCCTATTTGTATCTGATTATATTCCAAACAACCATTTAAAATAGATAACATTTCCAAACCAATAACTACATGTAGGGTATGATCCATTATGGGAATGAGGTAGTTATCTTATAATGAGGCTTGATTCAGATTTTAGAAATCCACACACAAGCATATCTCACCATTATTTTTCCTCACAGTACAATATTGGCCAACCATTCTAAATGATGAATAGGATAAATTATTTTTTCATCTAATAAATTCTAGGATCATAGCATAGATTATACCTAAAATAGTTGGATTATATTGGTGGGGTTTCTATCTGAAAGGATTTTTCCCCGGTGCAATGGAATATAGGGTTGTACATCATCCGAATGATATGTTTTCAAGTCTTTCTAAGACCATGCAAAGACATCAATATAATTTCGAAGAATATTTTTGAGTTCTTCTTATTCTTTATCGAGAAACACTTTCCAAGATTCACCATCTTGGGTTTGTCCTTATCTCCCAAATTTAATGGTTGCACCTCAAGAAGAACTCTCACCATATTCTTTATTCTTCTTTAGGAACTGATCATGTTTATCAAATATTTATTCTAAGGAAACCAAAACCTTAGGAATTTTGTTACCTTTCAGCTGAATTGTGCCTTTGTTGTCATCATGTTGAGAACTAGTCTTGTCTACCATTGTTTGGTGTGGAGGTGAATTACTTCCTTTAAATTACAATTCATCAAAGTTTTATCGTTGCTCAGAAATGTAGATATCTAAATATAATCATTTAAAATTTCCATTGCTCAACATTTTCGGGGACTCTATGATACTAGATCATGTCCACTTTGTAGTCACCTTATCTAAATATTATGGGATACTGATCTAGATTTAAAGTCTGCAATAATTATTACTAAAGAATCATCTATGGATTTTTGATCTCTTAGAATAAAGTTGATGGAGAAGGTTACAAAATCAAGTGTGGAGGACAACACTTTATCCCTATAATATCTCATCTTACCTCTCTTAACTAGGTATTGACCTCATATGTGCTTTATAATGAGCTCAGCATCTCCTACGCCTTGAGCAGTTTCACCCCTTTCTTTCTAGCTTGTTCCATTCCTAATAATTAAGCTTCATACTCTGCTCTATTATTATTTTTTTCAAACATTAATTTTTAGGAGTATGGATTCAAATTTCCTTATGGGATATCAATATAAACCCTACACTTGACCCAAAAGAGAAGCAACTACATCAAAATCTAGAGTCCAAATGTTCTCCCTTTCTTTTGGTACATCCTAAACATATGGCTCTACAAAACATTAATGAAAAATACCTTATGATTTTATTCACTAAGGGAAAAATTAAGTGGAATATTATAGATTATTGAATGCAATTTGGCAATGAAATCCCACATGTGTTCATGCGATTAATTTTTAAGTTGGGCTAACTAAGTAATCAATGCACTTGATTCTTCAACCTGGCTTAAATTTTATAAGAAATTGGTCTTGCATGGTGTCCCAACTAGTTATAGTGCTAAGAAATAAATAGTAAAACCATTCTCCAGCAAAGTCATGTAGAGTTTTGATGAAGATATTGACAGACATGTGTTCATTTTGAACATCAATTAATCCACAGGATATAAAGAATGCATCCAAGTGGTCATCTAGATTTCATGTACCATCTCTATTAAATTTGGGAAAATTCTTTTTGGATCCTTTAGGAAATTCATGAAGAGGAGATGTCAAATTTGGAGGACCAAAGGCCACGCCCTATGAGATAGGTAGTTTTTGCACCATTGTTAAAGAGATATAAAGTTGAGAATTTACTAGCTGAATAATCCCCTGCTGCTAGATTATGATGCGGCTGATTTACAAGAGGAGTCTATACTCTTCCTATAGGTGAGAGGATTTCTCTATGTGTTCTCATTTGAGGTGGATGGTTGAAATTGTATTTCTCTTAAAATCTAATGAAATAATCAATTCTTCCTTGATCTCTACTTTCCGTGTAAATGCATGATTTTCTAGAATGAAGGATTTGAAAAAAATGTGGCTTATTTTAAGAAACAATTGATTTTATAGGTAAAATACTTAGTTAAATGGTGCACATCAGTTCAAACATATAGATAAATCCAATTAGACAAATCCAAGTTATTATATAATGGGCACTCAGGTTTTCATGCAAAGTTTCGATTTCAACAAGACTTAATTAGACCAATGATTTTTTAAACACTTTACTATAGTCATAAATGCTACAATTAAGTAGAAGATAACTCAAACTTCCTTTTTCTTATATAAAAACTCATGGGAAAGGAACAAGACAATGTTATTTGTTTTCTCTCCCAAAAGAGTTGACAAAAACTCTTGGCTAGATTTTATGCTAGAATACACACACACAAATCTATGCAGTCATGGGATAAATTCCCTTCACTTAACAAAGTGAATCTCCTTGCAAGATGTTTATCTATTATAACTATTTACGTGAAAACTAAGATTATTTTCCAAGGTATTACATTAATCATGAAGATAATGAACTATGACTTAGAAATTTTGAAGAAATAATCATTTATGTTTGGGAATTGTGCAGAAGGTAAGATAATAGAAAATATAGAATGTATAGCGATTAGCGAGAAAAGAGATTATGCACTTTATAATAAGTATATTTCAAAGCTTATTTCATCTTTACAACATAGATAAACACTTTAGATATGTCACAATTTTCAGCAAATGAAAAATAAATGAATTCAGATTTAGATTCAAGATAGCACAAATTTTACAATTAAATCCTCACAAAATGCACAACAAGACTTCTTAGACACAAATTTCTTCACAAATCCACTTTCTTATTATTCAATTCTAGCCAATTTACACAATGAAAATTCAATAATTTCAACACAAAGTTTGAAATATTTAAATTTATGCATAAAATTACAATAGTTGATTGTCAAAAGTTCCCCCTCCTTTATCTGTAAGCTTCTCTCTATATTTATAGTATCTAAAAAGATAGTACAAATGGGAGACATTAATTATGCCTTCCATACGTGTTTAGTTACAAAACTGTAGGAAGTTGAGAATCTTTATCCTTGAATTTCTCTTTTATTTCCACACATGATATCTAAATGTTCTATAATTCAAAACAAAATAAACTACTTTGCATGTAGTGCCAACTATTACTAAGTAATTGTATTTTTAAAACTACCTTGAAGTAATGGATTTCAACCAAATTACCTAAGTTTTACAATTCAACTTGATTAGTTAAGTACATTATTTGAAAAATGAGAGAAAGAAGAAGAAGAAGAAGAATAAGTCATTCCCGTTGAAGAACCCCTGTCTTTCTCTTTTCTGATATCTTGAATGTCGATCCAACATATATTACACTACCTTTTCATCTACTTTAGCAATAACTTACATTTATGTTTTGTACCGAGGAGTTCCTTTGCAAAGATATTGCTAATAGAATCATTACTTCATTGATTTAAAAATCATAAAAAAATTTATTTTAGTTGGAAATTTATTAGTATAATTTCAAGATTCTTAATATCATGGTGAGGATTTTTCAATTTCTCAATTGAACCACAAGTGAAAGGATTGATTTCTTTATCCATTTATTTCTTGAGAAGCTAGAGGAATTCCTCTATATTACATGGTGTCTTGGCAAGTGTGTATCTTGTGACAAAATAAATACAATCCTCAAGAGAATCCATACCTTCATCTACCTCCTCTTCTAATATTTTCATCTCTTCCTTCATCTTCATTAGTAGCTTTGTGCGAAAGAAAATAATTAACTCTTCTTATTTTCCCTTTTTGTTGAGCCTTTGGTAAAAATATTCTCCTAGACCAATACCTTCTTTGGTAATTAGTTAATTTCTATAAGAATCTCTAACTAGAGTTTAGCAATCCCATTTTCATTGTCTATTTCCAATTTTTAACTCTTCAATTTGGTTTAATTTTCTTTGAAGATATTCCAGTTTACTTATCACTTGAGAATATTCTTCGTTAGCCTTCTATGTGATTTGTTCTATCTACTCATCCACAACTTTAGCTTTGTCTCCTGTTTCTTCAACTTCTATGATGACTTGAGGGTTAAATTTCTCTCGATAACATGGAATGAGAAGAAGAATTGGAAAAAATTTCAATGATTTCACATAATCTAGATATTTTCTCATTTAATTTATCCTTTTCAGACTTATCTTTATCAATCTTGAGAGAAAGGGTATTAATCGAGTGTCTGGGTGTCTTGCTTCAGCCCTTTTGTAGTAACTTCTCCCAAAGGAACATTTGTCATAGTTATAACTTCTTCAGTTAACTCACCTTTTCTCTTTCCTTTTATTGGAGTAGATACTTCAACAAAATTCTACCTTGATGATTCAATTATTATATTTGAAGTTACTTTAGTGGATTTTTTTCTCTTACCTCTCTAATCAAGACTCTTCAGAAATTCCAAGTCCATTTCTTCCGGGTTTATCACTTCTTTAGCTTGAGGTCTTTTGTAATGCTAGCCAAGATGAGAAGTCCCAACTTGTAGAAGTAAGATCACTTGAATGTACTACCATCTCTTGGATTATCATTACTACACTATAACAAAATATCATTTCTTTATTTGTTTCCATTGCAGTATCTTGCAAAGTAATAACGTTTCAAGATTTTCCATTTTTGATTCAACAACTAATTTTCTACTTCTTTTTCTTTTGCAGTATTTTTTCTTGTATCTAATTCAACTTGATTTCCCTTCTCTACTTCTTCATCAAGTTGAGTATTATCTACAACCTTTATATGAATCTTCTCTTCATGTTCTGTTTCAATCTCTCCCTCTTCATATCTATTCATTTATGTATCTTCCACATTAGCTTATCCCATATCTTATGATTGAGATACTTCATGGGGTGAAGGAATATCCAAAGTAGTTTTGTGCCCCTCCTCATTCGGGTGCTAGGCTGATCATCTATTAGTGGAAAGGGAGGGTTACTGGTGGAGAGAAAGGAGGAGGAGGAAGAGGTGGATTCTCATGTTTTTGGAGGAAGAGTGAAAGAATCCAGATTTAGAGGTGGCATACTAATGACTATTTTAGCAGTGAGGCTTGTGATGAGGGGACCACTAGAGATGGGGAAATAATTTGTGGTAATGAAGGAATAGCTTCACTAGTGGTAACTCCATGATTTTATGCTTGTGTAGCTAATGGATGTTCATCATGTTTCACCTTTTTTAACTTCTTGAGCCTTTGGTAATTTCCTTATTATTTTTCTTATTTCACCATGGTATCCCTTCCTTTTCGAGCTACCATGGCTTATATGTTTGATCACCGATTCCTCCAAACAATAACCTCTTGTAAGGACCCATCTTGAAGTGTAAGCCAAGACCATTGAAGTCCTTTCTAAAAAATTTAGCATTATTCCTTTTGAAATAAATGGGTGGAAGCGGAGCTTTATCACCTCCCATTTTCATTGTAATAATCAAGGACCACATTCCCATCATTTGGGAGGTCTTTAAGAAATTTTTCTAGGTGAAAATAAATAATTTGTATAACTATAATTCTAGTAAAGTCACTTTTTCTGATCTCAAATTCATCCCTGTAATCTATCCAAAATTCCTTCAGTGTAAGGATGTGTATATATTCCAGGGAGAATTTATTTTTTCTAGTTTCTGAAGTCAAAATTGACCCTGGCCTCATAGAAATATTCCTCTTAATGATGGAACATCTCTTTTTAAATATTCCTTTCTGTATGGATGTTGGCACAATGATAATTTCCAATGGTGATTAAGAAGCCAACAAGCGCCTATGAGATTTTTTTCTAGATCATGCAACTCCACTAGTTTCCTAAAAAATCCATGAGTAGCCACTTATCATTTGAGTTTCTCGGAAGCTTGAGTGGTGAGCACGATAAACCATAAACCTTGAGGTAGGTAAAATTGGAAAACTGAATAAAGATACATCCATACTAGGAAATTATGTCCCATGTTGCATTAGTCACCCTCTTTTATTTTATTTCAGTATTGAGCTTGCAAATAATTTCATAAAAGAAACAATAATTCACTTTTTGATACTTCTTGAAATAATTAGATAATACCAATTGTGAATAGTTTTCAAAAATAGGGTCTACGGAAAAGATTTATTTACTTTGCAATCTAGTAAAATTTCTATTTGTTGCTGCAACATACACCAAATAAGAGGTCATATTGAAATTGAAATATTTCCTAACCTCTCTCATCTAATAATAAATATTTTTGCTTATGATCTCAACCCAGTTGATCAATGCATTAGTTTTTTTGGCCTAAATTTTTCTAATGAAGTAATACATACATGTGGAGAAATATTTAGCATTCTTCTCTCCATTGATTCTACACAACAACAAAGTTATGTCATCAGACTTCCTAAATCAAGTCCGACCTTATTATAGTTTTGGGAAACTTGGATGCCTGTTTTGGTTTCTTAAAGTATCTCAAATTCCTGATTTTTATATAATCACATGTATTATTCTCCCATTGTTCAATGGCATTTTCCATTCTCACATCTAACACCTTTGTCTTAGTTAGGATCTTAAAGCGGTAGTTGAAAAATTAGGTGTCTATCCTCACCACCACATTACGATGTGCCTTTTACTGACTCTGGTGAGAGGATCATAGAATTTACACATTCCAAGATAAATTTAGGTAATTGAGATGTAATTAGGAATGTTTTTTCTTTTATAATTCCACTTTGTGTCAAATCCTTCATGAAAGGTGTCTTGATTTTTGTTTTGGACCTAAATATTAGCTTAGTTGTGGATTTATGTACCATATCGGGATCACTTATCTCTAAAATCTTAAACCCAATACATGACTCAATTGGGTAACCCTTGTATTCATACTTCATCTTTCCTCTTTTTTATTCACTGGTGGGCTTAGATTTAGCATTTTCCTTTCTTTTTTTGCTCTAGACGTTCCCATGACTAAATTACTAGGATCTTCTTAAATGATAGATACCTCTCCATATTCTCGATGACTTCTCTGTGTTTTGGACATTTGTTGTATTTTGTTATAAGTAAAATATTATATGTACACTATTGAGATGTCAACACCTACTCCTTTTTAAGATGTAGAGTTCAATTCAAACTATTGATCTCTTATAGGTAACTTCAATTTTATGCACATATACAATGTTTATCATGTCATTAAGATACACAAAAGTCTCGTTACAAGTGAAGTTCCAATTTTTAGTAGTAAATCAAATAATACCAATTGTTTTCACAATGGAATGTGGGTTTGCAGGGTAGATTTGTTTGAATTTTTAAGTAATCTAGTAAGAGGGGTTCGGTTTGTGTAAAGAAGCGAGAATATCACAAAACCCACTTTATATAGGTTTCAAGCAATACGAGGTTTGTTCTCTACAATACATAGGAAACATTAGACATCATTAAAAAATATGTGAAGCATGAGAAACAATATGGTTCAAAAACCTACTTAAAAAAGGTGTTGTAAGTAATAGTGGGTCATAAACCCACAACGCATTGAGCTAGAGCAGTGGTTCAAAAACCCACATAGTTTATGTTTTTATTCATGAAGGTTTGGTTTCTAGAAATACATGGGGAAGCTGGTGAGTCTTATCAATTTGGTTTTTGTGCAAGCAAGATCCTTGGAGAAATCCACCAAATGGAGGGTGAGTAGCAAGTAGGAAAAATCTTGAGTTGTTTTGAATCACTAGTTTGGTATTTTGCACAAAAATAAACATGAAAATAATTTTACCATGATCACATCTAATACCTTATAACAATTTAAACCCATTTCATAAATATTTTGAAGGAAAAACACAAATTTAAAAAACAACAATAATTTCAAATGGAAGAAAGGCTATCATGGAAAAAAATAATGAAAACGGAAGACACAACTGAAAAGAAAGAAGGGGAAATGAAGAACATACCTTTTTCGTAAATGGGTTGCTAATGAATTGCTCAAATATTGTTTTGGTGGCCTACTTGAGGAATCTCAAGTTTTTCTTAAAGGACTACTTCACTTTGATCTAAATGCATATGTGGAAATGAGGTGGAATTACTTTTACCATTTAAACTATCCACCTCATTAAATTTGCAAGGTACAAGTGCCAAGTCACTATGGCTTAGAGGCGGTTGTTATGAACATATTTTCTTGTATTTACTTATGGAGTAAAGAACTATTGAAAATCGATCAAGTTTAGGTTATAGTAGTATTGCTGGATTTCCTTTTGACTTTACTAAACTACTTAACATTTCTTAACTAAGTAAAGTAATCCGTAAAAGACTATTAGGTAAGGACTTGATTTGCAGGATTTTGATCCAAATTTTCTTAATTACTTTTTACGGTAGAGTAATATCAGTTTTCAATAATGAACTTCTAGGGGTATGAATTTGGTTTTTGGATAAATTTATTCATTTACTATAAGAATTAGAAAATTTTCATAAACCCATCTAGCATGGTTTAGTAAAAATTGGCTTTTATTGGGGACTTCTGCAAATTATGAAGTAAAATAACTTGAAAACCCAAAATAGGTCGAAAGTGAATTCCATACTTAGATTTTTAGGGATTTTGGGTAATTATGAGTAAGTGGGTATTGTTTTAAATGTGATAAAGTAACCTCTTGCTACCTCTTGAAGGAATCAAGGGAAATCCTACAATCTAAAAGAGTTAAAGGAAAATCACTAAACAATAAATTCTATTTCAAGGGAGATAAACAACATGACCTTCAAACTTCACAATGAAAGAAGACCTAAATTTTAAAGGGGTATCCTAAAATTTCTAAATTAAATATTGGGGACACCAATGACTACTACTGGGACTCTTGAACCATATAGAGGAAAACCTTTTGACTTCCTTCATGAACATCAAGTAGAATGTACATGGACTTCATTCAAATTTTTATAGATACCATAAGACCATGATGATACTTTCTTCAATCATGCCTAACTAAAATAGACCATTAAATTCCTTGATTTCAACCTGAACCATCTTGAACAAAACTTCATAGTGTATGAAAATAATCTTTGTATAGTGTATGACAATCATATTTGAACTATACAATCATAACAACCATATCTTTATCTTGACTCTAGAAATATTATTTGTATGTAATGCCCACAATTTCAATACCAAATTACAACAGTAAAATTTATGGAATAATTTATTTTTGTCTTTCATTGCTCATAACACAACACCACGTGGTCTTAAATAGAAAAATTCAACATCACATAAGACACTTACACAAGCATGGACCCACATAGACAACATGATATCACCAGTGCAAGTCAATGATACGCTTTCCTAATGATCAATTACAATAAATGATCCAACCAAAAAAGGGACCCAAGGAATAGAAAGTCCAAAATGCATCATTACCATAGTTACATCCTAGTTACATTTAAAATTCCAAGAGAGTTTAACGTGCTAGGATAAATTTCCATTCTCTACCTACATATTCTAAATTTTTTTTATTCAACTTATAACAACACTCTTAGTGTTGATTAGAGAAAACACTTAGTTGAACTTGCAATAGAGTCTGCGTGGAAGAATGACATAGGAGAAAAAGCGTGAAGTTATAGGAAGGCATCACGCATGGAGGTGTAGAGTAAGACTCTCAAGGACTTGGCCAATTTTGGAGATCAGGTCTATTCTTAGAGATTGGCATGCGGAGTACACAAAGTGATGTCGAGATTTGTGCGCCACTCTTCGTGAAGATTTTGGAAGGACATGTCAACTCACTCTTACATGGGCATAAGTTAAGAATAGATCCAACACTTCAGTTAACTATCAACAATCTATAGATAGCATACTTGCATGTATGGCTATAATTGTAAAAAGGCACGTGGTTGTTATTAGCATGCAACCTATTTCTGGTAGAGTTAAGTGGTGAAGGGTTAGTTCCCCACCCTATATATATATGTAATGAGCTACTTAAAGAATAGAGAGACATACATAGAGATACGAATGGAACCATACATTTGGAGGAGTGGAAAAACATGAGTACATGTGACTAGATAATTGTAACAGATCCATGCGCGCATGCCTGGTATTGTATGAAGCTACTGTATTGTTGGTTCAATGAATAGATAAAGGAAATTGGCTGAAAAAAGTGTGTGATGTGTTTTATCAATGCATGTTATTACTTTCATGATGATTTACCTTTAGCGCTTATAGATCGATTGAATATAAATGATGAATAGATGGATTAGTTCCTAAAATATATGTTTACTATTTTATCATACCACCATTCTGCTACTACAACTATTAAGAGGGACCTAGTACCTTTGCACGCTTTGGGTGAGCGCTCATCCTAGGCTGAGTGATGTGCCAGTGTAACTAGGTGTTAACTAACAATTCTAGGTTGCATCATTGGTTCCGTTGCCAGGACCTCTTTTTCAATTGTTTCAGAATGGTTCGTGATGAAGACATACTGGCTAACCCTGGAAAGTGTTGAAGAATGGATTCATGATCTGGAGGAAGAATACACATAGAGGTTTGACACTGGATCCAGATTTAGCGCATGTACTTGGGTAGAGCAGAATTTGTATGATAGTTTATACAAAATCTTCTTTGCTATCTTTCTAGTAGAATTGTACGAATGGTGACTACATATCCAAGCATAATTGGAGGTATCGCATGCTTGTTTGGACATAGGAGGAATTTTAAACACTATATGATGCTGACCTAAGCTGGACTCGTGTGGTAGATACCTAGTTTTTGGTGTCCTAAACAGCTATATTTTAGAGTATTCAATTTTAACTTATTTGTGCCCGGAGGTAGCAGAGTTCCAGTTTCTACGGTATCCTAGAGGGACATATTTGCAAGGTATTCCACTAGCAATCAAAATACTAATGGTAACATTGAACTTGGAAGCTAAACCCATGGAAAGCTAAAGAATCTCCACGTGCGGGGGCAGGAACAGGATTGGTGAAAGATGGTAGACCTAGCGGTAGCACGGCAGAGGGAAGAAAGGTGGCTAAAGTATGATGAGGCACATGAGAGGGAATTATGCAAGAGGCAAGAAATTACAGAATGGATGGTGTTGTGGAGAGAGATGGCTCGTGAAGGATTTGAGGCTCATGGGGAGGAAGAAGAGCAAGAGCATTAGGAACTCCCCCATCTAGGAAGCATGACAGAGAACCCTCTTCGGCCTCACATGGAAGTGCACCAGTAGATATGACATGGGCCGTGGGCACGCATCTAAGCCAACCTGTTGACCTAGCCCTTGCACTTGGTTTTCCAGTATCTAGTACAATAGGTAAAAGTAGTTTTAATTCAGAAAGTGAAAGCATAGAAATAGGCCAGACAGTAAGTACACCAATGGCAGCATAGATAACTTCATTATTATTTGGGGGTACGTTATCAGGCTCATCATCTGCAAAGAATATGAGCACTCGAGCATGGGAATCACCTCTGGAGCTGAGATCACTTCCCAGACTATGGGGTCCAATATAGTACCATTGTTGGGGCACAGGGGAGTGCATCCATGGGCCCTATTCCAAATTCTATGGGAGGATTGGGTGGTATGGGCAGTTCTAGTTCCGGTGGTTTGGGTGGTATTGGAGGAAGAGGAAACTAAGGAGGTTCTGGGTTGGGTGGTCAAGGCCCGCAGTAACCCCAGAACATTTATATGGAGATGTCCCTTCATATCCCATAATATGACTGAGAGGCATCAAAGATGGTGCTTGAACATATTCATATGTTTGAAATATTGTGGTGTGCAAAGGTATTATGGCCTCGAACACAAGGCAAGTCAATTTGCTACTACATTACAAAGCGCATACATGGTGGTATAGGATGTTTGACCCCAATTGAAATTGTATTGACTATGCAGCATTGAAAGATGATTTCCTAAAAGAGTTCCACATCCCAAAGTTTGAGCAGAAGAGTATAAGTGCACTCAAGGATATAAAGCAAGGCACTACTAAAAGTGTACGTGAGTATGATGCGTGATTTAAAACACTTCTATCCAAACTCTCTTATGACATTCATGCAAGTCAGCATGCACAATGGTTTGTTGGGGGATTGATTACCCCATTTCAGAGAGCACTGTTGCATAAAACTTATACCAATCCGTGTGAAGCATTGGAAGCTACTTTACATCGTTGAAGCAGTTAGGAGTATTGACACTGGAGTTAGTCCATTTTTGGAAGCTCAGATAGTGGCTATGGCAAAATAGTTAGAGAAATTATCAGCAAACTCAGCTCATGAAACACACTCAGGGATCTGGTGTACAAATTGTGAAGTGGAAGGGCACACTAAGGATAGTTTCCTCGCAGAATTGTACGTTCATTGTTATTAGATTGTGAGATTTGCCATTTAAACCATGATGCTAGTCACTGCCCTCTCTTACAACACACGATCAAGAAGAATGTATCCTCCTTTTGTAAAATTTGTAGGTCCACGACCCATGATACTAAGGACTATAGATTGATTGGCCAGATCCATGATGCCATTGATATTGGGGTCAAGAAGACGAGTGTGGCTAATAATTCTAAAGGGAAGAATGAGCATCAGGATAGGGATTATAGTAAAACCCACTATGACAGGAATGATGGAAGGTTTGAAGGGGCTCATGAAAGGGGACAAGGATATAGAGGCGGATATGGAGGATGAGGCCAAGGTGGAGGAAGGAGTGAATTCCCTCGAGGAACTTTCTATACATGTGGCTCACCTGACCATTATAGGCGCGAATGCCCGTAGAATATTTCCTATTCATTTTTGGAAAGGGGCATAGTTATGAAGAGTGCTGGACTTGTATGAGCATCTCAGTAGGCAGCACAAGAAAGAAAATAAGGGTGTGGGGATGGTTAGAATCCAGCGCACGATAGAGAATCAAGTGGATGCCAAAGTTAACACTAGAACCTGAGGTGGTAACAGTCAAGATAACCACATGAGCTGAGGCGGCACACGTAAGAGAGGTGTTGCAACAAAAGCCGACAATCACTAGGGAGGAAGTTTTGCATGCTAGATATCCAGATCCAGCTCATCAGAAAGAAGTCTATCAGGACACAATGGAGGTCCTTAGGAGCCTTCAAGGTGAGATACAAGGTTTAAAAGAAAGCAGTCTCGGAAAGTAGAGCACAAGGAAACAAAACAAGCCCCATCGGATATTGACAATCAGAGAGGTATGTAGAATGTTGCACCAGGAGAATATTATTCCTTTATTAGGAAATTGGTTGAAAGGGAATACTCTACACGCAAGCACTGAAACTAGAAGACAAATACTTCATGTGAATCTCCCTCCTAATAGCATTGACTACGATAAGGAGATCACTTTGAATGTTGTTGTGGATGGGTGGCTGCTGAGCAATATTCTGATTGACACAAGTGTGGAAGTAAATGTACTTACATTGGATGTGTGGGAACAAATGGGGAGACCCCCATTGCAGCCATCATCTAATGTATTGTTCATGGAAAACAAAGCAAAAGATACTCCCATAGGAGTTTTGAAGGATGCATTTATCACAAATCTGAGGGCCAAGTTCACAGGAGACTTTGAAGTGCTAGCGCTTGTAGAAGCCGATAGTTTCCCAGATTTGCTTGGGCGTCCTTGGTGTTATACGAGCAATGCTGATTTGAGGTTTAACAAAGGGTATACCAGCTTTGAGAACAAGGAAGAAAGGGTCATAATACCATTAACAGATGGGAAATATGTGCCATATGTGGAACCTTTAAGTGAAGAGGACTTGAATAGAATCTATGTACGCGCTATTCGGGACCCAGAGGTCAATGATCCATCTAAGGAAGGAATCCTTCATTGGGAAGATTCGTAGTCAATTAGCGATACTACTAGTATTGCTTGCGATAATTGGGCTCATGGCACTTATGAACTGGTGGGGTGCAAAGTTAAGCACACGGTTACTGGTAAGATGGGTTTTCACTTTTTCGATGTAGAGGATGTGTAATACCCTGCTATACCAGATCTGAAGATTTGGTTGGGTTCTTACAGGCCATAGAAACAAATTGGGCTAATGAACTTAAATGATGCACTATGCTATCATATAATTTGGGTGGGATGGTCGTGCGCTAGTGGGTAGTCCACAGGATAATCTCTTAGACTGGGAAACGATTGGGACCGCCTTATCAACCAAGTTTTCAAGAAATAATGCACCTACAAACATACGCCCTTATCATGGTGATCAACCTGCTCAACATCATATCTAGTAGTGTGAGAGACTCTAGATAGTAGGCCAAGAAGCATTACCACCTTCACTTTGGGTGCATCGGTTTTATTATACTCTAAAAGGTTATGCGTGTGCTTGGTATGTCTATGATGAATTACATAACGACATTGGAAACTTGAAAACTTTGACTACAGGGATGATCTAAACATTTGACTTCTTTTCATCTACACCACCAGTGAACATAGCTTTAATATTTATCAAGCATTTAACCATGGGAGATAGTGGGAAAGTAGAAGAACTTGTTCAGGAATTATTTGGTGAGACAAAGACAGGGGCATGCTTTATGGATGAAGAAGATGATATCATATTACTTGAGCATGCTTCTTTGGAAAAAGATAAGGGGAAGATGGTATACATAATTGATGAGGAGGAAGTTGAGCACTTGGACGTGGATCATTCACATGGAACACGTGAAGTGTTATCTAGTGTGGATGTAGATGCATGCACATATCACAAACCTATGAAGACAACAAAGGTCAATATAGGCATAGAAGCTGAACCTAAGGAGGTAATAATTGGGGATTACTAGTTAGAATCAGAGGTAGCAAAGATCATAGAGTTACTTCGTGATTATGAGGACTTATTCCCAAGAGGATACCATGAACTTAAAGGCATGCATATATCACTTGGAGAAATGAAGATAAAGCTCAAGGAAGGTGCATGCCCTATTAGGAAGCAACCATATCAGATGAATCCTAATTTGTATGAGAAAGTAAAGGAGGAGATTGACAAGATGCTGAAATCTGGGATCATTCGACCATTGGATGAATCAGAATGGGTCGATCTATGGTGATAAGTATAAAAAAGGATGGTAGGATTCAAATTTGTGTTGATTATAGGGAGTTGAATGCAACATGTGTTACAGATCCCTTTCCTATGCCATTCATAGAGGAAATATTAGGAGTGGCTAGGGTGAAATATATTCATTTACAAATGGGTTTTCAGGGTATCATCAGGTTAGGATTGCCTGGAAGATCAAGAGAAGACCACCTTCACTACTAAATGGGGAAGATTTTCTTATACTGTGATGCCCTTTGGATTGAAGAATGCACCTGTTGTGTTTTCAAGGATAGTGGTACAAGCCTTCAAGGATTTTATTCATAAATTTTTACAGGTCTATCTTGATGATTGGACCATTTATGGGCTAATTAAGGATCATTGTGACAATCTGCACTTAATGTTTGAAAGATGTCAACAATTGAGTATCTCATTAAATATCAAGAAGTGCATCTTTACTACTCCATTTGGCACACTTTTAGGACATATCATCTGTAAGGAAGGGTTATTGGTTGATCTAGCTAAAGTTGCAGTCATCATTGGCTTGAAAGTGTTGGCCAATCAGTGTATAGGGTATTATCGGAAGTTTATAAAAGGGTATGTAAAATTTGTCACACCCTTGGAAGAGTTACTCCAATGAAAAGGTACATTCTATTTGGGGAGTCACAAAGCAGTGTACGTTTGAGATATTGAAGCAGAAACTTACTACCGCACCTATCTTATGTTTTCCTTCATGGGATAAACCATTTCATGTTCATGTGGATGCTTCTGGCACAACCATTCGTGTTGTCTTAGCTCAACCAGGTGAAGGTATCGTTGATCATCCTATTTGCTTCACTAGTAGGAATTTGACCCCTGTAGAACAAAATTATACCACTATAGAGTGTGAGGCCTTGCCCATGATCTACGCCTTGCACAAATTTCATCAGTATTTATTGGCTACACCATTTGTGTTTTATACTAGATCATATGGCATTAAAATATTTAGTGAACAAGCCTGTTTTACAGGGGCACATATACCGGTGGGTACTCTTATTTCAAGAATTTGACTTTACGGTTGTGGTAAAACTAGGCAAAAGCAATTTTGGACTAGATCACTTGTCTAGAATTCAATCAGGGGAAGAGGCAAAAACAATAGAAGAGACCATGCCTGATGCAGATGTATAGGTTACAACGCACGCCATCAGATTTAGAGGACATTGTTGTCTTTCTGAGAAATGGTATGACACCTGAAGGCGTGAAAGCTTTAGAGAAGAAGTAACTTGCTATTCATGCAGCACTATTCATGTTAATTAGTGGTGATTTGTACAAGCTAGGTAGAGATGAGGTGTTACACCATTGTGTCTTGGAGCATGAATGAAAGGACATAATGGAAGAAGCACATGGTGGTATTGTAAGTGGCCACTATGCAGGTGATGCAATAGTGTGCAAGATCCTACTTGTCGAGGTTGTGGTGGGAAACATTGTACAAGGATTGTAAAGAGTATTGTAAGACATGTGACCATTGTCAACATCTCGGTCGACTAGGACAAAGGGATGAGATGCCCCTATGACCCATAATGAGTGTAGAACCCTTTGAGAAATGGGCAATTGAATTTTCAGGCCTATCTCCCAGCCGCGCGTAAGACTGGATCACGCTATGTCATCACTTGTACAGATTATCTTACCTGATGGGTAGAAGCAGCACCTAAAGGACTGCGATGGCTGGCAACAAAGACACGGTTCTTATGGGAGAATGTCCTTACAAGGTATGGTTGTCCTTTAAGTTTAACAAGTGATAGGGGCATGCATTTTTAAATGAGACGATATTAATTATTTTAGATGAGTTTATGGTTGCCCACCATAAAACTACACCCTTGAGAAAATGGGACTACCGAGGATTTTAACAAGATCTTGAGCCACACATTGACAATATTTGTGATTTTCAGAGAAAATATTGGGATGAAAAAGTATCGATGTTCTTTGGGCTTATGAAGAACACACAAAAGATTGAACAAAGCCACACCTTTTCAATTGGTGTTTGACATGGAAGCTATTCGCCTCTAGAATTTATGTTACCATCCTTACGCATTACACGTGCTATAGGTCTAGCTAATGAGAAGGCATTAGAAGAACGAATTGCGAAGATGGTTCAGCTAGATGAGTTCCGTGCCATCGCACACTGGAGTCAGAAACATGAGAAAGTGCGAAAAAGGCATGGCATGATCGGCACATTAGGGATAAGAAACTTGTAGTGGGACAAATGGTACTTCTATATGACTCCAAGTTTTTGCACCATCCAGGAAAGCTCAAGGCACATTTGTTGGGGCCATATGTTATCACTCATATACTTGAGTCTAGTGCTTTCCAGTTGGAAACAATTGATGGCACAAGGTTGCTCGGTTACTTTAACGGGAGTAGGTTGAAGCCCTACTATAAATAAGTCTTCTTGGTGTTTGTAATAAGGTAGTATTGCCAGATACATTAGGTTTCCCTTTATGCATTTCCTTAATGTATTTCTTTCATCATCACTATGCTTTGTCAATTTTAGCTCTTGTTTGTGTAATAAGCGTGCTTGTGTGCATGAAACTAACTACAATATGAAGCATGTTGATGTGTGCGAGGACTGCACATCCTTTTCATGTGGGGTGGATTGTTGGTGACTCTCAGGGATATGCTGTGAAGATATCATGCTGTGGGTGTTGAAAGAAGGTTGCTAAGGGTAACTGAAAAAAGATTTCTTCTCAAGATAAGAAAGGATGAATATGGATAAGGGAAAGTATAACGCAAGGTAAGCAGTGGCCATGGTAATTACCAAGAGATAATGCAGCAATGAGGTTTTCAAGTGCGAAGGTGCGCACTGAAGAGGAGTCTATGACAAAGGGTAAAGGGGCATGCTAGAAGGTTATAGCTTTGGCGTGAAAATATACTATGCGGAAATGATAAAAACATGTCATAAATGAGGATAATTTGGTAGGTGGAGGAGCAATTAATGTAGCAAAAATTAGAAATCTATATAAGGACGGGATGCGATTTCATTTTTACCCTTACGACTATGAGAATTTGATAGAGAGCTAATACACGAAGAGCATAACACTAACTAATTTAAGGTACAAAGAAAGAAAGTGAACCAGTGCGAGAGAAGGGATTTGTTGTTTAGAAGGGCTTAAATCCCCTAGAAAAAGGGTTTGACGAAGTAGAGTAATACAACAGAGTTAGGGTGCACAAGTTCATGATTACAAATTAGGGCATGAAAGAACCGGTTAGGGTTTGAAGCAAATTATTTAAAACACACAAGCAGTTGACCTACAAAACAAAACCCTGAAAGAGAATGGCACCAAAGAAGAAAGCAACACCGATAAAAGAAAAGAAGAAGGTGGTGGTGGAAGAAGAGGAGGAGATGGCCTCGAGAGAGCAATTTCTCCGAAATGTAGTACCCTGAAGAAGTTATTATGGGGTAGGAATGGAATACCCACATAAGACAGAGCAAGATAAGTGAATATAATCACCAAACCAAAGTGAGAACTAGAAGAAGTTAGACGACCTGCTCACCTCTCGAATGAACAGGCACACTGAGGATGGCATGCCAATATATGATGATGCCGGGAAAAGCTACTCAAGGGAAATGGTGTTTACCAGCTTTATGAGCTCCCATACTTTGGAAAGTATGCACCCTTGTATAGATGGCTGATGAGCTGAGTCCATGAGGACTTCTTTTACTTCACAGACGGCAGTAAGACTGACACCCATCCTCATTGCCACAGTTACTAAATTATGAGCAATGGGAAAAGACATTAAAGCTAACTTAGTGACAAAAGTGCCATTTTGGAGACAAAGAAGGCACTAGGCTATTAGAAAGGACCGCATGGAATGGACATTGACAAGTTGAAAAATTGTCCAGTAGTATAGGCAGCAGCACATCTAACCACAAATTTGAATGACCAAGAACGTTAGTCATAAGTTAATTCTATCTAATTGCATGTGGCCAAGTGCATGTCAAAGGGAACCACTTATAACATCACCAGATTTATTGTAGAGTGGATAATTGAGGAGCACACGAAGGGAGTAAGATAAGTTTTGGCTGTATCTTGTTAAGTTTAGTCTTCATGGACATTAGGGTACTAGATGGCCCAAAAGATAACATATGGGAATACCCCATGAATCATAAGTCTCTAGATAAGTGATTCAAGCAAATATCTTTGCAAAGGGTCGATGACAGAGGAAGTTAAGGAGTGCACTAAGATGTGGTATGATAGGCTTCTGCGTGACATTTGGGGAAGAATGGTGCATAGCCAAGGATTTTCCCTCAGTCTTTGGAAAGAAGGTACAATTTGTAGTCTACCAGCATTTCTATATTGCGCACTTCCTAATGATAGATGGGTTGTGGAGCCCTTGGTGCAAACTACCATATGCATTTCCCGCACAGTACTTCCAAGCTGCAGTTCATCGGTTCACCAACACACGGAGGTTGGTATTTAATGTAGACAAGGTGGAATGTGAGTATCACACCCTAAGAAATACTTATGGATATCTAGGGAGGAATGCATATAATGAGAATAACATCTTGGAAATCTTAAGCATTAAGCCAGAGATAGTGGCCATTGTGGATATTAGGGCCATGCTAATATACCTCTAATTGAAGCCTAAAATGGAGAATAACAAGTACGTGGAGAACGAATTCATGCTTCCAAGGCCACCGAAGGGAAAGCATACTATGGAAAACATTTTGGCACCTAGGCCCTCTGTGCCCAGGAAAGATGATGAGGAAGAGGATGAAGAACCCGAAGATAGTGGCGGCCTAGTGCGGAGAAGGAAGCAACCATCTGGCCAAGAGGGGGAGCGTGTGACAACTCCCAGGGAGAAGGAGCTATGGGGGAGGAGTAGGGCGCACAAATATTTAAGAAGGTGTTTAAGTGCACAAGGGCACAAGGAGGAACCCCACAGGTGAAGGAGCTAGAGGAGAAGAAATGGAGAAAACTCAGGCTGAGTGAGGAAATAGAGGAATCTGAGGAGAAGGTGCCTTCATCTCCAACTGAAGAAGAGCCTCAACATGAGGAGGAGAAGATGGAAGGAGAAGAAGGGGGTCAATCAGAGGCTACACAAGACAAGGGTGGGGATACATCTAGTATTCCTAACCTTGATGCAACCATTCCAAGAGGACCCTGATCCCATCGAACAGGGGAGGACACCAAGGCACATGCCATGGGGTATGCAGAAGACCCAAAGCTGATCATTTGCGCTTGGTTCTAGAGTACCATTGAGCAAAAGGATTTATTTGGATGGGTGCTCATGGATGAGGACAAGGCAACTCTACACACAAGGAAGTAGCTCTCATGGTCTATGCACACACACATGGATGAGCCTCGACTTTGATGTCGGTGAAGAATCATGTGCATCAAGGTGGTTGAAGAAGGCACCTGAAACGCACCACATGATAATCAAACCAACAATGATGTCAGATGAGCAGGTGAGCAATGCTCTAGTGAAAGTATCCTCCGAAGTAGCAAGAAGAAACATAGATAAATCTGCTACCATCAAGGCGTTGATAGAGAGATTAAAATCCAAGGATGTGGAGATAGCATGCCTAGTCCAGGAAAAGGACTTAATCAAAAGAAAGTATGACACTTTTGTTAGTATGGAAGAGGAAATTAGCGATGATGTTCTAAAGGTACGCCCAAATCTAGAATCCTAGGTACCAAAATAATTTCCTTCTACGATGCACTATGTGAAAACCATGATAACATTAGTGTTGGAGGATGAAAAGGCACATGTATCCTCACAGCCCAAGGAATCCAGGAGATGATAGAAAAGACACAGGCTACAGTAGCTAGGAAAATTGCTACTTATGAAGGTCTACTACAAGCCACCCGCGACAAACTGAAGAAGGCCGATCATGCGCTAACCATATGCACAGCCCTAGATGCACTGATCATAGTGAAAACCTTGGAGGAAGAAAATGAAGTCCACAAAGCAATGAAGGATGCTTCCCTAGGCCGTGCTGAACACCTAGTCCTAGTAAAATAGAAGCATGAGGCACTAGTTGTGGCATAGGCACCACATAAGGAGAGGTTGGAGGAGCTAGGAAAGCTCATTGCTTAGAAGATGGATGTACTGGAAGGGGTGTAAACCTCTATGTCAAGTGTAATGCTTGTAATACAAAATGAGCAAGGGAAACTCTCCATGGAAGAGCTACAATCCATCATTGCAGATGTGCCTGAAATAGCAGGAGCAGCGCTAATAGTGTGGGAGAACCTGGAAGTAGATATCAAAGAAGAATATCCAGAGTTATTGCTTCAGGATGAGACGGAGGGGCCTGAGGCCTAAACAATTTTTTTAGCTGTGTATATCTTCTTCAAAATTCTTATTCACTATTCTTATTCAAAATTCTTTATTCTTTATTTATCCATTCTATGTATAAGTTTTGAGCATCACCATTATCAGGGTGAAAATGAGATTAGTGTGGGGTAATGTTGATCAGAGAAAACACTTAGTTGAACTTGCAATCAGAGTCCACACGGAAGAATGGCACAGGAGTAAAAGCACGAAGTTATAGGAAGGCGTCACGCATGGAGGTGTAGAGTAAGACTCTCAAGGACTTGGCTGATTTTTGAGAGCAAGTCTATTCTTAGAGATTCACGTGTGGAGTACAAAAAGTGATGCTTGAGATTTGTGAGCCACTCTTCATGAAAATTTTGGAAGGACATGTCAACTCACTCTTGCATGTGCATAAGTTAAGAATAGATCTAACACTTGAGTTAATTATCAGCAATCTATAGATAGAATACTTACATGTATGGCTATAATTGTAAAAATGCACGTGGTTTTTATTAGCATGCGACCTATTTCGGTAGAGTTAAAGTGGCGAAGGGTTAGTTCCCCAACCTATATATATGTAATGAGCTACTTAAAGAATAAAGAGACATACATAAAGATATGAATGGAACCATACATTTGGAGGAGTGGAAAAACATGAGTACATGTGACTGGATAATTGTAACAGATCCATGCGTGCATGCTTGGTATTGTATGAAGCTATTGTATTGTTGGTTCAATGAATAGATAAAGGAAATTGGCTGAAAAAAGTGTGTGATGTTTTTATCAATGCATGTTATTACTTTCATGATGATTTACCTTTAGCACTTATAGATCTGGTTGAATATAAATGGTGAATGGATGGATTAGTTCTAAAATATATGTTTACTATTTTATCATACCACCATTCTGCTACTACAACTATTAAGAGGGACCCGGTACCTTTGTATGCTTCGGGTGAGCGCTCAACCCAAGTTGAGTGATGTGCCAGTGTGACTAGGTGTTAACTAACAATTCTAGGTTGCATCACTTAGTTTGAATCTTTCTCCCTTACCATAGTTCTCATAACTCAATAGGTTATTTTCCACATATTTAATGCATACAAAACTCGTGATGCTCATTTTTATGTAAGGGTTCTCAAATATGTTTTTTGTTTAAATTTTACCCTCATTACATGAGGAAAAAATAACATGAAGTCAAGGGAAAGAGAGGTTAATATTTAAAGGAGATTTAGATTCAAGTTACCTCTTTCTAATAACTTCCCTCCACTATGTTACTTTATATTCATGTTATAGTTGATATAGTTCACTAGTTGGTTTCAGTTGATTTCACATTTTCACATCCTAAAATTTATTTATATTATATATAGGAGTTTACATTTTCTCAAAATTTTTATCTCACTAAGGCAATTCATATTCATTTTTAACAACAGGATAATACCTAATTAAGTTTTAAGGACTTCAAGTATGATGTTATTCCTAAACAATAATATCATTTACTCTTATACTCTTTCCACTTACATTGTACTTTGGTCTCACTTTGGTCCCATTATTAGCATTATTTTTAGAACAATTGTAAATCAAATAACACATAATTTACACTAATGGATTCAATACTACAAGGAGTGTAACCTAACATGATACAACTCATTTCATTTCTCTTAAACACTCAAGTATTAAATGCATATTACAAGCGATACATCTAATACAACTTTCATGCATTTCAAATACCTTCCAAGGAACTATTTCAATCATTGGGTAAAAATGCATCAGAGTTTCTTTAAACAATAACCTTAAGAGAGGTCCCACAATCTATTAACTTCAAAAGCATTCTAGGGTGGACACTACACCCCTACTACAAGAAAATAAAAGAGAGTTTAATGTATTAAACTCAAAAAACCTTTAGCATCAAGAGGTAATCGCTACTACACCCTAAGGTAATACTTTTGTCTAAGAAGGACATAATGGGTCAAAAAATCAATGTTTTATGTGTAGGTACTTTGACATGTAGACTCCACTCATGACATTTAAATATTAAAAGCGAGATTCAATCATAGGAACAACACCAATTACCTTAGCATAGTTTTGGCAACTTAGTATGGTTCAAGGAAATTACACCACGGTGTTACGAGACCAAGTTTTCAGTTTCTCCACTTCTCTTAAGTCAACATATTCTAGATAAAATTTCATTTGCTAAGAGTTATTTACGATTTCCACCCACAATTTAACCTCTTAATCAACAAGGTTTCGCTTAATTCCACTTGCACTCGGGGATCGCACGTAATTATATCTCAATTTAAGGTGAGAAGACATATTTATCCTATACAACCTTTATAAAAGAACAAGGTGTTATTTTGTTACTAGCCAAGGTAACACATTTATCTATGAGGAAATAAAGAGATATTTAACAAGAGTTTAATGCCTATGAAAACTAGTTCAATAACTCCACTTTTGTCATCTAGTTCCAAGAAGAGTTCATTCGATGATGAAGTTAAACCTAGATCTAACTTCATAAGGATTTAGTGGTCCACTAGGATACCAAGGAAGTGTTAGTTCTACTTACCCCATATATGGTAAGGTCACTGCATAGTCGTTTCTTCAAACAAGGACTCTTAATTTATAGAAATGGTCTTTTGAAGACTTTTCTTAAGTGTAGTACAATAAGTTTAGTTGTGAGGATTAAATTATTTCATAAGACGTTAGATTTTTACAAACCTGGGTGCCACCATATTTAGAGGGAGGGTACAACAAAGGTTAAATACTAACTTCATTTATATGGTTTAATAATAATAAGTTACTACCATACATTTGTGTTTATGTATGAACCAAAATAACTATCCGAAAGTGATTTCTTTGATCAAGTAAACCATAAGAAGCACATTTAAATCCAAATGAACTTAATGCTCATGAAGTAAATGGTACACATTTTACCCATTTACATTGTCAATTATCTTCCTCATTTAGCTAGCTAACATATTTGGTCCTACATTCATTATGTGACATTCATACTAGTATTCAAATGTTAACTTTAAAACAAAGCAGAGACAAACCACATAGTTTTACAGGTAAATTGTGTTCATGAGTAAATTAGATAAGTTATGGAAATGAAGCTAAAACATGTAACCTCAAAGCATGAACCTAATCTACACTAAACCACCATGATAAGAGCTAAACAAGATTAACATCTATCATTGTATGAACTAGATTAAATCTAACCTAACATGATATATGCTACTCTCTACTCTTTATATTACTAATTAAGAAATTGAACCTAAAAAGATCAACTTAGCAATCAAAGGCGTGATTTAGATGTTTATGGTTTTCAAAATTCCAAGAATGGAGTCTCACCATTAATGACTTCAAGACCAATGGTTCTCTCCATATTACTCAAAACTTGGTTTAAGGATGCAAATGGAGGTGTTAGCTCAAGGTCAATGGAGGAGGTAAGCTTAAGATCAAATGTATAATTATCTTAAAGCTAATACAAATGAGATCTCAAAGCTTTCTTATGCTTTTTTTTTTTTTTTGTGTTATGTAAAGTTGTAAGGTTCAATGGGTAGGATTAGCCTTGTACTTATATTTTTACAAATGGAAGAGTTTGAACTTTGGGTGCATGTGGGACTAAAGGAAAGCTAAAAATCACTTTAGGATTGGGATCTAAATAAACATGATTTAGACTAGTTAAGATACGATACATATAATTAAACATGATTAAAGAGTAACTAGAGACTCATTTAGAGCTAGGAGGGGTCTGATTAATCAATTATGACTAATAGATATCTTAGGAAGCCAAGAGAAGTCATCTAGAGAAAACTAGGGAGGTTCTGAATGTTCAAGAGGAGGAATGTTTAGCTAATAAGAGAGATATTAGCCCAATTAGCTAATTATAAGAAGAATAGACTAAGAAGGTGTCACAAATGGGCATCCGAGAATGGAGCGAAGAGTGGGAAATTAATGGTGTGTCATTAATTGGTTGAAATGGAGGAAATGATAGGTGTAAACATATTTTAGGTGTCTACAATAATGCTTAAAAATATAAAAATCCAAGAGGAATAACTATTTTCGACACAATAATTTTAATAATGTAAGTATATTTCTTCGAATTCTATCTAACATTTGTAATCTATACCAATGCACAATATTTCACTATCATGTAAAGTATTACAACATATCACACTCTTAATCCTTCTTGTTCGAAGTACATGTAATCAACGTTGCGTCAACCCTAGGGCTGGTATGGAAATACCTTACACTCGAGCATGAAATAACACATTCATCATTTTAAGTAGTTCAAAACAAGGAAAATAAGAGATAGAGATAGGGAGAGAGGACGAGAGGTCATTTTTTCACACATTCACACTTTCACATTCCTTTATACTTTTTTTTTTTTAAATTCTTGAGACAATAAGGAAGAGAGAGAGAGTAGAATTCATTTCCTTTTCTATTCACCATATCATAACTATATACATAACATATCCATTTTCATTTCATTTCAAATCCATATACATTTTCAACCCATCTACATATTCAAATCATTTACATTTTCAAGATCAACCAACATTTCATAGTTATTTTTAGAGAGAGAAGAGGGAGGAGAGAGAAAACATTATAAATTATTAAATCCATTCATAGAAAGCAATTTGATTAAATTATACTTTACAAAACCATTAAACTATATGAAAAGGGTTCATGAGTATAAACAAGTCAAATGGGAGCCTCAGGAGGAATGTCTAGCTCAAGTTGTGAGTTTACAAAAATTGCCCAAAAACAACTAAAGTTCCTACAATATATGGGGTGGAGAAAACTTGTTTTAAGTTCAAACGTAAATTTCAACAATTCCTATTTACTCCCTTATATACAAAGAACTCATTAGATTTGATGGAATTTAATTACGACAAACATGGCTCAAAATAGAAAGGTGACTCTAAGACCAATTATCATAAACACGTCAAACACTATTGTTGTAAAACAACCGGTGAGCTCCAAAACCCACTTGAAACTCTAACTTACGAAATCATTTTCACAAAAATGAGAGTTTTTTAATTTATCCTAATGGATTTTTATAGTTATATAGGTTTAGTTTTTAATTCATCCAAATCGATACGAAAACCTGCAAGCCAAAAATGATCAAATTTTTCGTAAAAATGGGAGCATCCCTACAAGTGACTCAAATACAAAATGGAAATCAAAAATTGTCTCTCTAAGGCATTAAATAGATTTTATCAGTTATATTTATTGCATTCATGGTTCCTATACCATTAGGAATAATACTAGAGGTCTAGGTTGGTAAAACGATTTTCTTTGGTGAGGTATATGGGATCAAGATTATTTTTTTACAAGATTTTGAAGGTAAGAGTTTTTTTTTAGTTTAAGTTTCATCCTCTATTTTTCTGAAGAAATTAAGAACCAAACAAGAAACAATAAAATGTGTAATTTTAATGAAAGAGGAAGGGAAATCCATACCTTTTTCCTGACGCTTGTTGGAGACATCAACTAGGGGATTTTTCTCCATGGATCTTGACTCGAGAAAATCATTTGGTTGAAAGTTTCTAATTCATTTTACTCAAATCATTTTTGCATATCTAGCAATCATGGCATTCCATGGAACCATTTTTTTCTTCCACGCATTATGTCAAATAGTGCACTTGTTTGCTTATGTTTCTACATTTTGCATACATGTCTTCCAGTGCACTAAGAAAACAAAGAATAATTTGTGGATGCCCATACACTATTTCCAGGTTGCTAAGGCATCTTAACACACTCATTTTTACACAACCAACAATAATTTTTATCCAATAAACTACATTTTGTTTTGATATTTTGTCAAACATATCACCTTCCCTTTGTATGGCTCCACATTTTGCAATTTATGTAAAACAAGATATTGTAACCACCACCTTTAAGGAAACACAATGCCACTAATTATTTAAAGAATCTATATGTTATTTCCCAAGGCTCCCATTTTGGTACGTGGAGGGAAATCTGAGTGGAGATAAACTAGTTGTGTTGGACACATGTTGGTTTTATTTGTTGAAATAGTGGAAATAATTTGTGAGGATGTCCATGTCCTGCTACAAAACTCCCAGTTTGTCACAAGATGAGTGACTATAGAAGAAGAGAGGGTACGAGAAGGTTCGTGGAGTTTGGCATATACCTGTAAATCATGTTTCTCTAAAGAACCATAGTTCCTCATCAAAACATATTCCCTCAACATATCCTGCAATCATTGCACTCCAAGGAAAAACATTTAACTCAGGCATATTGTTAAGGACATTTCGTGCACCTTCTATGCTCCCACATTTACATACATGACTAGAAGGGCATTCTCCACAACTTTAAAAGACTTCAATTCTTTTTAATAATACTCGCGTGAATATAACTTCCATGGTCTAGAGAAAAAAAATTCCTAAATCCTTTTCAACAATCAACCAAAATTCCCAAGAAAATTCCCAGGTTGACATTGTAGAGATGGGTCGAACAATCTGATCATCCTTTTAAATTTTCTATGCCAAGCCTATATATTTTACCATAACGATATCTCATGCTATTTTTTTTCCTATTCTATGTCCCACGAGCTAAATGATTCACTTTTTCAAAGGCTCGCTAAATCAACACCTCATATTATATAAAAATTCTCATTTAAGAATGCATTATTCTAAAAAATAGTCACTGCAGTAATCCTCAAATTTCATTCAAACATGAAGATTAAGAAAATGAATAAAATCTTCAAGAAATCGGTATAACAATATCTCCAATTGAATTCACAGTTGACTATGTAGAGGAATAAGGGATATGGCATTAATGATTTTCAAATGCCCTATAACAGTTTCCGTTCCCTGCAAGGGTGGCTGGGTGAAGAAGATGTATCACAAAAATAGACCCAAAGATCAAAGAAATATTTTACAAATCATCTTAGGAGGTAATGTTTAATACTTATCAGGTTTGTACATGATGGGAGGGTAGACATGTTCTGCGAAAATCCAAAAATATAATATGAAAGTGCCCATCCATTCTCATAAAAATGCAAGCAATAAAAGTTAAGGGACTTCTCAATCAAATAGTGAATGGGACATGGGAGGATTGTTTTTATTTTATTGTATTGTATTTTTTATTTGTAAACCATCTCTGTATGGCACAAGTAATCAAATAGATGGGGCATTACATCTACCTTCCCTTATAAGAGTGTTATCCTCAATGTAACACAACATCAAGATTAATTATATAAGGATAAAAAATATAAGAAACGAGTTAACACTAATAATGTTATTTAGAGCCAAGACCATGTCACTAACATGTGATCATAAGGGAACATCAAAATCTATAATTTCCTCAAATTGATATTTTTGTGAAAAATGGTTTTTCTCTCTACCGTAGTGAACCTAAAACAAGTTTTATAGTCATATTAAAACCTATATGATAATATTTTCCCAAAATTGTCTTCATGATTATTATTATTTTAAGCACAAATAGGTTTGATCAATGTTTCAAAATAATTTTCATCCTTTACAAGTTCTATCTCATTACTTATATTGTTTTACAAGTAAATTTCACTATTTGTAAGGTTTTCAACAATGCAATACAACATGAGGTCATCCAATACCTAAAACCATAACATAGACCACTTCACATTTTCACGACAATAACTCAAACAAGACCTTTATCCCAAGTTTAGACCGATTCCACAATAAGGAAGTGTATACACATAACATTCACCACATCAATGTGGAAGAGAAAATTATAAAGATGAAAGTCTATGATGACACAAATAGATTACCATAAGAACAAGACCATTCATCACGAAGAGGAAACCGCATACCTATGAGGGGAATTTTCATAACACCCCAAATGTAGTCTCCCACAACATATAATACATACAAAGATGTATATAATTATGTTTGTATAGGACATAAGAAAAATGGGTATGATGAGACACACCTATAGTGAGGTCCCTAAGACCAAAAGTAACATCATCACTATGTACAATTCCTAGTGAATCCAAGTATATCAATATATGTCACTAAAACATGTAGTCTTTCATCTCAACCTTTCCTCAAATAATCTAAAATAACCAAACAAGAGTATCAAGTGTCCCATATGTATGTTTTTCAGTGAGTCCCGCATTCCAAAATTATAATATTCTCAAGTAATCCAAAATCTGAAAGAGTACATAATATCAAGCTCACCCTAAAGTTTGAAATGAATAACATATCTTTTTTGTGGTGAAAACATCATCTAAGGAAACAAGGAGAAAAAAAAATCACTGTCAAATATTCCATCTATAATGCATGCCACGGAGGAAACTCCACCAAGAAAAATTTGAGTACCATAAAAGAATCTTAACCATAGAGAACTAATTATCACATGTATCTCCACCATAGGAGGAATGAATATCATAAGTGTCACTCAAACCATAGAAGGACTAGTACCATATGTGTGTCACTCCACGCATATGAGGATTGAATATCATAAGTGTCACTCCAACCATAGGAGGACTTAATATCAAATGTGTCACTCTAACCATAGAAGGACTGAATATCATAAGTGTCACATCAACCATAGGAGGACTGGATGTCATAAGTGTCACTCCAACCATAGGAGGATAGAATATCATATGTGTCACTCCAACCATAGGAGGACTGAATATCATAAGTTTCACTCTAACCATAGGAGGAATGAATACCATATGTGTCACTCCAACCATAGGAGGACGAATTTGAGTATCATAAAAGTCTCTCAACCATAGAGGACTAAGTATCATACCAAGGGCATGTTATCTGTAGCACAATCCATGTAGTCATGATACCTTGGGAGTACCCCCATAAAAAACACACATATCATATAACAAGATAAAACCAACTCATCAAGAAAGAAATAAAATCCATATCACACTCTTTTGACATTCATCCAAGCAGCTTCAAAATCATAAGCTTCGAGTTCTCGAAATAAACAAAGCCAAGAAATATTGGAAACCAAAGAAAATGGCCAAGTAGCCATGTTCAAACATCAAAAATATTGAAAGAAATAAAAAATGAACAAGAGTCTTGAAGCTTCTCAATACATCAAATAAATAAAATGTTGGTTCTATGGAAATTCAAAATTACAAATAAAATACACATAGAATATTCACATCACATTCACTATGCGACCTTTAATGGCTGCCAATAGGGGTACCCAAAACATCAAGTGAACATCATAACATATAATCATGATACTAAAAATATAATGTAACTACCATAATGTATGACTGATTCAAATCTCCCACAAGATATCTGCATGCACCAAATAAATACCTTTGTATCAACAATAACAAAATACCCAAATGATTTCACCTTGACTAATAACAAAATTTTCTCTTCCAAAAAGGTTATCACTTAGAAATTCATGTGATTAATAATGTCAAATATTCCAATGGTGTTTTTAGTGGTTCTCAAAGAGTTATAGTTTATAAGTCAGAACATCCTCATTTTTAACTTTAGAACAAGTGAAATTTTTTTTTTTTTGATAATTGCATACTGGTTCTAAATACATAATTTAGAACTCACAATTCAAATAACCATTCATATAACAAGCAACCATATGCAGCTGTAATGACTCGGAGTACTTCCGATCTATTCATTCCATGACTCGGTAATCTACCGATCTATTCATGAGTAATAAGAGTCGGTGTTTTTATTTAACACATCACTCTTGCGGTTCTCTTCCCTAATCTGGGAATTCAGAATGCTCTGTCCAAGGAATCTAACTGAATAACTGTTACCATTATTCATCGGCATCTCATCCCTTAGACTAGGTGAATCAGGACAACGCAATCAGCAGCTTGCGATACTTTGGCCAAAGATTTGAAACATACTGTTCATGTCTCGTATTCCTTAACGGCATACTCGTCAATCTGGAATACGTCCTTCACCCCATTCATATGTTATATAGAATGTCTTATACTGATTACTGTCAGTCCTTTCTTTCACAGCTGAATCACTCGGAGGCAGATTAACAAGGTGATAATGTTATATGGATGCCTACGAGGATTAGGGATATGATGACATACTGGTTCAACCTTGCAGTTCAACCAGTGTGTCATGACACCCCAAATCTTCGAGGCAGTCATATAACATGACCACGTTCTTAATCGGTCCCTGGGTAACTCGTGCGAAATCAAGTGTAAATCTCAACGATCAATGCAAGGGGTGTCGCCATAAGTCACCTGCATTGTTGTAACTTCGAGAAGATCCTAATCTTCTCGGAGGTACAGCCCTGCAGTCGACTTTATGCCGTCAACCTTTAGATCCGCCTCGAGAAGATCTACCCAAAACAAGCGTTACGCACTAGAGTTTAAATTACTTCTTAAGACTTTTCCCTAAGGTTAGCCTTTGCAAATCCCTGGATTCATTTTCTTAAGACGACCCTCCTCTATTATTCCATTACTTGGTAGAGGTATTATGGTCTAGTTTCTATCAAGGAGTCATTAGAATACATCTGATTCTAAGCAACAGATTCAGACAATATCTCATAACCTATGCTTGAGATTGCCACCTGAAACTCCATTGATTGCCTATCAGTTCTCTTAACTGAATTCATATCATACCTTTCATTTTAAAGCTATGAATGATTAAGAATCCAATCTACTATTGTCCTATTATACTTAGGACTAGGGATTAGTAATTCAATCCAACTTGTTTAGCGTTATCTTTTAGGCTCAATTTTTAACCTATCTTTAGAGAGACAATATTTAAGTTACAATATTGCATTATCCAGATCAAATTAGAACTACTAAATACTCATAAGAATTTAGTCTAATTACTTACAAGCTTTCATTGTCAATCACAAAAGCATCCATATTATACAAAGATAACTATGCCTCTTCGTTACGTAAACCGAAGAAGTTCATCATTCATAATAGAATACAACACATAAGTATCAAACACTTATTTTCATTCCTTTCGAAACTCGTACAATTACATTTTATGCAACAGCATACTTGATATAATGCTAACGGAAAAGAAACATCTTTTCTCATATAGTACATCCATAAAATCAAGCTGTAATTCATAATAAATCAAATAAACTATCTGATCGGACTGCCAGATCTGCATTGTATTTACCTCTTACGGCAACCATCTGCAAAAATAGTCAACATGAGTCAGTTCAATGAACTGAGCATGATAAGCACTAACTTTTAAAACAATTGCAATCCATCAATTGTTTCCATTAAACACCCTGTTTAAATGAGATCAAATATCCAAATAAGAAAACATATTCAGGCTATGTCCTTGTAATACTAAATGATTACAAACATGTAACTCTATCATTGTTACAGAATAGTCTTAAACACTTTCTAATTTTTCATCAGATATTAAAGAAACAAGAACGAAGGCATATAAACGATCATTGAATCCAAATCACGACACTGGTCAGATTGTTGCATTCTTTCAAAAAAAAAAGGAAATATCATAACAATTTGGAATCCTACCAAAACGTTACCAAATTAATTTCCTACTGATAGTTCATTATCAATAATATTAAATAAAGGAAGAGAAAGAATCAATCCATTCTTACTTCCCTTTTTACATAAGTTCATCACTGTACTGCCTTCACTTATGAGAACAGTCAACCAGTATATAAATGAACAAGTTAGACAGGCCGAAATCAAGATCACTGTTCTAAATCACGAAAATAGAAACTCAGCAAATCTCTTGTACAGCAACTAACACATCAACTATCCATAAATCAGTCTGATGTCCAAAACTAGTTTCTCCTAAACACAGTAAGGCTTTCGAACCAAGTTCGAAAGCAAGAGCTTCAAGCGTATTGCTGTAATCAACAACTCTATAACATTAAGCCTTTTAAGGTTTCCGAGAAACTATGCTATGATGACCACACATTGATTCCAATTCATGTTCGGTCAATCAGGCGAACAAACAGAAAGGAACTTAGCATACTTATACTTTCTCAGTCTATCGGGCTGAACAAACGGAAAGGAACATCATCAATCGATCCCTACCTTGGTGCATGCAAATCCCTAGTGCAACTCACCCAAACAGGGCCAGAACAGCAGTCATCGATAGCGCATATAAAAATCGGACAAACAATCAAGCTCTTATTTCAACCAAGAAACCCATTTGTACTCGCGCGATAATTTAGCACAAATAGAACAGGTTGAATATGTAGTTGATCACCTAAGGAATCTGTACCACCAAAGCAACATGCAACACAAAGTACTCAAGAAAATACGAGAGGTCTTGATCTGATTTTCCCTTCAAGTCTTTGGATCAACACTTAACAATATTTGTATATACACATTTTTTAGCACGGTGACCAAAATAGAAATAGAACATTGAAACGTCTCCTCACAGTCGTTCGAATTCAATCCTAATAAATCCACTAATTCACACTACATACATGCGATAGCAGTTTGCCCATAATCACAAACCCAACAACGGTATAAAAATAGAATTAATTGATAAATCCTTCCATGCCATTCAAGACAAACATTCCGAATGAAACAAGTATAAGCAAATCAATATACTCATTCCAAAACAATGAAATAAATGGAAAGCTTGAAACCTTGAACAATTTTTCAAGAGAAAGGCAATACATCCACAAAAAGTCAATACTCAGTATTTACTACAATAACAGTAGCCACAAAACCTGTCTTTTCCACAAGGCTTCCACGACAATATAATAACAAAACTCAAGATGAATCTACATTCACAACAGTAGATTACTGTAAACGATTCAATCATGAAATCCACTGAGTCGTTAAAGACTACGGTAACTCAACAGTTGCCTATTCCAAGCCAGAAATTAGAAAACAATGAAACCCACAAAGTATCATTAGTCGCTGTTAACAAAACCATGACAGAGCTTCGAAAATCTTCAAAAGCACAGAACAATCAAATGGTACACGGATCATCATTCCCTCATCTCACAGCGGCATTGACGATCAAAAGTCGGCATGATAGAAAATGATGATCTATACCCTTCACAAGTATATTCGACGGGCTCTCGCCAAACAGGCCGAGCATTCAAACCTTTATAAATATAAATCTCTCATATTTAAACCAGAAGGAATACACAACAAACAGAGTTGAAGTTCGATTTCAACAAACACCCAACAAGCGGAAATTGCCAAAAATCGAACCAGAAGAGATACAGAGCCAAAATCAACTAAATCTTCATAGAAAATTTATCTAATCTTCACAAACAAATGAACAGAGTTGTTTTAATGAAGACATTTGAAAGACAGCAAAATATTTAAAGGATAGGGCCTAACATGCCTGTATTTTGATCGAATTTCGAAGAAGACAATAGGAAGAGCTCAAACTTCCTTTTCTTTTCCCAAATACGGCGACCAACAAAATTTTATTTTTGTCCGTTTACAATATATCCTCCATGGCGGAGAAAAGAGCGAGAGAAATTCATTCTCGCCATGCGACTCAAAGAGAAGCTGATGCGAAGAACCGGTAAACTATGAGAGAGAGAGAGAGTAGACCGAAAATCGCGATACACCAAACAAACCTTCCAACTTTCGTTTGCATGCCGTTTCGCGAGCTCGGGCTCGACTCCTAAACAATAAATGCCATTAAACCAATTTTCCGCCTAATCTCTACTCCCACCGACCGCCAAAATTGGCGGCAGGTCCATCAAAATCTCAAGTTCATTTCAAAACTTAGTAATTGCCAAGTCGCAAGGTTAGCCGCCGCCTAAGCCTCGCCATCTGCTGTCCCTCATCCTTATCCTTCCCATTTATTGCCATAGAGAATAGCGCCCATGGTTCGCCACCCTTCAAAGGCCCCTTCCATAAACTCTTAGTTAGCTAGGTTAGTATCTTAGGTTAGAGTTTTAGGGTAAGAACCATCTTAACCATTTTGCACTTAGTTATTATTTTAGGATCATAACACATAGCCTAGGTCTAGGTTAGACTAACAATAATCTAACCCCTAGGTTAGGTTATTGTTTTAGGTTACTAACCCTTAGTAATTCGAGTTTGGTCCTTCTCACGAAAACTCGGAGAGACACTGCATCATACTTTCTAAGCAGAGCCGCTCTGTTCTTATTACGTAAGAAGTGTATGTCAATGAATTATTACGGTCTTTAATCGAGACCTTCCGGATATACGGATATCGGGAACCGTTTCATCTCTCAAGATCAGCCTGAGTCATACTCCTGACCAGCTTACCAAATGCTTCCATACCTTGCAACCTGTTCAAGGTTCGGGATATAATTTTATCACTTCACAAAATTAAAGCATTACTTGGATCAATTCCTCTGGTCCAAGTCTAGATATTATTGATGAATACCTGTATAATTTCATTCCGTGATCAGATTAATATTCAGTCACAAGATGAAATAAATAAAAGAGTCTATTAATATTTTGACTCAGTCAAGATCTGCAATCTGCAAGAAATTTAATACATATCAAGCATGATTCCCGAATCGAGGTACACAATCCATTTACTAGAAATCACATATCAACACTTGAATGCTTAGGAGAAAGTAACAACAGTTCAGGGTGTTACATGCTTCCCTCCTAAAAGGATTCATCGTCCCGATGAATTACATATTAAACTTAACCTTCCGGTCAATCAATTTATTAGTACACAAACAATGTGTTTACTTCCATATTTAATAGTTTCAGAAATCAATGTCACCTCACTTTTATTCAACCTGAATAAAGTCTGCCTTAATCAGGCTTTCATAAATACTTAAAAACAATCAGTTCATAAAAGTATTTCATCAACAGATTTCATTCTGTTGCAAAAAGAGAAGGAAAAGCAGTTTTCATCTCTTCCAGGTTTTCCCAAGTTGCACTTTCTTCGCTAAACTGGTCCCACTGGACCTTACATTGCTGAATATCTCGATTCCTTAAATGCAACTGGCGAGTTTCCAGCACCCTTGTGGGTTTAACCACGATTATTCCTGGGTCCTGGACCTGCAAGGAATTCCAATTTAAAACATGTGACAGATCTGAAACGTATTTCTTAAGCAAAGAAATATGGAAAACATCATGCATACGAGATAGAGCAGGAGGCAATGCTAAACGATAAGCTACAGGATTGATTATCTCGACAATTTCAAAAGGTCCCACATATCGTGGTGACAACTTGGCAGCCTTGCCAAAAGTTATAGAACTCTTTCTGGGTTTAACACGCAGAAAAACCTTATCACCAAGCTCAAACTTTTCTATCGGCCGCTTAAGGTCGGCAGCATAGCTCTTTGTCTACATCCGCATTGCTTCCTTTAATCGTTCACGAATCAGCTTAACTTGCTGTTCCATCTCTGTGAGAATCTCTGGTCCAATTACCACTCTATCCTCTACACTGTCCCAACTTACAGGGGTTCTGCACTTTCTTCCATAAAGTGCTTCAAAAGGTGCCATCTTAAGAGATGAGTGATAAGTGTTGTTGTATGCGAACTCAACTAATGGGAGATACTCTTCCCACTTATACTGTTGATCCATGCAATACATTCGCAACATGTCCTCCAACACTTGATTTACCCTCTCAGTTTGCCCATCCGTTTCTGGATGATATGCAGAACTGAAGTTTAGTTTCGTTCCTAGGGCTGCGTTAAGCGTTTGCCAAAACCTTGACGTCATTCTAGGATCCCTGTCAGAAATAATCAGTTCAGGTACACCATGCAATCTGAAAATTTCATGTACGAACCTCTTGGCTAGCTTTGGAGAATCATCCTTTAGATTTCCAGCGATGAAATGAGCTACCTTAGTTAGCTTATCTACAACTACCAGGATAACATCATGTTTATTCCTGGACATGGGTAGTCCTTGTACAAAATCCATGGTTATTACTTGCCATTTGTACTGCGGTATGCTATGAGGATACAACAATCCAGCAGGATGCATATGCTCTGCTTTCACCCGCTGACATTCCAGACAATGAGTCACAAAATTTATCACATCCTTTTTCATACCTTTCCAGAAGTATTGCTGTTTCAAATCAGCTAACATTTTTGTGATACCCGGGTGTCCAGAGAAAGGTGAATTATGAAATTCAACTAACAACTTCTTTCTCAAATCATCCAGCACAGGAACATATACCCTATTTTCATAACGCAAGATTCCTTCATTATCTAAATGAAAACCTTCATACCTTTTATCTTTAGGTTCTGCAGCAAGCGCTGCTTTTACTTGCTGAAAATATGTATCTGATTCTGAGGCACTTTTTACCTCGTCTTTAAACTGAGTTCTTAATGTTATAAGAGCAGAAATGTGCCTCCTACGACTTAGAGCATCAGCTACTCTATTCTCCTTTCCTTTGATATAACTGATATCAAAGTCATATTGTGATAGAAATTCTAACCACCTTCTTTATCGGCATTGATTGGGTGAGTAAAAATATATTTCAGTCCCAGTGATCGGTTTTCAACTCAAAAGGTTTCCCTAGTAAGTAGTGTCTCCGGACTTGAAGTGCGTGAACAATGGCAGCAAGCTCCGGATCATGAGGGCATAATTCAGCTCATGAATCTTAAGTTTTCTACTCTCATATGCAATGACTTGATCATTTTGTAGCAAAACACCCCAAGACCTTCCCGAAGCATCGATTACCTTTGTAAAATTTCCATTAGGAGTGCAGTACAGCCAATATAGGTGCAGAAGTCAAGCTGGTCTTTCAGACTTTTGAAAGCCGCTTCGCACTTGTCATTCCACATGAATTTCTTATCCTTCTTCTGCAATGAAGTTATTGGTGCAGCTACCTTAGAAAAATCCTTTACAAATTTTCTATAGTAACCAGCAAGACCCATGAAGCTTCTTACTTCATGCACATTCTTTGGTGTAGGCCACTCAGTTATCGCCACTATTTTCGAAGGATCTACAGCGATTCCTTCCTTGCTTATGACATGACCCAAATAGTGAACTTCTGAGTCAAAGAAAGAACATTTGGATAACTTACCATACAGCTTTCTCTTTCTCAAAATTCCCAAAACTATCTTCGGATGCTCATTGTGCTCCTCAACACTTTTAGAATAAATGAGAATATCGTCCAGGAATACAAGTACAAACTTGTCGGGTATTCTTGAAAAATATTGTTCATTAAATTCATAAAAATTTGCGGAGTGCATTAGTTAACAAAGGCTAGAACTGTGAATTCATAATGTCCGTACCTTGTTCGGAAAGCTGTTTTATGAATATCTTCCTCTTTAATTCTTAGCTGATGATAACCAGATCGAAGATCTATCTTAGAATAAACCGCTGCTCCACGCATTTGATCAAACAGATCATCGATCCTAGGAAGTGGGTATCGGTTCTTAATTGTTGCTTTGTTCAACATCCGATAATCAATACACAGTCTCAGAGTTCCATCCTTCTTTTTCACAAATATCACAGGTGCTCCCCAAGGCGAAACACTTGGTCTAATCAATCCCTTTGACAAAAGCTCTTGTAACTGAGCCTTTAGCTCGACTAACTCAATAGTAGTCATCCGATAAGGCGCCTTGGAAATAGGTTCAGTTCCAGGCTTGATTTCAATAGTAAAATCAAATTCTCTCTTGGGTGGTAACCCTGGTAATTCCTCAGGAAAAACATCCCTGAAACTTTGTAACAGTGGGATTTGCTTCATGAAATCACTATCTTCTTCAGAAGATTCAGATATCTTTACTGCATAAAGGGTACATCCTTTATTCTTAGCCTTTTAAGCCTGCATAGTGTGACTTTCTACTTGTAATTTCTCGTTTCACACCTTGAATTTCTACTGATTCCAGCTGATCATCTAAACATTCTATGTTCTTTTCATAGCAATCTACCTTTGCTTTATGGTCAGCTAACCAATTAACACCGATGACAATGTCATACGATCCCAAAGGTGCAACATAGAGATCAACTTCCGTGGAAAAGTTAGGTAAGTCAAGGACCGCTCCAAAAAGACACATACTCACTGTATGAACAGAATTATTACCATACTGTACAGTCCAAGATTTATCCATTTTTCCAGCTTTTCTTTTAAGTTTAGAAGCTAGTTTGTTAGATATAAAACATTCAGTAGCTCCTGTATCAAAAAGAATAGTGACAGGTATGCCGAATAACTTACCCGGAACTTCTATAGGTGTCACTTGCTTTTCAGCTTGTTTGTCCGCTACTGCAGCATGTATCTTATGCTGCTGATTACGATCATCCTTCTTCAAAGGGCACTGATTTGCGTAATGATCTTTACCACAAGTGTAGCAGCCTCCTACAGGTCCCTTCTTAGGCTCAAAGTTGCTTCCAGTTTTATAATTGTCACGCTGTCCTCCATAGGACTTCTGACCATTATTATAATTTTTTGCAAAATTATCCTTCACATTTCCTGCAGGCTTATTTACTGCTGCCTTCTTATTGTTATCTCCTGGAAACTTACTCTTGTTCCCAAACTTTTTCCATGGTCCTTTTCTGGGTGCAAGAGAGGTTGAAGAAGGGTTTGCAGTCTTCTTCCGCACTTCCTCCTTATGAGCAGAAATAGCCTTCAATTTCTGTTCTTGCCTTATGGCCTTTTCAACAACTCCTTCCATAGTGGTTGGACTGTGAACATCGACCTCTCCCCCTATCACAGGATTCAATCCCATGATGAATTTCCGTATCCTGAACTTTTCGTCAGTTTGGTACTGCGGTACATACTTGAGAAGTTTTGTAAACCGCTCCCAGAATTCAGTTACTGTTAACTTCCCTTGAGTCAAGTTCTGAAATTCTGTCATTTTCTGATCATAGAAAAGTTGTGGCAGCCAACGTTGCCTAAAATAGCCTTTAAATTGATCCCAAGTGATATTGGTCTCATCAATATTTAGTTCAGCTTTTCGGCTATCCCACCACGAAGATGCTTCGTGAGAAAGCTGATAGGCTCCCCATATTGCCTTGGTTTCTTCTGAGAAGTTCCTTATAGCAAAGTACTTCTCCATTTCGCTGAGCCAGTTCTCAGCTCCATCTCCTAATGTGGTGCCATCATACTTAGGTGGGCTTATCCTTTTTATATCATTAGTGAGTTCTGCTGCCAATCGGCCCTTTTGTTTTCTGGTTGGACAGGTACATTTCCAGCATTAACATCAACACCCATTTCGGGGTTGTCCTCAGGAGGTTGCTGATTATCATTATCAGCTTCTTCTTCCTCCTCATTCCCCATCACCTGCTGTTCGAGTACAGCTAAACGATCTCTTGTGTCCAACAGGGCAGCAAGGATCTCATCCAGTTTCTGGGTTGTTGCCGCTCCTTCTTCAGGTGGAGCATTACTCGCAACGTTCCCCCTTGTTCTAACCATTTTCTGTTACAAGAAAATTCGGGTTTTTATCAGATTATGGACTCAATAGGTCCAAGAGCTGCAACCTTCAGCTCTGATACCAAGATGTAACATCCTCATTTTTAACTTTAGAACAAGTGAATTTTTTTTTTTTTTTTTTGATAATTGCATACTGGTTCTAAATACATAATTTAGAACTCACAATTCAAATAACCATTCATATAACAAGCAACCATATGCAGCTGTAATGACTCGGAGTACTTCCGATCTATTCATTCCATGACTCGGTAATCTACCGATCTATTCATGAGTAATAAGAGTCGGTGTTTTTATTTAACACATCACTCTTGCGGTTCTCTTCCCTAATCTGGGAATTCAGAATGCTCTGTCCAAGGAATCTAAGCTTGAATAAGCTGTTACCATTATTCATCGGCATCTCATCCCTTAGACTAGGTGAATCGGGACAACGCAATCAGACTTGCGATACTTTGGCCAAAGATTTGAAACATACTGTTCATGTCTCGTATTCCTTAACGGCATACTCGTCAATCTGGAATACGTCCTTCACCCCATTCATATGTTATATAGAATGTCTTATACTGATTACTGTCAGTCCTTTCTTTCACAGCTGAATCACTCGGAGGCAGATTAACAAGGTGATAATGTTATATGGATGCCTACGAGGATTAGGGATATGATGACATACTGGTTCAACCTTGCAGTTCAACCAGTGTGTCATGACACCCAAATCTTGAGGCGGTCATATAACATGACCACGTTCTTAATCGGTCCACTGGGTAACTCGTGCGAAATCAAGTGTAAATCTCAGCGATCAATGCAAGGGTGTCGCCATAAGTCACTGCATTGTTGTAACTTCGAGAAGATCCTAATCTTCTCGGAGGTACAGCCCTGCAGTCGACTTTATGCCGTCAACCTTTAGATCCGCCTCGAGAAGATCTACCCAAAACAAGCGTTACGCACTAGAGTTTAAATTACTTCTTAAGACTTTTCCCTAAGGTTAGCCTTTGCAAATCCCTGGATTCATTTTCTTAAGACGACCCTCCTCTATTATTCCATTACTTGGTAGAGGTATTATGGCCTAGTTTCTATCAAGGAGTCATTAGAATACATCTGATTCTAAGCAACAGATTCAGACAATATCTCATAACCTATGCTTGAGATTGCCACCTGAAACTCCATTGATTGCCTATCAGTTCTCTTAACTGAATTCATATCATACCTTTCATTTTAAAGCTATGAATGATTAAGAATCCAATCTACTATTGTCCTGTTATACTTAGGACTAGGGATTAGTAATTCAATCCAACTTGTTTAGCGTTATCTTTTAGGCTCAATTTTTAACCTATCTTCTAGAGAGACAATATTTAAGTTACAATATTGCATTATCCAGATCAAATTAGAACTACTAAATACTCATAAGAATTTAGTCTAATTACTTACAAGCTTTCATTGTCAATCACAAAAGCATCCATATTATACAAAGATAACTATGCCTCTTCGTTACGTAAACCGAAGAAGTTCATCATTCATAATAGAATACAACACATAAGTATCAAACACTTATTTTCATTCCTTTCGAAACTCGTACAATTACATTTTATGCAACAGCATACTTGATATAATGCTAACGGAAAAGAAACATCTTTTCTCATATAGTACATCCATAAAATCAAGCTGTAATTCATAATAAATCAAATAAACTATCTGATCGGACTGCCAGATCTGCATTGTATTTACCTCTTACGGCAACCATCTGCAAAAATAGTCAACATGAGTCAGTTCAATGAACTGAGCATGATAAGCACTAACTTTTAAAACAATTGCAATCCATCAATTGTTTCCATTAAACACCCTGTTTAAATGAGATCAAATATCCAAATAAGAAAACATATTCAGGCTATGTCCTTGTAATACTAAATGATTACAAACATGTAACTCTATCATTGTTACAGAATAGTCTTAAACACTTTCTAATTTTTCATCAGATATTAAAGAAACAAGAACGAAGGCATATAAACGATCATTGAATCCAAATCACGACACTGGTCAGATTGTTGCATTCTTTCAAAAAAAAAAGGAAATATCATAACAATTTGGAATCCTACCAAAACGTTACCAAATTAATTTCCTACTGATAGTTCATTATCAATAATATTAAATAAAGGAAGAGAAAGAATCAATCCATTCTTACTTCCCTTTTTACATAAGTTCATCACTGTACTGCCTTCACTTATGAGAACAGTCAACCAGTATATAAATGAACAAGTTAGACAGGCCGAAATCAAGATCACTGTTCTAAATCACGAAAATAGAAACTCAGCAAATCTCTTGTACAGCAACTAACACATCAACTATCCATAAATCAGTCTGATGTCCAAAACTAGTTTCTCCTAAACACAGTAAGGCTTTCGAACCAAGTTCGAAAGCAAGAGCTTCAAGCGTATTGCTGTAATCAACAACTCTATAACATTAAGCCTTTTAAGGTTTCCGAGAAACTATGCTATGATGACCACACATTGATTCCAATTCATGTTCAGTCAATCGAACTGAACAAACAGAAAGGAACTTAGCATACTTATACTTTCTCAGTCTATCGGGCTGAACAAACGGAAAGGAACATCATCAATCGATCCCTACCTTGGTGCATGCAAATCCCTAGTGCAACTCACCCAAACAGGGCCAGAACACGAAAACAGTCATCAATGACGCATATAAAAATCAGACAAACAATCAAGCTCTTATTTCAACCAAGAAACCCGACTGTACTCTGCCAATAATTTAGCACAAATAGAACAGGTTGAATATGTAGTTGATCACCTAAGGAATCTGTACCACCAAAGCAACATGCAACACAAAGTACTCCAAGAAAATACAGAGGTCTTCAGTACAGATTTTCCTTCAAGTCACTGGATCAACACTTAACAACTGTATATACACATTTTAACTTGAACAGTGACCAAAATAGAAATAGAACATTGAAACGTCTCCTCACAGTCGTTCGGAATTCAATCCTAATAAATCCACTAATTCACACTACATACTGATAACGGATTTGCGCCCATAATCACAAACCCAACAACAGTATAAAAATAGAATTAATTGATAAATCCTTCCATGCCATTCAAGACAAACATTCCGAATGAAACAAGTATAAGCAAATCAATATACTCATTCCAAAACAATGAAATAAACTGAGCTGCTTCGAAACCTTCGAACAATTTTCGCAAGGAAAGGCAATACATCCACAAAAAGTCAATACTCAGTATTTACTACAATAACAGTAGCCACAAAACCTGTCTTTTCCACAAGGCTTCCACGACAATATAATAACAAAACTCAAGATGAATCTACATTCACAACAGTAGATTACTGTAAACGATTCAATCATGAAATCCACTGAGTCGTTAAAGACTACGGTAACTCAACAGTTGCCTATTCCAAGCCAGAAATTAGAAAACAATGAAACCCACAAAGTATCATTAGTCGCTGTTAACAAAACCATGACAGAGCTTCGAAAATCTTCAAAAGCACAGAACAATCAAATGGTACACCAAGATTTCCCTCTTGTCTCCAACAAGCGGATTGACGATCAAAAGTCGGCATAAACAAAAGCATGGTGATCTATACCCTTCACAAGTATATTGACGGGCTCTCGCCAAACAAGGCCGAGCATTCAAACCTTTATAAATATAAATCTCTCATATTTAAACCGAGAAGGAATACACAACAAACGAGTTGAAGTTCGATTTCAACAAACACCCAACAAGGAAATTGCCAAAAATCGAACCATAGAGAAGAATCTGAGCCAAAATCAACTAAATCTTCATAGAAAATTTATCTAATCTTCACAAACAAATGAACAGAGTTGTTTTAATGAAGACATTTGAAAGACAGCAAAATATTTAAAGGATAGGGCCTAACATGCCTGTATTTTGATCGAATTTCCGAAGAAGACAACAGGAAGAGCTCAAACTTCCTTTTCTTTTTCCCAAATACAGCGACCAACAAAATTTCGCTGTCCCGTTTACAATATATCCTCCATGGCAGAGAAAAGAGCCAGAGAAATTCATTCTCGCCATGCAACTCAAAGAGAACTGGTGCGAAGAACCAGTAAACTAGCAGAGAGAGAGAGAGTAGACCGAAAATCGCGATACACCAAACAAACCTTCCAACTTCTCGTTTGCATGCCGTTTCGCGAGCTCCGGGCTCGACTCCCTAAACAATAAATGCCATTAAACCAATTTTCCCGCCTAATCTCTACTCCCACCGACCGCCAAAATTGGCGACAGTCCATCAAAATCTCAAGTTCATTTCAAAACTTAGTAATTGCCAAGTCTGCCAAGGTTAGCCGCCGCCTAAGCCTCCGCCATAATATTCCAATGGTGTTTTTAGTGGTTCTCAAAGAGTTATAGTTTAGAAGGTATGAGAGGAAAATAGAATTGGTCAATGCATCGATGCAATATTGAAGAGCATAGAAATTTAATGATTTAAAAGAGAAGTCATATCATTGTAATTATTTTATCAAGATGAGTCAACATAATATCCATAATGTAGTATGAAAGGAAATGGGAAGATTCAAAATCCAAGTAAATTATTCCAAGGAGGAAACTAAAACTCTCAAGTGTCAAATACAACCATGTATAGATATTCTAATTGCCAAATGTTTAATGCAACCATCACAATCTAAAGGATAGAATTAATGAATGAAACAACGAACACAAGTGTCAAATACTACTATGTATAAAATATTCTAACTATCAAATACTATCAAATATTATTCTGCCATGTATCAAGTGTCAAATAATCTAATTGTAAAATACTACCACATATCAAGTGTTAAGGAGGAAACCAAATACTACCATGTATAAGATATTCTAACTATCAAATGTATGATGCGATCTCCATAACTTTGAAGGATAGAACTCATGAATGAAACAACCAACTCCTAATATATTTCATAATGATCTCCCAAGTTTCATCCATAGTGAAACTACCCAAAATAACTATACTAAGCAATCAATATACCATAATATGAAGATATTTGTGGTTTCTTGTCACAATACAAGTCTATACAAGGAATTGGGGACCCACTATACGATATGCTCATCAAGAGCCACATAGCACAACAAGTGGACTAGGGTACATCACAATGACTCCACATAACATGACCACATGAACTGACATGACACGTAGGCTATGCACACACAACCAAGTACACAAGATTCATTACCAATAAATCCCTAGAGGCTCAAGTGTTTGAACCTCCACTCTGATACCAACTGTAATGCCCACAATTTCAACACCAAAGTACAATAGTAAAATTTGTGGAATAATTATTTTTGTCTTTCATTTCTCGTAACACGACACCACATGGGCTCAAATAGAAAAATTCAACATCACATAAGACACTTACACAAACATGGACCACATAGACAACATGATATCACTAGGTGCAATTCGATGCCACACTTTCCCTAACGATCAATTACTAGAAATGATCCAACCACAAAAGGGACCCAAGGATTGACAAGTCCACAATGTGTCATTACCATGGTTACATCCTAGTTACATTTAAAATTCCAAGAGAGTTTATCATGCGAGGATAAATTTCCATTCTCAACCTACATATTCTTAATTTCATTTATGATTCAACTTATAACAACACTCTTAGTTTGAATCTTTCTCCCTTTCCATAGTTCTCATAACTCAATAGGTTATTTGCCACATATTTAATGCATACAAAACTCGTGATGATCTTTTTATGTAAATTTTCTCAAATATGTTTTTTTAAATTCTACTCTCATTACATGAGGGAAAAATAACATGAAGTTAAGGGATAGAGAGGCTAATATTTAAAGGAGATTTGGAGTCAAGTTAACTATTTTTAATAACTTCCCTCCAATATGTTACTTTTTACTTATGTTATAATTGATATAGTTCACTAGTTGGTTTCAGTCAATTCAACATTTTCACATCCTGAAATTTTATTTATATTATATATAAGAGTTTACGTTTTCTCAAAAAAATTATCTCACTAAGGCAGTTCATATTCATGTTTAACAATAGGATAATACTTAATTAAGTTGTAAGGACTTTGTTGGTGTGTGTGACTATCCAGTCATCGTCCACATCACCTAGGTGAGTCATCTCACCTTGCGAGAGTCATAGGTCTTAGGAAGTCAAATGACAAGTGTCAGATTCTGTCATAGAATCTGACATTGTCATTTGTGTCAATGCGTCATAGGAGTTACATTCCTTATTTGGAATTGTAACTCCTCTTCTAGTGGTGTCATATGTGTCAGTCAACGTCATATGCATCAGTGGCATCATTGAGGTTCTTTCCATGTTTAGGCATGGGGGTTACATAACACCCCTATTTGTACTTCCTATTTTTCAATCTATGAGAATGAGCAGACCCATTCTTCTTACTTGCAATCTTCTTTCCATTGATTTGAATCTTGCATATTGCATTGGCTTGACATTACCATCGTAGTGCAACTTCATTGTGGGGCATCACTTTTCGACCTCGGTTCTCGTGAATCCCTCTTTCATGGTATCAGAGCTGGTTTTGGTAAACATGCACTCTTCATTTCTTAGTTGTTTATTACTTCTGGTTTCTTCTCATTTCCTCATGTGCAAGTTTTTTTTTTATTATCATTTTGGAATTATTGCTCACCTCGTATTGAGGTTTTCAGTGTTGCAAGTTTGAGGTATTTGGTTGGTTTGCATTATCAGCTGGGTTTGTAATTGCATATTTCTAGATCCTTGTGGCTATTGGTTCGAGTTGTTTGTGTGTTACTTGCTGGTTGTGTTCAGATTCAGCGCTGCAGGGTAAAAGAAGAGCTCATTTTTTGGTGTGGACCTGTGATTACTGGTTGGAATTGTTGTTTTTTTTTTCACTGGTGTATACTTAGACTATTCCGAGCTTTTTGCTCATCGCTTTGGTTCATTACTATCTCAAGGTTACCTTTGCATGCATGTTTTCTGCATATTGACTCATGTTTCAACTTCCACTCCTTGTGCTTGGGCATTTTCTACCTATCAACTCGTTTGCATTGCCTTGCTTGCATTGCTGGGGTTGTTTTCTGTGTGCTTTGACCATGTGGTTCATTTTTTGTTGTGCTCGTGCATTGATTTTTGCATGCATTGGATATTGGATCCCTCTTCTACCTATTTACAGCTCGGTCTACCTTGGCATTCGTGTTTGGTATTTTCTTGCTTGGATTCTTTGACTCACGGCTCTGCCTAACCCTTTTGCCAGCTCGAGTCTTGCAAACTCTGTGGATGTTTTTTTTGGAGTCCCTCTGCATGCTCTACACAGCCGTGTGTCAGCCCCTTGCACTCTGCTCGAGCCATTATAGCCTACCTATAACCCTACATGCATTTAATCTTGGAACAATGGTTAATCTTGGAACAACGGTTACTGCATACATGTGGCCCTAATTTCAAACTTGCAGTGTTTTACGTGAATCAGTCAACATTGCCTTTTTCAGAATTGATTATTGGTAAATCAATCTCACTTTTGAAAATATTTTAGGGTTAAGACATTTTTAAAATGTTTGTAAGGTGCTAAAAACATTTCCTTTTATTGGCATTGTAAAATTTGGTTTTTTGGCTTGTTGTATTATTACCTTCCTTCGAGTGCCGAAGACAAAGGGTGAGGTCCGGGATTGGCAGGAGGCTAATCCCCCCTCACAATACAAACAAACCCTATCTCAAATTCCATGATGTTTCCAACGGGCATACATATGACACATTTTGCATGAATTTATGGAACTTTTTAAATCCATTTGCAGGCTTATTGGCTTTTTCTCATCAGTTGCGGGAATTGGTTTTTGCTATAACTTTTGACTCGTTGTTCGGTTTTGAGCACTTCTTTAGTCAAAGTTGCATTTTTTTCACACTCTAGATTATGGGATATTTAGTTTTGTAAAATCACTAATTTTATAAAGTGCCGCATTCTGGGGGGTGTCTTTGTATTACTTAATTCAACTCATTTTTTCTTGAGCTTTGTTCTATCCCTTTTTTCTTGTGGACTTGTGTGCGCGTCCGCCACAGTCTTATGACCAAGGGATTGTTTTTGTGTGATGTGAGATGTTGTTTCTCACAAATCCCCTTCTTCCCCTCTTATTTCTCTCATTCTTGTGCTTTCTTACGGTGACAATTTGATGTGCCCAATGAACCTTGATTGTTGTCTCCACCTTTGCGTGTTATTATGTTGATTGTAAAGTGAGTGAAAGACTGGTTCTTGGCACATAGTTGCATCTAGTTGTAATCAACGCACTAAATTATAAAGTGCCAAAATCGAGGGGTGTAATTTTGTTCTGGGGTGGTTGTTTCTTTTCTCTATCCTTCCTTCTGCATTCCTTGGTTCTATCTCTTCATTATGGATATCTCTAAAGTACCCATGCTCACACCTTTTAATTTCTTCGAATGGAAATATAAAATTATATTGGTTTTTCGAAGTAAATGGTTATACCTAGTTACCATGGGGTTAGAGACCGAACCTAATGATGAACCCAAAAATCTAAATGGTTCAACCATTGTGATGAAGCCTTAGGTCTTATTTGTATGTCCGTCTCTCCCGACTTGCTCTTCCACATTGAAAATTCCTCAACACCCCATCAAGTGTGGAAAATGCTCGATGATATGTTTGGGAAGCAAGATGACATGAGAGCACATGAGTTGGAGAACAAACTACTACGGTTAAATCCTAGTGACTTTGAAAACCTACAGGCCTTCTTCTCAAAGTTTTTCCACACTAGACTACTTCTAAAGGAATGTAAAGTGGAGAAGAAATACTCTCAATTGATCTTGTCAATTCTTTCTAAGTTAGGTCCTGAATACTCTGTCTTCATTTCAAATTTCCACACCATGAAAGTCACCTTGGGTAGTACTTGGACTATGCCCTCATTTGACAGTTTTCATCCCAACTCATTCGAGAATAGGACAAACTCATTCAAATGGGGACTCTAAAATCCAAGTCACATGCCCTTATGGCGAATAAGGGCAAGAAAAATGAAAAGAAGAAAGAAACTAAGGACCAACCTAAGAAAGAAACCAAGACCAACCAACCCCCAACTAAGCCCATCACTCATACTTTGACTTCTGAGCCTAAAGCGAAGAAGGAAAAGTATAAATGCTCCTATTGTAAGAATTATGGCCATGACGAGAAACATTGTTTTTGGAAACAAATTGATCACTTAACTCATTTACTTGAGAAGAATAAAATAAGCTGTTCCTGAATCCGTTAAACAAAATTCTCAGAAGGGAAAGTCTTCTAATGTAAAGGAGACTAAAAATGAAAAGAAGAAAGGAAAGGCCCTCGTAGCTAGATCAGCTCCATCATCAAATTGGATTATCGATTCCGGTGCCTCGCACCACATGGCTTCTTCAGAGGTTAAATTCTCTAGCATTGAACCATGTGGCATGTCCCAAATCATGTTGGGTGATGACACTCATGTGTCGGTTTCAGTAGTGGATCGGTAGAGATAGAAGGTGGAACATTTAACCAAGTGTTGAGTGTTCCCAATCTCTCTACCAATCTCCTATCGGTTTACCAAATCACCCACCTTGGTGAAGGAATGCGAGTGGAATTTGGTCCTAACTCGGTGATTATTCATGAGCTTAACTCTGACTGCACTGTGGCTGAGGGAAAGGCAGATCACCGTTCACGGTTGTATACCTTTTCCCACTTCTCTTCTGATTCGACACCCAATGCCTTACTCACTCATGCAAATGAGGTTAGCAAGTTATGGCATGAGTGTTTTGGGCATCTAAATTATTGTTACCTTAAACAATTGAGCCAAAATGAAATGGTTAATGGGCTACCCCGAGTTAAGTTTTCTAAGGGTCTTTGTGAGGGTTGTACCCTTGGAAAGCACCCTAAAAAAAGCTTTGACAAGGGAAAATCCTGGAGAGCTACTCGTCCCTTGGATCTTGTTCATAGTGACATTTCTGGCCCTTTTCCATCTCCTTCTTTTACTAGAGCTCTATATATACTAACCTTCATTGATGAATTTTTGCATTATACTTGGGTATATTTTCTTAAGCTTAAGTTTGAAGTTTTGAGCATTTTCAAAACTTTAAGGCTCTTGCTGAGAAACAAGCAGAACGGTCTATCAAGGTTCTTCGAATCGATAATGGAGGCAAGTATGTGAGCAATAGGTTTGAGAATTTATGCACTTATGAGGGGATTGCTTTGCAGCGTACAGTTTCTTACAACCCTTCCCAAAATGGAGTTGTAGAAAGAAAGAACCAAACTTTAAAGGAGATGGCTACTTGTATGGTTCACTCAAAATCTCTTCCTCCGTAGTATTGGGTTGAAGCAGTGAATTGTGCTTGTTATATTTAGAACCATGTTCCACACAAGGCAGTAAGAGGGATGACACCCTTTGAAGATTGGTTTGAACACAAGCACGATATCGAGAAATTTTGAGTCTTTAGATCCAAGGCGTGGCTCGGATTCCCAAAAGAAATGCAAGGCATTAGATCCATAATCCAAACCTTGTATCTTTTTTGGGTATCCTAATGGCGTGAAGGGATATCAATTGTTGAACCCTACCACCCATGAGCTTTATATTGAGAGGAGTGTGAAGTTTGATGAGTCATCCTTGACTTTAACTTCCACTAAGGTTCTTTTGCCCACTTGATTGATTTTGACTCTTCGAGATGATGATGTTGTTAAGTGAGTTCCATTTCTCTCTACTCCTCCCGATCCTCAAAATTCTAAGTCTTGATTATGACAAGTAATGATGATGATAACTATATCCCTTCTCACTCAAGTGAAGAATCTTCCAACTCTGAGCCTGATCCTTCAAGACCTCTTTAGGCCAGGAAAACCTTACAGAGAGCTAGAGATTTAGTTGGCGATCCTTTGGATGAGAGACGTACTCACTCAGACTTCACTGGACCTCACTCCTTATTTCCCTCCGCTTCGATCCACCATCTTTCCAAGAAGCTTATGGGATTCTTGAGTGGGATTCTACCATGGATGAGGAGTATTCCTCACTCATAAATAATGACACTTGGGATCTTACCCTTCTTCTGAAAGGAAGAAAAATCGTTCGGTGTAGGTGGGTATATCGAACAAAGTATGGAGCTAATGGAGGATTCGAGAAGTATAAAGCATGACTTGTAGCTAAGGGTTTCTCCCAGGTAACTGGGGTTGATTACTCAGAAACATTTTCTCCGGTTGCGAAGATGACTTCCATTCAACTGACCCTTGCCATCACTACCGCTAACAGATGGGAAGTCCACCAGATGGACGTTAAGAGTGCCTTCCTTCATGGGGACCTAAAGGAGGAGATCTATTTGGAACAACCTCCGGATTATGTCCATGATCCATCCCTCGTTTGCAAATTAAATAAGTCTCTCTACGGCCTTAAAAAATACCCTTGGGCTTGGTATGCCAAGATGGACTCCTTTTTACTTGCATCAGGGTTCACTCGGTGTCACTCTAACCCAAATGTGTATATTTTGTGACAAGATGACTCCATGCTTATTCTTGTTCTCTATGTTGATGACTTTTTGATCACCGGTAGCTCTTCCTCTATCATTGATTCTATGAAGATCTCCTTAGCCAATAACCTCTCCATGTCTGACTTAATATTGCTTCATTACTTTCTTGGGATCTAGATTTCACAATCTGACTCGGGAATTATGATCTTGCAGCCTAAGTACTCTCTTGATTTGCTTGCTCGGTTTCACATGTCTGATTGCAAGTCCTCACCTACTCCTTTTCTTTCTAGGATTAAGTTGGTTTCTGATTGCTCTTCCCCCTTGGTTGATGGTACCCTTTATCAAAGTTGGTGGGAAGCTTGATCTACCTTACTCACACTCGGCCAGATCTATCATATGTCATCGGGATCATGTCCAGATTTATGCAGGAGCCTCATGAGCTGCATTTAAAAGCAACAAATTAGATCCTTCACTATGTTTGTGGCACTCACACAGATGGTATTCATTACTTAGGAGGGAATGAGATTGACTTGGTTGGATTTACAGACTCAGATTGGGCAGTGATCTAGATCATCAGAAGTCTACCTCAGGCTACAGTTTCACTCTTGGTTTAGGTCCTATCAGGTTTTCTATCAAGAAATAGAATGCCATTTCCATATCATTGATAGAAGTAGAATATAGAGGAGTAGTTAACCTGCCCACGAAGTTGTTTGGTTACAAGGTATCTTGACAGAGTTTGGCATCCACTTTCGGTGGCCTACCATTATCTATTGTGACAACATGAGCACTATCTCAATTTGTAGAAATCTTGTTCAACATCAGTGGATGAAGCACATTGAGATTCATATGCACTTCATATGGGATCTGATACATGAAAACATCATCGACATACAGTATGTTTAGACAGTTGATCAGGTTGCAAGACATTTTCACCAAGCCCTTCACTAAGGTGAAGTTTCTTCACTTGCGGTCTCTTCTTGGGGTGAGATCTACTGCAGCCACCCATCTTCTTCGGGCTATATAGTCCTCCTTCTTCTCCTCTTCTTCTTTCCAGAAAGATGTTGTTTGTACATGGGCACCTTATCAGGCCTTTAGTTGTCGGGGCCCATTGACACATCTTTCTTAGTTATCTAGGGGAGTCTTCTTTTTCTATTCTAGCTTACCTTGACCTCTTCCTTAGCTTCGATGAAGGGGGGGTGTTGGTGTGTGTGACTATCCAGTCATTGTCCACATCACCTAGGTGATTCATCTCACCTTGCGAGAGTCATAGGTCTTAGGAAGTCAAATGACAAGTGTTAGATTCTGTCATAGAATCTGACATTGTCATTTACGTCAATGCGTCATAGGAGTTACATTCCTTATTTGGAATTGTAACTCCTCTTCTAGTGGTGTCATATGCATCAGTCAATGTCATATGCATCAGTGGCATCATTGAGGTTCTTTCCATGTTTAGGCATGGGGTTACACAACACCCCTATTTGTACTTCCTATTTTTCGATCTATGAGCATGAGCAAACCCATTCTTCTTACTTGCAATCTTCTTTCCATTGATTTGAATCTTGCATATTGCATTGGCTTGACGTTACCATTGGAGTGTAACTTAATTATGGTGCATCACTTTTTGACCTTGGTTCTCACGAATCCCTCTTTCAAACTTCAAGTGTGATGTTATTCCTAAACGATGATCTCATTTACTCTTATACTCTTCCACTTACAATGTATTTTGGTCTCACTATTAACATTATTTTTAGAACACTTGAAATCAAATAACACATAATTTACACTAATGGATTCAATACTACAAGGAGTGTAACCTAACATGAGACAACTCATTTCATTTCTCTTAGACACTCAAGTATTAAATGCATATTACAAGTGAGACATCTAATACAAATTTCATGCATTTCAAATACCTTCAAGGAACTATTTCAATTGTTTGGTAAAATGCATCAGAGTTTCTATAAAAAATAACCTTAAGAGAGGTCCCACAATATATTAACTTCAAAATCATTCTACGATGGACACTACACCCTACTACAAGACAATAAAAGAGATTTCTAATATATTTAACTCACAAAACCTTCAAGCAACATGAGGTAATCTGCTACTACACCCTAAGGGAATACTTTTATCTAAGGACATAAGGGGTTCAAAAACCAAATTTTTTTCATAGGTACTTTGACACGTAGACTCCACTTGTGACATTTAAATATCACCATGAGATTTAATTGTAGGAACAACACCAACTACCTTAGCATGATTTTGGCCACTCACTATGGTGCCAAGGGAAATTACACCCATGGGGTTATGAGACCAAGTTTTCAGTTTCTCCACTTCTCTTAAGTCAACATATTCTAAATACAATTTCATTTGCTAAGATTTATTTACAATTTCCACCCACAAGTTAACCTCTTAATCAACCAAGGTTTGGTTTAATTCCAATTGCACTCAGGGATTTGTACCTAACTATATATCAGTTTAAGGTGAGAAGACATATTTATCCTATACAACCTTTTTAAAAGACCAAGGTGTTATGTTGTTACTATCAAGGTAACACAACTATCAATGAGGAAATAAAGAGATCTTTAACAAGAGTTTAATGCCTATGAAAACTAGTTCAATAATTCCATGTTTGTCATCTAGTTTCCAAGAAGTGTTCATTTGATGACGATGTTAAACCTATATCTAACTCTATAAGGATCTAGTGGTCTATTAGGTTATAAGGGAAGTGTTAGTTCTACTTACCCCATATATGGTAAGGTCACACCACATAGTCATTGCTTTGAACAAGGACTCTTAAGTTATAGAAATGGTCTTTTGAATACTTTTCTTAGGTGTAGTACAAGAATTCTAGTTGTGAGGATTAAATTATTTCATAAGACATTAGAATTTTTCAAAACCGGGTGCCACCATATTTAGAGGAAGGGTATAAAAAGGGTCAAATACTAACTTCATTTATATGGTTTTATAATAATACATTACTACCATACATTTGTGTTTTTATTGATAAAGTGGGTTGATGGGACCCGTTCCCAATAAAAACTGGGCCTAAATACCCCTAAAATATTAACAAACATAGCATGGCCTATACCCCAAGAATATAATCCTACAAAACATTACTTAACCAAATATCCAAATAGAGGCTATTTCCCATCCTGGGTCGGGAAATAGTCCTCAATATTACCCATTCGACCTTTTTTATTTTTCCTATTCTTTACTTCTTCTTGCTTTACCATTCTTTGTTGAAATTGCTAGTGGGAGAATTCCAGGATTTTTGAAACCATTTGATTAGCCAAAAAGGATTCCTAATATGAATCTAATTTGGCAGGAAAAATCCCCCTTTTTTTTCGCTAGCTACTATGATCCCCTTCAAATCCAGAATAGTATCCATTTTTCCATATTCCACACTTTACTCGTCCTTATTCTCATTACAAACATTGGAGGGATCCTCCTTAAATGTCACCACATCAAAAAAATCTAGATCTCAAGATCCCCATCCTTTGATCAAGGCCGAGCCACTTTTCTTAGATGGTTTCTTATTCACAGGACATGATACTTGCAAGTGACCAGGGTTTCTGTAATTTCTACATCGAGAATGTTGTGTTTTCATAATATAAAGTTTGAGAATGATGAAAGTTTCCAAATTTTAAATTAATTCAATCTAGAAACCCTTTACTCAAATAAAATTTGACAAAAATTGGGTGAAGGAGCACATGCCCTCATGAGATATGTATATGTCTTCTTTTAAAAATATTCCCAAAACATTACATATATATCTTCCATGCATACCACAAGTGCATAGAAATATTGGCAAGTCTCACCCAAACATGCTCGGAAATCAAAAGAGTGTTGGATCAAATTGCGGGAAGCAAGGAGTCAAAAATATACCAGCGTTACTCAAGAACCACGGCCCATCGCCTAAGCACCGCATTAGTAATTCTCCACTTCTCTAAAATGAACCACAAAAAAACCTTTAGAACAGAGGAAGATTTCACATTTATCTGTCCAGTTTTGAAATATCCACTGGTATAAATCTGTAGAGGAAGGCCATAGGCCATTGAAGTGGCCTATTATGGCATCTCGAGATAAATTTTGGTAATATTCCTTCACTTCCTGGCACTCAATAACCATCAATGGGATTTCTTCTACAAGATCAACCAAATACACTTGATTTCCTGGATTATTTCCATCGATTTGACAATGGAATCTTTGAATGAGACTCTCCCACTACCCTGAGTGTCTCCCCTTTTATTTCCTTTTGCACTAAACCCTCACAAAAAATCCCGATCACAGTCTTTAAATTTTTATTGTCGGGTTGAGGGTCAGGCCACGGGATTCTCCCATCCTTGGAATTCGTTGTGTCATCCCACGGATGCTCGCAAACCTATAGGAGCTCCACCACTAGGCCACATAGAATGCCCTTGAACCCTACACACCTTATCATTTGGATCAGATTTTTTTGTTTCATTCTTCTTTGCATTTTTGTAGTTATTCACCATCACTCACTCAAAAAAATCCACCATATGTTTGTGTTTATGTATGAACCAAAATAACTATCTGGAAAGTGATTGCTTCGATCAAGTAAACCATAAGAAGCACATTTAAATCCAAATGAACTTAATGCTCATGAAGTAAATGGTACACATTTTACCCATTTACATTATCAATTATCTTCCTTATTTAGCTAGCTAACATAGTTGGTCCTACATTCATTATGTGACATTCATACTAGTATTCAAATGTTAACTTTAAAACAAAGCAGAGACAAACCACATAGTTTTCTAGGTATAATGCTTGAAAACATAAAAATCCAAGAGGAACAATGATTTTCGACACAATAATTTTAATAATGTAATTCTCTTTAATTAAATTATATCTAACATTTGTAATCTATACCAATGTATAATATTTCACTATCATCTCAAGTATTACAACATATCACACTCTTAATCCTTCTTGTTCGGAGTACCTGTAACCAACGTTGCATCAACCCTAGGAATGGTATGGAAATCCCTTACACTCAAGCACAAAATAACACATTCATCATTTCAAGTAATTCAAAACAAGGTAGAGAAGAGCTAGAGATAGGAGATAAGAAGAGAGGTCATTTTGTCACACATTCACACTTTCACATTCCTTTGTATTTTTTTAATTTTTGAGAGAGTAAGGAAGAGAGAGAAAGTCTAGAATTCATTTCCTTTTCTATTCACCATATCATAACTACATACATAACATATCCATTTTCATTTCATTTCAAATCCATATACATTTTCAACCCATCTACATATTCAAATCATTTACATTTTCAAGATCAACCAACATTTCATATTATTTCTAGAGAGAGAAGAGGGAGGAGAGAGAAAAATTATAAATTACTAAATCCATTCATAGAAATCTATTTGATTAAAGTATACTTTACACAACCATGAAACTATATGAAAAGGGTTCACAAGTATAAACAAGTCAAATGGGAGCCTCGTGAGGAATGTCTAGCTCAAGCTGCGAGTTTACAAAAATTACCCAAATACAGCTAAAGTGCCTATAATATGGGACTAAAAACACTTGTTTTAAGTTCAAATGTAAATTTCAATGATTCCTATTTACTCCCTTATATATAAAGAACTCGGTGAATTTTATCGAAGCTGATTATGAGAAATAGGGCTCAAAATAGAGAGGTGCCACTGAGACCAATTATCGTAAACATGTCAAACACTATTGTTGTAAGATGACTAGTGGGCTCCAAAACCCACTTGAAACTCTAACTTATAAAATAATTTTTGCAAAACTGAGATTTGTTTTCAATTATCCCAATGGATTTCTAGAGGTATATAGGTTTAGTTTTTAATTTATCCAAATCGATACGCCAACCGCAAGCCAAAACTAATCACATTTTCTTAAAAATGGGAGAGTTTGTACAAGTGACTGAAATACAAAATGGAAATCAAGACTCATCCCTCTAAGGTGTTAAATAGAGTTTTTCAGTTATATTTATGGCCTTCATGGTGTCCTATAACATTAGGAATAATACTAGAGGTCTAGGTTGGTAAAACGATTTTCTTTAGTGCACCATGTGCGCGCATGTACGAGATCAAGACTATTTTATTTTTACAAGATTTTGACCGTAGGTAAGTGTTTTTATTTTAGTTTCAACCTCTATTTTTTTAATAAATTAAGAACCAAATATTAAACAATAAAATTCAAAAAAATTATGCAAGAGGAAGGGAAATCCATACCTTTTTCTTGACGTTTGTTGGAGACATACTCTGGGGGATTTTTCTCCATGGATCTTGACTGGTGAAAAATTATTCGGCTGAAAGTTTCTGATTCCTTTTCCACAAATCCATTTCTTTCATATCCAGCAATTATGGCATTACATGGAACCATTTTTATTCCATGCATTATGTCAAATAGTGCATTGGCTTTCTTATGTTTCTACATTTTGCATACATGTCTTCCAATGCACGAGAAAAATAAGCATCAAATATTTTTGGTGAATTCGCATACTCTAATTCCATGTTGTTAAGGTGTCTCAACACACCTATTTTTACACAACCAACAATCATTGTTATTTTAAAAACCACATTTTGTTTTAATAATTTTTCAAACATATCACATGCCCTTTGTATGGCTGCACATTTTGTAGTTTATGTAAAATTAGATATTGTAACCACCAAAATTAACAAAAATTTATGCCACTAATCATTTAAAAAATCTATATGCTATGTCCCAAGGTTCCCATTTTGGTACATGTAGGGCAATACGAGTGGAGATAAACTAGTTGGGTTAAACATCTATTGATTGTATTTGTTGAAACTATGGAAATTATTTTTGGGGATTTCCATCTCCCTCTACAAAACTCCCATTTTGGCACAAGATGAGAGGTTGTAGGAGAAGAGAGGTACGGAAAGGTTCATGGAGTTTATGCTACACTTGTAAATTTCACTTCTCTAAAGAACCACAATGCCTCATCGAACATCTTTCCTCGGTATATCTTGCAATCATTGCACTCCAAGGAAAAAAATTTAACTCAGGCATATTGTCAAGGACATTTCATGCACCTTCTATGATTCCACATTTACATACATGACTAGAATGGCATTCTCAACAAATATAACAAACTTCAACTCTTTTATAATAATACCCATGTGAATATTTCTCCCATGGTTTAGAGTAGACACAATTTCTAAGGCCTTCTCAACAATCAATCAAAATGCCAAAGAAAATTCCTAGGTTGACATTTTAGAGATGGTTCGAACAATCTCATTATCCTTTTAAATTATCCATGCCAAGCCTATAGATTTTACCATAATGATATCCCATGCTATTTATTTTTCTATTTTATGTCTCATGAGATGAATGATTCATTTTTCAAAGGCTCGCTAAATCAACACCTTGTTTTATATCAAAATTATCATTTAAGAATGCATTAATCTCAAAAATAGTCAACGCAATAATCCTCAAATTTCATTCAAACATGAAGATTAATAAAATAAATAAAATAGTCAAGAAATTAGTACAACAATATCTCCGGTTGAATTAGGGTGGTCGATGTAGAGGAACAAGGGATATGGCATTTATGATTTTCAAATGTCCTATAACAGTTTCCAATGATTCCCTACAAATGTGGCTAGGTAAAGAAGACTAAGCATAGAAATAGACCCAAAGATCAATGAAATATTTGATAGATCATCTTAGGAGGTAATTCTAAGGAATACTTACTAGGTTTGTACAGGTTGGGAGGGCATACATGGTCTGCAAAAACAAAACAAAAAAAAATTGAAAGTTCCCATTCATTCTTATAAATCTGAAAGAAATAAAAGTGAAGGGACTTCTCTATCGAATAGTGAATGGGACATGGGAGGACTGGTTTTATTTTATTTTATATTGTTTTTTATTTGTAAACCATCTCCGTATGACATAAGGAATCAAATAGAGGGGGAATTACACTATATAAGGACATCTATGATGCACATAAATAGTAATCAATAACCTTCTTGGCATCTAAAGACCTTCCTTTAGTAGAAAAAGGGTTTTAACATTATCTCATATCTGTAAGACACTCCAATGACATTTACATTCATTTCTTGGGGTAATAATGTAAAGTAGGGATACCTCTTTGGGTAGACCACCACTTTACATCCCATATTATTTTAAAGTTTATTTATTAAACTATATTATGTCGGTATTCCACATTTAAGATTGAAATGAAGTGACTAATTCACCCATCCTATATAGATAGAGTGATCCCTTTTGGGAATAGTAATGATCTATGTAGGGATCAAGATTATATAAATCATTAATTTTGACAAGATCATTTTTTTATGATCATGGTATTATAAAATTGTGAGAAACTATTCTATAATTAACTCTATGAGACCGAGGAGTGCAGTGTAAGTTCTATGTAAAATTTTTTTAGGAAATTATTAATACATGCAGTGGTTTATTATGATTGGGGTGATGCAGCCCAGAATTACCAGATAAAACCCTAGTCACAATGGCACATCACTCAACCTAGACTGAGTGCTCACCTGAAGCACACCAAGGTACCAAGTCCCTCTTAGGGTTGTTATTGTAGGATGTTAGCATGAAGAAGGAATAAACATATAGATCCATAACTAATCCATCATTCTACAATGCATACCATATTCAGATTTATGAAAGAACAAGTTTAAACAATAATCATGATTGAATCAAGAACATGCACTACTTGATTTCACATAGGAATAACACTTAGATTTAGCCAATAACTTCCATCTATTAATAAACACATAAGATCCTTACAATAATGACATTCTATACCAATGCACATATGGATATGATACTGTAATCTCATCGTATACCTCTCTATACCTATCTCTCTAAGTGTGTATGTGTGTGTTACTATGTGCTTCACATCATATATATAGGGTGGGGACTTTCCCTTCACCGCTTCTCTATTCCAACAATAGGCTTCATGCTATTATTAACAAAGTCATGCACCATTTACGAGCATAGCCACACATACAAGTGTGATATCTATAGACCTCTTGCAGTTAACTGAAGTGACAATCCTATTCTTATCTCGTCTCCATGCAAAACAAGTTTCGATCCAATCCTCTAAAGATAGACAATGTGTGGTGCACATGTCCCTACATTGTTGGTGTGTTCCACATGCCATCTTCTAAAAATAGGTCTTCATGCTCAAAATAGGCTAAGTCTTGAATGCTAAACTTTCCCTCCATGCATGTGTTCTTCCTGTCCATTCATGCCCTTAAACCTGGCCTATTTTCCCACGTGGACTTCTTGTGTGAGTTCTATCAAGTGTTCTCTGATCAACATTACCCCACACTAATCACATTTTCACCCCAACAATGGGTATCTCCAAAAAAATTCAAGTAAAGAATATTAAGTGGAAAGAATAAGAAAGAATGTAGATGAATAAAGAATGTTTCAAGAGGCAACATCCTCTGTATCAGTTTGAAGGATCAACTCTGGATACTCCTCCTTTATTTTGGCCTCCAAGGTTTTCCATTTAGCGAGTGCTTGTTCTGCTTTCTCTGGAATGTCCACAACAATGGATTCCAACTCATCCCTCACAATCTCTAATTTTTCATTCTATAGAACCAACACAACGCTAGACATGTATGTCATTCATCCTTCTTAAAGATCCATTTTATGCATAATGAGCTTCCCAAACTCTTCCAGCCGAGTCTTATGCAGCTCTTGCGTTGCTACTTCAGAGCCTCGCACTTCTACTTAACCATTGAAAACCTTTTTACGTGGCCCAATGTTTCGTCCTTCATTTCTCATTGGACCTCATTGCTTTCTTCTAGGGTCTTTATATTGATAAGTGCCTCTAGAGATGTGCAAATGTTTAAAGCCTAGTTTGCTATCTTCAATACCTCTTTTAGTGCTTACAACAACCCTTCATATGATGCAATATTCCACATAATTGATGCTTTCTCTCACCCTGCCTCTTGTTTTGATCTCCTTTGTGCTAGTATGTAAAGAGGTTCATCTTGATTACCAAGTCCACTAACTTTCCAACATAGTGTACCACTAAAGGAAACGTTTGTGGTACCTTGGCCTCCAAGTGTGGCTTGGCTCTTATGAAATTGTCCCCAATATCCTCTATGATGCTGATAAATACTTCATTCTTCTTCTGTGCTAAATCCTTCTCTTGAGTTATGTGCACTATCTCGCATCATTTGTGTTGAGCTACTCACACAATTCTCTTATTGTTGCAACTTTGTCAATGTTTCTCCTTGTAACTTTAGTAGAAACCTTTACCATTGTGTTATTAACTTGCTCATTTGACCTAACAATAGGCTTTCTTGTCATATGTCTAGATTGTGTTACCTTCATTCATCTCAAAACACATGAATCTTCACACATATCAAATTCATGCTCATCCATATGCGTGTGCATTGACCATGATAGTTGCTTCTGGGTGCACACAGTCTCCATATCCTCATCCATTACATGCGCAGTTAAATAAACCCTTATGTGTTATTGTGCTCTTGAAGCGAGGCACAAAAATTTTTGCATGTATCCTCCGCATACCCCATGGCTGGTGGAATGTGCTCTCCACTTTTTCTTTTAGACCATTGCTACTTAGGGACTTTAGCTTCCAAATTTGGGACTTGTGTCTCCATGTCCTAAACATTCTTTGCAGCTGTCTCCTCTGGTCCCTTCTTGTCCTCTCCTCTTTCCTTTGATTCCTCACCTTGTTCTTCTAGGTTCTTTGGAAGTGTAGGAGAATTAGGTGTGCTTTCTTCTGACTCTTCTACCTCCTCATTTAACCTCAATTTCCTCCTTTACACAGTTGTGTCCTTCTGTGGAGAGAGTCTAGGTGATCTGCGCACCATGGTTGGAGTAGCACATTGGGTCCTTTTTCTCCTAAATACCCTCTTAAATTTATGTTCCCTTTGGACTGCATTCATGTTCTCATCATCCCCTATTGTGGTTGAGGTAGTGTAGTGGCTTGCTCATGTTCACCCTTATTTTTAAGATTTCAAATACCTCTATGCTCCAAACCACCACTATCTTTGTGCTCCTCCTCATCCTCCACTTCAATTGGCTCTATGGGCATAGGCGCTAGGCTATTCTCCATTTATGCTTTCCTTTGGTGGTCTTGGAAGTATGAACTCACCTTCCACTTATTTGTTAATCTCCATCTTTGGCTTTAGTTGGAGATACACCAGCACTGCTCCAATATCTCCCACCACAAAAATTATTGGTTTGATTCTCAAAACATCATAAATGAGTCTTTCAACATATGCACCCTCCCTAGATACACATATTTCTTCCTTAGTGTGTGGTAGTCGCAATCTACCTTATCTGTGTTGAACATCAGTCACCACACATCTGTAAACCTATGTATTGATGCCTGGAAGTACCTTGTTGTGAATGCATATGGAAACTTGCACCAAGGAATCCATGCCCCATCTTTCATTGTAAACCACGCTATATAGAAATGCTAGTATATAGCAAATTGAACTACCTTTCCAACCACTGAAGGCAAGTCCTTGGGGATGTGCCATTCTTCCTCAAAATCCATGAGAGCCTATCATACCACTTCTTAGCCCATTGCTTAACCTACTCTATTATGGATCCCTCACATAGGTACTTCTTGAAGCATTCTACAGGTGATTTTTGTTCCATCGGATACTCCCATACCTTCTCCTTCGGTCCATCAGGCACTCTAATCTCCATGAACACTAGTGATAATAGAACAACTCCAAATCTGATCTTTCCTCCTACGTGTGCTTCTTCAATGATTGTCTGTGATATACCATGAAATGTTATAGACTACTCCTTCAGACATCTTTTTGGAAATGTGTAGCCACATGGTGTTCACTTGTGACCACCTTTCCTAGTCATTGAGCTTTGTAATGAGATGTGTGGCCACTTGTACAATTGGATAATTCTTTAGTTTGTCGATGTCCATACCGTGCAGACCCTTTGTATATCCCAACTCCTTCCTAGTCTCCAATATTGTGGTTTTATCTGTCATATCATCTTGCAAATCATCTCCCATGCCTTTCAACCCTATCACCGTGGAGATGAGTGTGGCTGAAATTCTGACTCTGCACCTGTAAAGTAGAAAAAATCCTCATGCACTTTGCTCATAAGCCATTGGTATAATGGCTCATACTTCCCAAAATAAGGGAGCTCATAAAGTTGGTAAACCCCTATCCTCTGTAAGATCTTCTCACCAGCATCGTCATACATCGACATATCTTCGTGCGTGTTTATTTGTCTTCATGTTCAACAACGCATCAAGCTCCTTCTTGTTCTCAATGGTACAATGATTTTACTCACTCACTTTTATTTTCCTTATGTGAGAATCCCACTCCTAGCTGACAATAACCCCCTCTGGATATTGCATCTCTAAAAATTGCTTTTTGGAGCCATTTCTTCCTCCTCGACGACCACCTTCTTCTTTCCTTTTACTACTGCAATTTAACCTGCCTACTTGGTGCCATTTTTACCTTGCAATCCTTTATAGATCCTTTCCGTTCAAATTTTGTAATGTGTAAAATAAAACCTAGTTTGATTCAACATGCCCTAGGTGAAATTATGTGCCCCTAACTCATCTTCATTGCCTCACTTCACTCAAACCCTTCACCACCGGGGACACAAGCTTCTTCTACGCACAGATCTCTTTGTCACGACTGGTTACACACCTCTCACACCTTAAAATGATCACTCAGCTCTTGCACTTAGCTTCTTTCAAATACTCTTACTCACAATGGTAAAAATGAATTCACATCCCATCCTTATATAGATTTTTCAAATTTTGATGCATTTATTACTCATTCACCTACCAAATATCCCCTCACTCATTGACCAAATTCCTTCATTTCGTGTTGTACATATTCATTCCTACCTACCCTATGGTCACAAAATTATCTTCAAGCATGTGCCCTTGCACTGATTACCTCATCACTATACCTTCTCCTGGTAGTTATCATGGCCTTTGCTTACCTTGCATTATATTTTTCCTTATTTCATCTCTATCCTTGGTCACTTGTGAGAAGCAATCTTTCTTTGACTTAAAAGCACACCCATAGTAGCTTATTCCTTTATCCTTTCAATTCCAACTATCTTGTACCTAGATATAAATAACCACCCCACACTAAAAGTATGTGAGTCCTCTACACATAAACATTCTTCACATATTAAGGACCTTCATGTGCGCAAGCATGCTTATTACACAAGAACAACAACTAAATTGACAAAGCATAACGATAATGAAGGAAATACATTAGGGAAATACATAATTGAAAACCTAATCTAAATGATAATAGTGCCTTATTACAAACACCAAGAAGACTTATTTATAGTAGGGATTCATCCTACTCCCATTGAAGTAACTAGGTAGTCGTGTTCCATGAAGTGCTTCTAAGCTGGAAAGTACCTATTTCAAGTATGTGAGTGGTGACATATGGCCCAAACCAATGCACTTTTAACTTTCTTGGATGGCGTAAGAACTTAGAGTCATAAAGAAGTATCATTTTTCCAATCTCAAACTTCTTATCCCTTATGTTTTTGTCATGCCATGCTTTCTTTTTGCCATTTCTGATTCGACTCCATCATGTTATGGCTCGCCGTGCTCATCTAGTTGAATCATCTTCTCAATATTCTCTTCTAAATCCTACTCATTAGCTAGACCTTCAAGCACGCACGCACATTGCACAAAGAAGGTAGCATAAATTCTATAGGAGAATGACTTATGTGCCAAACACCAATTGAAAGGGTGTGGCTTTGTTCAATCTCTTATAAGTTGTTCTATATGCCTAAAGAATAGCTGAAACTTTATCATCCTAATCCTTTCTCCCAACATCAAATTTTTTTGTCAAAGTTTTGCTCAAAATCTTGTTGAAGGCCTCAGTAGTTCCATTTTCTTGAGGATGATAGCGTGTCATTTTATGGTTTGCAACCATAAACTCATCTAATAGGATCTTGATTGTCTCATTCAAAAGTGTGTGCCCCTATCACTTGTAAAGCTTAAAGGACATCCATATATTGTAAGAACATTCTCCCATAAAATCCTAGCTATTGTAGTTGTTCTACAGTCCTTTGTAGGTGCTACTTTTGCCCACCATGTGAGATAATCTATGTAAGTAATGATATAGCGCGATCCAGTCTTGTGTGTGGCTGGTGAAATAGGTCCTACAAAGTCAATGGCCCATTTCTCAAATGGTTGAGCACTAGTAATCATTCTCAAAGGCATATCATCTCTTTGCCCTGGTTTTCCTAGGTGCTAAAAATGGTCACATACCTTGCAATATGCCTTACAATCTTTATACAATGTCTCCCACCATAATCCAGTGAGTAGGATCTTCTAAGTAGTCACATCACCTGCATAGTGGCCACATGCAATACCACAATGGAATTCTTCAATAATATCCTCGTGCTCATGATCTAATACACAACGGCGTAATATTTCATCTCTTTGTAACTTGTAGAGGTCACCACCTTGATTAACATAAATGGTGTTATAAATATAGCAAGTTGTTTCTTTTCTAATGCCTTCATTCCTTCTAGTGACATACTAGTTTGTAGAAATACAACAATGTCTTCAAATTGTTGGCACACGTTGTAACCTATATAACTATGCATCTGACATTTTTTCTTCAATTGTCTATGCTTCTTCTCCTGAGTGAATTCTAGACAAGTGATTTGATCTAGAATTACTTTTCCTAGCTTCACCACAAGCGTGAAGTAAAAATATTGAAATAAGAGTACCCATCTGCATATGTGCCCTTGCAAGAATAGTTTTTTAACCAAATAATTTAATACCATGTGATCTATATAAAACAAAAATGGTGTTGCTAACAAGTATTTTCAAAACTTGTGCAATGCATAGATCATTTACAAAGCTTCATGCTCTATAGTTGTATAATTCCTTTCAGTAGGAGTCAACTTCCTACTAGCAAAAAAATTGGATGATCTATAATACCTTCTCTAGGTTGAGCTAATATGGTGCCAATGGCCATGCTAGAAGCTTCCACATGCACATGAAATGGTTTATCCCATGAGGGAAAACAAATAATGGGCGCGGTAGTAAGTTTATCTTTTAATATCTCAAATGTATGCTACTGCAGTTCTCCCTAATAAAATGCACCTTTCCCTTTTAGTAATTCTTATAAGGGTACAACAATTTTTGGCATACCCTTTAATGAACTTTAGATAGTAAACTGTATGACCCAAAACTCCGCACACCTCACTTTGACTAGTAGGTGCTTCTAGGACTAGAATGACTACAACCTTAGCTGGATCAACCAACAACCTTTCATTGCAGATTATATGCCCTAAAAATATTCCAAAAGGTGTAGCAAATATACACTTCTTGATGTTTAAAGAGATACACAATTTTCTACATCGTTCAAATATCAAGCACAAATTTTCACAATGATCTTTCACAAGCCCATATAATGTCCAATCATCTAGATAAACCTGCAAAAAGTTGTGAATAAAATCTTTGAATGCCTAAACAACTATACACGAGAATACAATAGGCACATTTTTCAATCCAAAAGGCATTACAATATAGGAAAATCTTCCCCATTCAGTAGTAAATGTATTCTTTTCCTGATCCTCCTGAGCAATCCTAACCTGATGATACCCGGAAAACCCATCTATGAAGGAATATATTTTGCACCTGCAACTCCCTCTATTATTTCCTTAGTAAATGGCATAGGGAATGGGTCTGTTACATAGGAAGCATTTATATCCTTGTAGTCCACACATATTCTAATTCATCCATCCTTCTTGATACTGATCACCATTAGACTAACCCATTCTAACTCATCAAGGGGCTTGATAATTCCATATTTCAACATTTTATCAATTTCTTCTTTTACCTTTTCACGTAAATTAGGATTCATTATGTAAGGTCTCTTTCTCATGGGGCATGCACCTTCCTTAAGCTTTATCTTCATTTCCCCAAGTGATTCATGCACGCCTTTAAGTTCATGATACCCTCAAGGGAATAAGTCCTAATAATCCCTGAGTAACTCAATAATCTTTGCCACCTCGAGTTTGACTAGTAGTCTCCAATTATGACCTCCTTAGGCTCAGCCTCCGATCCTATATTGACCTTTTTGGTCTTCATTGGTTCATGGTATGTGCGCATATCCTTATCTACACTATCCAAGACCTCACACACCCCCTGTGAATGGTCAATATCCAAATTTTCAACTTCCTCATCATCCACAATGTACACCATCTTACCTTTTTATTTCTTAAGAGAAGCACGATCAAGAAATATGGAGTCTTCTCCTTCTTCTTCAAAATGTGTGCCTAGTTCTATCTCACCCATTAATTCATGTATGAGTTCCTCCGCCTTTGCACTATCTCCCATGGTTAATTGCTTGACAAATTTTAATGCCTCTTCTATTGAAGGTTGGGAAGAAAAATATTCAAAGGTCTGGATCATTCTGTAGTCAAAATTTTCCAATTCCTAGTCTCTCTATGTAGTTCTGCATATACATACCAGGAATGTGTGCATCCTTTTAGAGTAGAATATAGTCTATGCACCCAGAGTGAAGGTGGTAATGCTTCCTATCCCACTTGTCCAAAGTCTCTCACTTTGTTGAATGTTATGATAAGAATGTTAATCACCATTATAAGTATGGATTTGTGTAGGTGCATTGCTTCTTACAAACCTGGTAGATAGGGAAATTATGATCTCCTTCCACTCCATAAGATTATCTCTATGAACTACCCACCAGCGTGTCTAATGTTGTGCATAAGGCATATGCTAACATGTCTCTTCTCTGGCTCGGTTTCTATGCATTATGCCTCCATGGCTTCCAAAAATACAAGAAGATCTTCTACTCATGTATACTAGGGTATTGCACATCCTATCCATCGAATAGAACAAAGCCCCTTCTTGTGCGTAACCAAGTTTTTCACCTCGCGTCCTACTAGTTCATATGTACCATGAGCCCAATTGTCACAAGAAATACTCATAGTATCATTGATAGAATGAGAATCCTCCCACTATAGGATGCCTTCCTTTGATGGCTCATTGACCTCTGGATCCTGAAAAGCATGAGACATAGATTCTGTTTAAGTCCTCCTCACTTAGAGGCTCAACATATGGTGTAGACTTCCCATCTGTCAAAATTATCACAACCCTTTCCTCCTTGTTCTCAAATATGATATACCCCTTATTAAATCTCAAGTCAACATTATTCACATAACACCAAGGGCATCCAAGAAAGGATGGAAAATTGTCTCCTTCCACAAGTTCTAATACCTCAAAATCCCCAGTGAACTTGGCCCCTTGTATAGTTATAGATGCATCCTTCAAAACTCATATGGGAGTGGCCTTAGTTCGGTTCACCATAAACAACACATTAGATGATGGCTGAAATGAGGGTCTCCCCATTTGTACTCACACATCTAATGTAAGCAAATTTACTTTTGCACCTATGTCTATCAGAATATTGGTCAACAACCATCCATCCACAACAACATTTAAAGTAATTTCCTTTTCATAATCAATGTTATCAGGGGGAATATTTACATGTAGGATATACCATCCTATCTCAATACTTGCATGTGAAGTGTTCCCTTTTAACCAACTTCCTAATAGTGGGATGATGTTCTCCTGGCACAACATTTTACATACTTCTCTCAGATCATCGATATCAGTTTGGATTGTCTCTGATGCTTTCTTCTACTCCTTTAAGTACTATATTTCACCCTGAATATTCCTTAACACTTCCATGGTATCCTAATAAACCTCCTTCTGATGAGCTGGATATGGGTACCTTGCATGAAAAACCTCCTCCTTGGTGATCGTAGGCTTCTGGTATGATGCCTCTCTTGCATGTGCCACTTCAGTGCATGTGGTAATCTTGACAATTAAGGCCTCATGTTCTTGTGTATCTTGGACATCCAAATGTTTTCCTCCACTCGTTGGATTCTAACCATCCATACACCTTTGTTCTCCTACTTATTTTGTTTACTAATATGCTCATATAAGTCTGGGCACTCCTCATAGCTATGATTCTTTCCACAAAAAGAACATGTAACATTCTGGGGACATTCGCACCTATAATGATCAGGGGATCCACATGTATAGCACATTCCTTGAGGAAACTCACTTCTTCCTCCATTGTGGCCTCGTCCTCCATATCCACCTCGATATACTCATCCTCTTCCACGAAATTTTTAAAAATGGCCCTCATTCCTATCATAGTGTGTTTGATTATGATCTTGATCCTGGTTCTCATTCTTACCCTTAGAATTATCTATTACACTTGTCTGTTGTACCCCAATGTCTATAGCATCCTAGATTTGACCAATCAATCGACAATCCTCAGTATCATGGGTTTGGGACTTGCAAATTTTATAAAATTTGGATACATTCTTCATTATCACGTGCTTTATAACAAAGGACAGTGACTAGCATCATGATTCAAATGACAAATCTCACAGTCCAACAATAATGAGCATCTTTGTTCGACGATGAAAAATATCCTTGGGGTGACCTTCTACTTCACAATTTGTACACCAAATTCCTGAGCGTGTTTCATGGGCTGAATTTGCTGATAGCTTCTCTAACCGTTTAGCCATAGCTGTAGTTTATGCCTCTAAGAATTGTCTAATACCATTGTTAATGATTCCAACTACCTCAGCACGCAAAACCACTTCCAGTGCTTCACGTGGATCAGTGTATGTATTATGTGATAGTTCTCTTTCGAATGGTGTAATCAATCCTCCAATGAACCATAGTGCATGCTTTGAATGGCATGAATATCATAAGAAATATTAGATAGAAGTTTCTTAAAGTGGGCATCATAATCACATACACTCTTAGTGGTGCCCTACTTGATATCTTTGAGCGCACTGATACTTTTCTGCTCAAATTATGGGATATAGAACTCTTTTAAGAAAGCATCCTTCAATGCTACATAATCCACGCAAGTTTGTTCAGGTCAAAATTTCTATACCATATGTGTTCTTGTCCCTGTAAGGTAGTGGAAAATTGAATTTCCTTGTGCTCAGTAGTCATTATCCCTTTCATGCACCATAAGATTTCACACATGTGCACATGCTTAGCAACATCCTCTATGCCTCTATACTCCGGAAGACAAAGAGACATCTTCATATAAATGTTATGTGGTTGTTGTAGACCTTGACCAATTGATCTAGAACCTCCTGTGTTTCCTCTACCTCTAGAACCACTAGATCCACTGGAACTAGAACCACCTATACCTCCCGACCCTCTACCAGTAGCTAGAATATGACCTGTAGATGTAATTCCATGTGATTTTACAGTAGTACTATACTGAACCCCTATAGTAGTCGTGAGGTAGTTCTACTTCCAAAGGTGAACCAAAAATTTGCGTGTTTACATTCTCGTGTGGACGATGCGCCTAAAAACACACCTTTGAATAACATTGAAGTTGTATGTTCTGCCATTGATTTACTTTCTCTCTTACTTGCCAAACTTGTTTATTGATTATTGGTCATACTAGGTACTGAAAAACCAAGCACAAGTGCTAGGTCACTAGGTGGATTAAGATGCGCACTCATGGCCTAAGTATTCTCTGCTGGTGTACTACCGCATGAGGCCAAGCGGGGATCTCTATCATGCTTTCCAAGATGGGGAGTTCCTAATGCTCTGGCTCCACATCTTCTACATGAGCTTTAAATCCTTCATGAGCCATCTCTCTCCTCAACGCCATACTTTCTGCAATGGTACATTACTTCTCTATCTCCCTCTCACGTGCCTCATTATACTTAAGTTGCCTTTCCTCTCTCTACCTTTCTGCTGCTAGGTCTGCCATATTTTATTGAACCTATTCCTTCCCTCACATGTGGTGAGGTTTAGTTAGCCATTGGTTTACTCTCTAGGTTCAAATTTACCATCAAGATTTTGATCGCCAGTGGAATGCCTTGTAAATATGTTCCTCTAGGATACCGTAAAAACTAGAATTCAGCTACCTCTGGGAAAGAATACATCGAAATTGAATATTCTAGAATATAACTATTTAGAACACCATAAAACCACATATCCACAATGACATGAGCCTAGATCAAGTCAAAGCATCATAAAGGGCCTCGGAATTCTTGTTGTGTCCAGACAAGTGCGCGATACCTCCAATTCTACTTAGATGCATATGCAATCACCACTCATATAATTCTCTTTGGAGTGATGGAAAAAATCTCTCATATAAATTTTCATACAAATTTTATCTACCCAAGTGCATGCATTAAACTCAAATCCCTTCTTTGAACCGCTTATGCATATTCTTCCTCTAGATTTTGTATCCACTCCTCAATACTTTCTAGGGTTAACTGGTATGTCTTCATCATGAACCATTCTGAAAACAACTGAAAATAGGTCCCGAAAATGGAACCAATGATGTAGATTATAATTACAAGATAACACCCTAGTCATCCTAGCACATCACTCACCTAGACTTAGTGCTCACCCAAAGTGCGCAAAGGTACCAGGTCCCTCTTAGGGTTGTTATTGCAAGATGTTAGTATGAAGAAGGAATAAACATATAGATCCATAACTAATCCATCATTCTACAATGCATACCATATTCAAATTTATGAAAGAACAAGTTTAAACAATAATCATGATTGAATCAAGAACATGCACTACTTGATTTCACACAGGAATAACACTTAGATTCAACCAATAACTTCCATCTATTAATAAACATAGAAGCTCCTTACAATAATGGCATTCTATACCAATGCGCATATGGATATGATACAATAATCCCATCGTATACCTCTCTATACCTATCTCTCTCTAAGTGTGTGTGTGTTTTACTATGTGCTTCACATCATATATATAGGGTGGGGAATTTCCCTTCACCACTTTTCTATTCCAAAAATAAGTTGCATGCTATTAATAGCCACACACCATTTACAAGAACAACCACACATGTAAGTGTGCTATCTATAGACCACTTGCAGTTGATTGAAGTGACAATCCTATTCTTAGCTCGTCTCCATGTAAAACAAGCTTCGATCCAATCCTCTAAAGATATAAACTGCATGGCGCACATGTCCCTGCATCATTGGTGTGTTCCGCACGCCATCTTCTAAAAATAGGTCTTCATGCTCAAAATAGGCTAAGTCCCGAATGTGGAACTTGCCCTCCGCGCGTGTGTTATTCCCTGTCCATTCGCACCCTTAAACGTGGTATGTTTTGCCATGTAGACTTCTTATGTGAGTTCTATCAAGTGTTCTCTAATTAACATGGGGTTTTTCCTTTTGATTTCCCCATTATAAATATGGTGTTCCTAGTTGTTTACTTTACTTTTATTTGCATGTTTCAGCTCTTATAAATATATTTTGTAATCTGCAATATATAATCAACTAAATCTATGGTTAATTTAACTACACATCATAATCTATAATCTTCATAAATTTATTCTATGGATCTATAATTTTTAAATTATATTGTCTCGTCATTTCCCTAATATGGTATTAGAGTGAGGTGATTGTGTGTGTAAGATCGATATGGATGTTTTTTATTTGTAGAAGTGAAGAAGCTTGAAGTTTATTTTCATATCGTGAAATCGTAGATGTTCTTTCATTGAATTCAAACTAATCGGGTGAAAAACTACAATTTCTACCCAAATATTTTTAAATATTGGTTAAATGGTTGTTTAGATCATTTTTGTGCATTTACGTGCGTATATCTTTGTCTATGCGACATGTTCTTGTATTTAACCATTTAAATCCATTGTATGCAAGTATTTTTAATATTTTTGTGCTTTTTCTAGCCGTTGTATTTGTTTTTGGTTGTGGATCTAAAAGTTTTCTTTAGATCCAGTTAGTTTGGTGCTTCTAATTCTACCCCAACATTAAAAAGCTTTATTTTTAGAATTTTTTTGTTGCAAAGATTCATCCAATAAGATAAGTCCAAGTAGTATCACTTTGTATTATATATTTTATTAGATCTTTTGATTTTGTGAAGCTCAATCCAATCATTAAGCTTCATCTAGCTTGGTGTTGTAAGTATTTTTGTAGATATTTTTGTCTTTGTGAAGCTCAAGCTAATCATTAAGATTCATAAAGATTTGCGTTGTCGTATTTTTGTAGATCTTTTGTCTTTAAAAGTATGAGCCAATCATTAAACTCCATCTAATGTCATTGTGTCATTATTTTTATTGATATTTTTGTGAGTTGTAAAGCACGATCCAATAAGGGAATTCCACACTCTTTGCATTGTCAAAATTTTGTTAGCTTCTTCTATCACTTGTAAAATTTGAGCCAATATAATTTCTCCAAGTCTCTTCGCATTTTGTAATTATCAGTCTTTTTAAATCGTGGTAGTTGTTATCCAATGAGAATAAGCCACAATTTTCACAATTTTCTTTCTTTATCAGAATTATAAAAAGTGAGCCATTAAGAAGGCTCCACATGTGTTCAATTTTTTCTTTGATCATTTAGGTTACACTATAAAGTGCAAACCAATAGAAAAATGACATGTACATTTGTTTTTTCATGTTGTTAGTCTTTTTTTCTTTCGACTCATGCAATATTTGAACCAATAGAAAATATCCAAGTCTTTTCATATTTCTCATTGTCAGTATTTTTTAATTGTGTCATTGGCTAACCAATAATATTAAGCCACCATTTTTCACATTTAAAAAAAAATTGCTAGACTTTTTCGATTGTGAACCGATAGAATGTGTCCACGTTATTTTGCATTTTTCCCTTTGTTATAATTGTGTTAGAGTGTGAAAAATAGATCTAATAATTTTATGACACATATGCACAATTTATCAAGTATGTTTTGTCTATTAATTATCTTTGGACTTGTTTTTACACTATGATGTGCGATCAAATAAAAAATCTACATGTGTATTTTTTTTTCATAGTGTTAGATCTTATATTTTTTCCACATTTTCCCTTGTTTGTTTTCTTGTGTATTTTGGTTTACTTTTCAATCATGTTGCAAACCTAATAATTTATTCATTTTGGTTAAATTATGGGGACCTCACGTCCGTTGGGCTCATCATCTTGAAAATTTTCCGAAAAGAGGACACATGCCCTCATGTTTTTATTTGATTTGTGATGTATGTCACCCCCTACTTTGTTTACATATTTGGACCTGAAAATATTTTTTTCAAAAAGATAACACATTTCCTTTTTGACCATGTTTGATCTTTTCCATGTGTCTTTAAAATTTACTTATACTTGTTTTTGATTTCCTTTGTACCTTGAGTTTAATATTTTATTTGTACCACGGGTTTTGAATTCCTTTGGTCCACAGGTTTAAATTTTTCTATGTCTTCGGCTTTCAAAATTTTATTTGTGATGTGGATTTCAAAATTTGAGAGTTATATAACTTTTTCTCCTCTACTCTACAGCCCTTTGCATCTTGTTTTTATGTTCTTCTTGAACCTTGTTTGGGTATTTTTATCAAGATAAATCCATTTTATTCAAAATTGTAATCCGTTGCACTCTGTTTTTTATATTTTTCTTAAAATGACTAGTTCCTCTAATTTTTCAATGGATAAATCTCAGTTATCAAATGAAACTAATTACAATATCTAGAGAGTTAGGCTAAAATCTTGTTTCATGGCTAAAAAGTTATGGGATCTTGTAATTGGTGTGAAAAAGAGACCCACCGAAAGACTTCGCAACCCCTAAAACCTTAGCTCCTTCTCTCAAAGATCACGATAAGCCCTAACAATCCTATTGTAAAGCATAAAGGATAAATTTATACTACATATAGATCATATGTATTCTCTTGTAGATGCATGGAAATAATTAGAAACTATGCATGAAGGAAGCTTCTGTCAAAAATGATTAAGCTAATTATGAATTTTGTACAACTCCTATGAAGGGCACCTTGAGAAAATTGTTGATTATTTGGATAAAATCAAAAACATAAAATCACAGTTGGATGGATTTAAGTGTGAATTATTTCAGGATAAGATTTTTATTTTATTGTTTATATTAATAATCATGAAAAAACTCAGTACTATATCTCCATCCTTAATTAAAAATATCGAATGAGTCGATTTACCCAATCTGGACACTCTGTCCTCTCTTCTAATTTAAGAAGAGTGTATTTTGTAAAATTTTGATTCCAAAGATAATTCCACTCAGGTACTTCTCATTGAAGAATAAAAATTATACCTTATAGATTCAAAAATCAAAAATCAATTTCTAAAACTCGAGTAAACATAATAAACTAGGAAATTTAAGAGTTAGTTTTGATGGTAAATATCATTTCTGTGGAAAATTTGGCCATAAGAAAGAAAAATATAAATTGAAAAAGAAATCAAATTTCAAAAATTAAAAATGGAATAAATCAGATGAAAATGAAGAGAATAATCATAGAGCTGATGTAGTAACTCTATAAACTACATCTATCACCTCTGAATGAAAATAATATGTCTTATTTTCTTGTATGATTTGATTATCTGTTCAGATCAGTTATCTATCAAGTCTTATCTCACTATTTAAAGGCTTAGAATAAGATATTGAAGGTATATATGTTTTTTTATAAAACATTTCCTAACATGGTTAGTTGTTAAGCATATTGTTATGATAGTTGTTATACAACTAGTGTTTAACTTTTATAGTTGGTTAAAAGTGAAATCATATGATTTATATTATGCTTATTATGATATTATGACTCTAACCATGTTGATGTTGTGTTGGATATACATCGGATTTGTGTTCAAGTGTTTTTGATGCAGGTGCCATCACTTGGAGTAGAAAAAAATCCATGTGGCTAAAGAGGTTGTTGAAAGTGATACACATGGGAGCTAAAGGAAGTATTCCTCTTCTATGTGAAGGCAAAATTTCTCTTAATAAAGAATCTAGTTCAACATCAAAGATCAAGTTACAGATATCTTCACCAAGCCAATGTGTGTTGTGAATTATTTCAAGTTTTGTGCCTTGTTGCATCTTTCAGATTTGTCATCAAGGGGGGTGTGCATGAAAATTCCACATCTTAACTGACCGGTTGTAAAATTCCAATACTTTCTCCATTTTGTGATAAGTAAATGTTTCACAATATGTTAATTTACTTGTAAATCCTAGTGAAGCATTAGTTATGGGAATGTTTTTTTAATAAAAGGCTCCATAATCTGATATAAGTCTTCATATGTAAAGAACTTGTCCTGAGAATTTATTTTGTATATGTTCCTTTGTATTGTGTATTTTATGGAATCATTGGAGAACTATTTTGAACCATGGAAAAATAGTGTCTCGTGGTCTCCCGAAATTTGCAACATGTTTATAGTTATTCACGAATTTTATAAGTCCACAATGTGACACTATTGTAGTGTACCAAAGAGTTGAAAAACCCACAAGACTCTGCTTTAGTGCATTGTAAAACTATAAACCCATGGAACAAGTGTTTTTGGTTGCTATCCTAAATCACAAGTTGATTTATGGATTGTAATTACTTTTGTACCAAAAGGTGACTTGGCATAAGGAACAAATGTTAACATGTTTTTTTCATGTTTCCAACTTAACATTAAGGGGGAGTGTTGGGGTAATAATGTCAAGTGGGGATACTTCATTTGGTGCACCGCCACTTTACACCCCATAGTATTTTAAAATTTATTTGTTATACTTTATTATGTTAGTCTTCCACATTTAAGAGTGAAACAACGTGACCGATTCACCCATCCTATATAGATAGGGTGATCCCTCTTAGGATTGGTAATGATATGTGCAGGGATTAAGATTATAGACACCATTAATTCTAACAAGATCATATTTTTGGTGATCATGGTATTGTAAAATTGTGAGAAATATTTCTGCAATCATATTTGTGAGACCGAGGAGTGAAGTGGAAGTGTTTGGTAAAAGTTGTATATGAAATTATTAATACAGGAAGTTCTTTATTATGAGTGGGGTTTTTTCCTTTGGGTTTCCCCACTATAAATCTAGTGTTCCCATCTACTTACTTTTCTTGTTATTTGTATCTTTCAACTCTTGTTATTACATTCTATAATCTGCAATATATAATCAGCTAAATCCATTATTAATTTAACTACACATCGTAATATGTAATCTTTGGCAATTTATTGTGTGGATCTATAATTTATTAATTATATATTCCCGTCATTTCCCTATCATCATTTGCAAAAGTAGGCAACTTTGAGACTATACTATCTTACAAAATCTTCTTCATGAATGATATGGAGCAACATAAACATACCTCATACAACTGCATAAGATGACCATATGCCTCCATTTCTTCGTTAATGGATGAATGTCTTAAATAATCCTAATGAAGACACTTCATGCATCTTAGGGCACTAGAAAAGTATGAAATCATCAAAAGAGCTGAAAGAGTCCATCTCTTTCTTCATTCTTGACTTCTTGATTGATTTATCATGTTTCATGATAGTATCTTTCTTATTTTCATCTTATGATTGAAGTCATTTCAAACACACATGATCCTCTTCAATAATAGTATTTTTCTCAATCATGACTAACATACCGTTTTGGCTTGGTGGCTAGTCTACATCCAAATTATTTATTATCTCCTTTTTTATTTTTATGATCTCTTTTCAAGATGAACATAACTATTTCATGACTCCCTTTTATTATCTTTGGTATTCATGCCTTCTTTTCCTCAATCTTAAGGTGTTACTTTACTCTCTCAACATAATTATGCCTTTCATAAGACTTATTTTCATATTTTTTCTTCCTCCACCTATGATATCTTAAAATATTCCTAACATTGTTGCAATTGAAACAAACAATAGGATTCTTACCTCTAGGTGCTTCATCTCTCCAATTCTAACTAGGTGGATCATAAAGGCAAGATATCAATAATGTGAACTTTCTCATAGAAATTATAGCATGTGATGTTTCTTGCTTGATCATTTCTACTATCTCTCCATGAACTATCCTTCTACATTCCCTAGATCTATGACCAAAAATGTTACATGAATAAAAATAACCATTGAAATTACTTGAGAAATTCATTGCATTAGGTTGTCTTATGACATCCTTGTGAACCTTGATATCCTTCTTAACTTTAGTATGTCCTTGGTTTAGTGAAGATTCTTTTCTTCCTTATTTGTTTTATCCTTGAATCCAAAAATATATATATCATTAGAAGGTATTTGAATACTCAACAAATCCTCAATATTTCTTATGCTCTTCTCAAGTCTTCGGTACATCTATAGTCTATTTGAGGCTTGTTCTACATATTATTTTAAGGTGTTAAACTCTATAGTCAGTTTGTCACAATCCTCCTCTATATAATCTAGACTACTTGTGGTTATCTCAAGACAATCTTCAAGTTCCTTGTTTATTTCTTCATATTCCTCTTCTTCCTTTCTTAGTCTCTTTTCTAGAAGACTAGTCACAAATTTATGCTCCTTAAGTTTTACTTTCAACTTTTGATTCTTCTTCTTCTGAAAATTTAGCTCCTTTAGATGATTCTCATATTCAACCTTGAAATCAATTTCTTCCTCTTCTTCATTTGAATCATCCACACCATCTTGGTATTTTCGCTTTGAATTTATCCCATCTTCCATAACAATGAGTAATGTTTCAAGATTGAAACCATCATCTTCACTCTCTAAGGCATTACCTTTACCAGATTCTTCTTTATCATATTCATAACCATTCATAGCATAAATGGATGAATATTTATGGTATTAACAACATACCTCAAGGATATATAACCATATTTAAACAAAAAATATTTTGAATATGATCTCAATCTGACCAAAGGTGTTATTTCATCTTGAACTAGAGTTTCTGTCATGCCTATGCTTCAATGATCTCCATCAAGTTGTTAAATTTTATTCATAAGGAAATAGCTCTGATACTAATTTTTATAAGCATTGTGACTGAGAGGGGGTGAAACATTCATACTAAAATTTTATGTCATTTACCATAGCATAACTTCATCATTCAAATCAATCATTCAACATACATAATCAATTGTGATCTTATTAATTGTGTATCAAACATCCAAAAATGCAAGAGACAAGAGAGAACACATGAATACAAAATGCAAATTGGGAAACCCTCAATGGGAAGAAAAACAAAAAAACTCTCCTTATATTACTCAAAACAAAGGAATTATGTGAATATTACACATCACACAAGATTTCTTTAGTGAGGAAATAACCCCACAAGAAGCATCAACCCCTACATTAGTAAGTAACCAAACCTCCAAGGAGTATAAAACCATCTAAGATCAAGCACCATCTCAACCACATGAATATGAATAGCACTTGATGGTTTTTTATCCAACCACCGATTTTGATCACAAGTTCAGCTCTATGTACTCAAAACCCTCTCAAACAAAATCTTCACTCAAAATTACATCATATCATGTTGATTAGCTCTAATGACCTTGAATACATACTCCTTAACATTAGTAAACTCTTCATGCATAATCTTAACTCTACCCTTGGCCCATCTTACCTCTTATTTCACCTCCTTTAGCTCGCTCACACCCTCATCATCAAAACTTACACAAATGAGTCATTATAACTCACTTATATACATGATTCATCATAACAACAACCACAGGTCGTTGGGGACCATTAATTTAGGTCATGAAAGAATTAAAACACAACTACTATCCCATATAAATCATCTCAAAATACTATAAAGGTCAGGATTAACTCAAACAATTCAAACTTGCATAAGGTATCGCAATTAGGCCTATAACAAGGTCATCATCTCCAATGAATGTGTGTTATGAAATCCAAAGGAACACTACAACTTCACAAAGACTCAAAAAAATCCATATATACTAGGTAGATCCTCTTACAACCTTTAGCAAGCCTAAACACCTTTGTACCATCCATCATCATCATGAAGCACACCAAGAAGCGATCACTTCAAAGTAGGTCTTAAGTATTTGAAAAACATCCTCCAAAAGAAAATGAATATGAATACAAAAACTCATCACCATGAAAAAAATTACACATAAATAGGAAGGTATTGATGTCAGCTAACTCATGAAACTCATTACAATGATGAGATCAATACATAAGGCACCAAACAAACTCTTCTAACACTTCTCAAACTCATAGATAGATGTCAAAACTCGACTTCATGATCAAGATGGTTCACACCTATAAAATATTAAATAAGGAAAAAGTAACAAATGGATGGAAATATATTGAAGTATTCTATTAGAAAAATTCACATCAACTCACAAATTAAGGCAAAATGCTCTGAAAATACTCCCTTCTTTCAAACTACTCAAACACGCTAAATCGACTCAAGAACCGGTCTTGAGAAATCAATCTCAAAAACTTAAATTAAAATTTAATCTCTACCAATTAATGTAACACATTAATGGAACCATGATACACTTTCTCAGTCACTAAGATGCATATTTCATATAGAGGAAAACACACTAGCACACCTGATCCAATAAGCTTTTAAATAAGCCTAATACGGAAATTTTAGACCATGTGACTTAAATCATTAAAAACTTCACTATATCAAGTAAATAAATCCATCACATCATAGTAGACCATACTAAGCTATACATGACCAATTAACCTATCTAAATCATGCACATCTCTTAAACCACAAGACTATTTTTACACCCTCTAGCCCTCAAGCGATAGAGCAACTTGGAGGACCTATTACATGAAATTTCTTTATTGTACCTTCCCAAAAATTTCCATAGAAATTTATAACACCTCCCAAGGTATCTAAAACAATATAATTTTCATTATGACTCCCGCAACACAACCCCTGTAACTAAAAATATCTTCAAAAAAGAGGTTTTTCTTCATCTAGATAGTTGACTTGGATCATTTAAATACCACCAAAAGGATCCTTGGATAATCCTCTACATTATCCTTTTCATATCATTTTATAACCATACCATTCATATTTCTCCTATCACTTTGAAACTAGGATTTAACTAGGATGTTAGGCCTGTCTAACTTGTTAACAATGGTTCATAAATATTTGAAGACCAAATTGATTCATTATTTTTTTAAAATGGTCTTAACTAAATGCCTTAAAATCCCCTAAAGTCTCAAGGTCCCATGCACAACTCACACATGTGGGTGAGCATATGAAGTCGACCTACGACCTGGATTTTTCTTTCTAAGAGATCGGTAGAGCTAAAAAGAATTTTCATGCAATTTCTTCACTTTCCTAACTTAAAATTTTTCAAAAGAATTATAGAAACCTCCTCCGAGATTTACAAATATCATCCATGAAATGCAACCTTTTAATCTCTCTAAGAACCATGGTTTACCCATGCATATTACCTTTTTCTATATAGTTTTACGTCAATAAAACCTCGAATCAAAATCATACACCTATTTTATGACATTGGATTCCTTAAACACATGTTATGCCATGTCAAAACACCTTTCACATGTTCATGATAACTCGTAGTACCTTATTTCTCAAGTAGCCATACAATCCTACTTGTGTTAGGTCTAGGACTAGGTTTAGAAAGACTTGACTCAACACATGACTTAGATGAACTAAACTTGTTAACCTCTTCCAAACTCGTTACAACCTTAGACTCATAATTTTAATCATTATAGACCTCATGGAATCATTTGAAAAACTTTAGAGGTTACTTGCAATACCTACCTTGTTTGACCATGCACCAAGAACCATGTAACATAACCACTTTATGACACCTCATCTCTTCATTACCAATCAACCTTCATTTTATCGATGGATGATACCCCATATAATCACCTATGAAAAATAAAATCCATTTCCATCAATAACCTTTGACATCAATGACAACTACATAGACTAAATTCCCAACATAATCCTCTAAGGAAGTATTACTTTCCTTAGTAAAATCATAAATTTTTATTACGTAAAACATGTAGCCTTTATTTTCACTTTTCTTAAGTTGCATTGACGAAATTTTTCTAACTTCAAAACCTCTTTTTATGCCCCGAATGATAATTGTTTTCTACGTGTCATCTAGGTATTTTAATCATTTTTCATAATGAGTTATTGTTGCTTTATGTTTGGAAATGCAATTTACTTCTATAATGATGTCATAGGACCTTAAGGAGCTACTAAAAGGTAAATTTTAGTGGTAAATAGGTAATTCCAATGTTGTGTAAAACAAAAATTGTTCTACCGTATGAATAACATCATTACCATATTGTATAGTTCATGTATTTTCTATATATCTAGATTTCTTAGATAGTTTTCTAGTTAAATTATTAGAAACAAATCACTTGGTTGCACCGGTTTCAAACAAAATAGTAATAGGAAGTCCATATAACTTACATGGTACTTTAATAGAGTAGCTTGTTTTTCATCTTGGTAGTCACCACCGTAGCATGAATCCTTTCAAGTCGATGCTTCCCCGATTCTTTTTTGGGACAATTATTAGCATAGTGGTCATCACCACATTTGAAACATCCAACAAAAGGCCCTTTCTTTTCAATTTTTTCATTTTTTCTAGCACTATTCTACCCATTTCTCCTTATATTTACAAAGTAGTTTTAGATGTTGTATTATTTCTAGAATTCTTCATTTCATTGCCTTCCTTTTTCCATTGTGTTTTTCTAGGAGATAATGGTGCAAGTGAATTGATATTATTATTAATTTTTTTCTCTATGAGCATAAATTTCTTATAGCTTTTGTTATTTCCTAATGGATTTTTTGAACACGCTTCCATAGTAGATTTCCCATGCACATCTACTTCTCCTCCTATATTTGGGTTGGGCCCCATGATAAATTTATGAATTATAAATTTTTCATATTTTTGGTATGATAGTACACATTTCAAAAGTAGCTTGGTGAAATGTTCCGGTATTAAACCATACTAAATTTACTTTGTGTTAGATTTTGAAACTTAGAAATTTTCTAGTCTAAGTATAATGAGGTAACCAACATTGGTGGAAGTAAACTTTGAAATGTTCCCATATGATATTAGCAATATCAATTACTAACTCCACCTTGCACTTATCCCACCAAGAGGATGTCTCATTAGAGAGATGGAAATCACCCCTTAATTACCTTAATTTTTTTCAAGAAGTCTCTTATTTCAAAATAATTTTCCATCTCACGCATTCAATTCTCAACCGCATCCCCAAGGTTATTATTATCCATATTTTCACCCACCTTGCAAAATGGATCAACCCCAATGTGTCCGGGCATTGATAGTTAATGGGATTAGTTTGCAAGGAATTTTACAATGAGTGGCAAGCCACGTAAAGGGTTTGGAGACATACCTTCTTGATGCATGTTAACCATACATCAGCCACCTTCCCCTTGTCATGCATCACCATCATTTTCTTGTCACGTGAAAACATCCTCCTTGATGCACATCAACACCCTTGTTGACATGTGTCAACCGCATCCTTCTTGACACGTGTCAATTCCCTTGTTAATGCGCATAAACCACTTTCCTATTATTGCACGATAATGTACTCTACTATCACATGATAACTCCCCTCCTTTTCACACATCATTCTACCTTCCCCATCATCGTCACATGTCACACTCACTTCCGCCACGCGTAAACTACCTTTTTGTCGACGCGCATCAACCTCCCCTCATTTTCACGTGCAAAAACATTTCTTCTTGTCATGCAACAAGTCATTCGCCATTGGCAAGTAAAGTGACTCTTCCCATTTTATCAAGTGACAACAAGTAGTTTCTGATATGGTTTGACATTAATGACATCGAACATGGTAGATCAATAATTGAATTAATGAGGTATGACACCCATGTTCGTTATGCGCACAAAGTACCGCTGAAAGTGTACTTGGTATGGTTTCCCATACCTCTGTTTGAGAAATTAATGAAAGATTTCAGTTGGTATCTCCTTTTCTCTATATATATGTAATTTCCCCTTCATTCAATGGGGAGAGATTTGGAAATGTAAAGGAACTCTGCCAAAAATTTCCAACACTTTTGTGAGTTGTAGGCCTCAAATTTATGAATTTTGTGAAGGATTCTTGCCTTGTGCCTATATTGTAATGGATTGTGCATCATTTTAAGAAATAAAATTAGTGTTTTGTGGCTCTTCTTTCCCTAGCTTGATTTATATTACATTTCTTTCCTTCTATTATATTTTGTAGGTATATTGTGCATATTGTGTTCCTTTACAGGTTTAAATTTGTTGTGCTCCATGAAATTAGAGGTTTGAATGTGTTTTGGGACTATGGAACTTTGTCTTCCCTCTTCTTCCCCATTTCCCCCACTTTCACTCACTAGGAATCTCTCTAGTATTTTTTGGTGTTATTGCCTCCCTTAGTTTAGGATTTACATTTTTATGTATTTCTCTCTCTCTGGTCCCTTGGAATTGATAGTTTAGGAGTAGTTTAGCATTAGAATAGGTCAAGAACCAGCCTTCTTTGGAGGTTTTTCTCAATCCCAAGGGTCCCATACCTTGAGACAATATCATGTTAGTCAAAAGAAGGGTTTTGTGTGTGTAAATCATAGGGTGATACTTTTCGACATAACATTTTTACATGCTTGGTGGGACATAAGTCAATATTTTCACTTTTATCAAGATTCAAAGTGCATGTCTTAGTGAATTTCCATCCTTTATAGGATTTAGAGAAACATATCTCATGACTATGTTATTTAAATCCAGTGGTTTTAGCGGCCCAAGTTTTTCAAGCTCATGAGAAGAGTGCAAACCCAGTCTAGAGCAAGAGAAGAAGGTATCTTTTAATACTTACAGTTATCTCTAGGCAGAGGAAGGAGAGGAAGAAGAGTTCAAAGTTATCCATCACCACCAAATAGAACATTATCCACATCTCCACCTGGTAGACCCTCTCTTTAATCGATTAGGGTTCTTAGGCCACTCAGGATGTCTCATCAACAACCACCAAATCAGCCACCTCCAAACCCCTATGCAAATTTCACGAGTAGTAGTCCACTTTCCCTTGATGCACAAAATCATGTCCTAATAGTAACATTAAAGAATATCCCATACTTCACTAGATAAAATAACACAACTCCCATCGACCACATTCAAAACATTGCAAACATTTGTGTCATACACGAGATTGTTGAGATGGGTATTGTGGTCAAGTTATTGAATTCTTCTTTCAAAGTAAAATCATTGTAGTGTTTTAGAGTCTTGGGATTAGGATCGATTCATAATTAGGATTAATTGTGCACAACTCCTTGTGGCTAGTTTGGGGAGAGGGCTGAAAACTTATCCCTTTTAGAGAAGATGTCTACAATCAAAAGGGCACTAGCTAAGTAAATGAAAAACTTCAATTCCAGATTCCAAAGAATATGGGAAAGGATCCCAATTGCAGTCAGACCAACATCTAAAGGTGCATTTCTCTATTTTATTAAAGATCTAAATTCTAATATATATATATTATGATACAATCTATGGGAGGAATAACCCTACCGTACACCTATTTCATAGCCATTAGAGCTGAGAATTACCTAATTCAATCCAAAACTTACACCTAGGCCACCTATTACTCTCTATCCAGATATAGGTAATCTTAATGCTAATCAAGCACCTACAATAGCCCACATCCCTACTCCAAGAAATTGAATTTTAAATGAATCATCCACTTCTTCTTCTAGCCATTCAAATTAAATCCAGGAGGTTATGAAACAATTACAAAACTTAGGAAACAAGTTGGTAACTCTTAAGAGGAAACAAGCTCAAAATTCTAGACCTTATCAACCTTATTTCCAACCTAATAAACCTCCATATAAGCCAAATAGGCCACTTGTTCAAGATGCTAACTAGAACTAAGGACAACCCCAAGCTACTATACCATTCCAAGAATATAATCCTAATGCAGTTTCAACATCTAGGGCATTGGTTCCAACTCAAAACAACATAGCAAAACAATATGAATGGTGTTTCCCATGCAACTGGCTACACAATCAGGAAACATGCTTCAATGGTGCTTTAAATCAATCATTGATGGTGACTACGACGGGTGTTCCTCAAGAACCAAACCAAGAAGAAATCCATCGCAAGTAGCTAATCAAGAAGTACCTCCAAATGAGACAACACTTGTGAATTGGCAAGCTGAGGATTTTTGTGGAATAAATCAGTCCCCTTCTCAAAGTGTGGCAGCCAACATGAGGTCTAAGAAGAGGAATATAGAGGAAGTTCAATCATATAATCTAATTACTTTCATCCTTCTATAACACTTCCCAAACTACCTTATAAATCAACTCTAGTATCGTTGGTAGTAGAGCCCATGTGTAGGAGAAATTCATGCCAAGTAAGGGGTAGTAGAAGGATAATCCATCTCCTTTTAACATTATTGATCAAATGAAGAAGACCAATGTAAGCATTTCTATGTGGGAATCATTGAAAATTTTGGGCCAATGGGATTTGTTACAAGCAGCCATGGCAAATTGGTCAACATCAAACAAGTTGTCCAAGAATCAAGAGAAGGTGCTCACTAATGCAGCTCCAAAAGAAGGAGTTCATAGAGGTCAACAAGGTAAAAACATGAATCCTCCTCCATTATATATATAAATATTTGATTATTGGGAATAACCTTTTACATAATTGCATGATTGAATCATGGGCTAGCAGTTCAATAATGCTGAAATAGATTACAAATCAGTTGGGCCTAAAATATGACTTGGTTTCCAAAGGAGTGGTATAGTTAGATGGGATAGTAGTGGGGACTATTGGGATCATAAAAGGTTTAAACCTCACATTGCATGCATGTCCTAATGTCATAGTTCAATAGGATATATCAATGATTGACTTACCACCACTCTTTGCATTGTTCTTGTCAAGAGACTTCACCACCAAAATCACAAGGCTACTTATCAAATGATTGGTCACATATGCTCTTCAAAATAAGGTATGGAGCTAAGGCTATAATCTGGTCTAAACCTATTGCAAATTTCCATATTGAGCCTCATGTACTAATCCCAATCAACATAAATTGCTTAGCCTTTGATCAAGAGGATTTCCCAAACACTCAAGAAGTAGATACCAAAGTTGGGGGCATCCCATATTTGACTCTTGATGAATGGGAAAACAAAAGACACGGATATGATCCATACAAGGAAATAAAGGAGGCTGAGTTGGGAGTTTATTGTTTGCACGAGGAAAACACACCTCTTCCTAGCCTCACCAAATCAGATGATAAGGGTGATAATGAAGTATGGAAACTATAATTTTATGGCTTAAGGAGTAGGTAAGGCACTAGAGGAGGAGAAATTATTTTTTTACCACAAGGTATGAAGTAGTACTCAACTTTCCATTTTCATTTTACTTGTTCAAACAATGTAGCTAACTATGAATCTTTGATACATGGATTGAATTGGGCAAGAAAGAAAGGTATAAAAACTTGCAACTATTTGGGGATAGTGATTTAATTGTCAAACAAAGTTAAGGAAAACGTGTTTCTAAGAATGATTTGCTTAAAGCCTACATGCATCGAGTATGGGATCAAATAGATGATTTTAAAGCATTTAGTATTTAAGCTATACCACGGAAGAATAATGAAGCTGCAAACATGATTACGAAAATTAGAGCAACATTTGATGTGGTAGATATTATTAAGAGAGATAAATTGTAGCCACATATTCATGTAATTGTGAGGAAATTATACCGACCAATAACACGAATGGTAGGTATTTGAGAATGATCAACAAATCATTAATTTCTTGTAGGAGGAGGTTAAGTTATCGGTTAAAAATCACAATAAAGTGGAGCAAGAAGACGGGGATCAAGTGGTACAGCTGCAGAAAAACAAATTTCCAAAGGGTTTAGTGACTCTAGAGTCAATATTCAATCACAATGATCAATTTTGAAGAGATAAGACCAATATTAAGGTAAAAAGGGAAGATTTAGAATCCATTTTGGTTGAAAAGGGTAAAATTCTCCAAGTTGGCAAGGTGAGTACGAATAAAGAAAAATCTGAATTCATATAGCTTTGTCAAGAGTTCCCGGACATCTTTTCTTAGAGCTACGAGGATCTGAGAGGGTTTAATCCAAAATTGACACAACATATCATTGACATAGATCTAGAATCTAAGCACATTAGATAAAATAAAACACTAATAAACCATCACATTAATCCTCTCATGAAAAAGGAACTCGAACAATCTCATAGAGGAAATCATCATCTTCCCGATCAATAACTCTTCATGGGTAACAAATCTGATGCCAATTAGGAAGAAAATGGGGAATCAGGTTATGTGTGGATTTCCAAGACTTTAATAGGACCTCTATAAAATACCACTATCCACTTCCTTCCATGGATCAAAAAGGTTTCTCTTTTAGATGGCTACTCGGGATACAATCAAATCATGGTGAAAGAGGAATACCAATTCAAGACAACCTTCACTATGAAGTGGGGCACATATGCTTATAGGAAGATGCCATTTGGACTGTCAAATTTTGGATCCACTTTCCAAAGGGATATGGATATGGCGTTCAAGGATTTAATTAAAAAAATAGTTCTTTTGTATCTAGATGACATTATTGTATTCTCTAAGAATGTAGCAAGTCACCTCTTTCACCTTAGACAAGTATTCCAAAGATGCAAGAGATTTAGAGTGTCTTTGAATCTGAAAAATGCATATTCTTAGCTCATGAAGGTAATATCTTAGGCCAAATCATGTCTAAGGGGTTGTTGGTAGTTGATCTAGAACAATTTGAGGCTATTCAAGCATTTCCATTACCAAGTCATAAGAAGGCTCTCTAAAGTGTTTTGCAGAAAATTAATTTTGGTAGGAGGTTTGTTCCTAACTTTTCCCATCTTGCCAAACTCATAGTGATTCTGAAAAATAACATGGTTTTTAAATGGAATGTTGAAGGGAAATAAATATTTAAAGCTATAAATAAATCCATTACATAGGCTCTAATCCTCATAAATCCAAATTTCTCGTAGCAATTCATTATATATACTTTTGGAAGCACGGGTGCAATGTCTATCATACTAGACAACCAAATAAAGAAGAACTGGGTAGCCTATCACATTCTTCACCAAATCCTTTAGGATTAGGAGGTGAGATATTCATTTATTGATAAGCATGTCATTGTTGTGATTAGAAGTTTAAATAAATTTAGGAATCTAGTTTCAAACAACATAATTCATCTATTAGTTTCACATATTGGTGTAAAAGATTTTCTTTTAACTAAGGACCTTAATTAAAAGAGATATGGTTGGATAACCAAGATCATGGATTATGATATTGATATAAATGTGACCAAATTAGTTAGTGGAAAGGTTTTTGTGAGTAGTTAGCTTCTAACAAAGACATGCCAAATCAAGAGAGGAGGCAAAAGTTTTTATGGTGTTGCGAAATAATCAAAAACAAACTACAGGTGGTATATCGATTCCTTGTTAGACTCAATATATTGTATATTTTCTTCAAACGGGTCAAAGTCCTCGTGGATTGAATAATTTGAAAAGGAGGTATTTCATACTTCATTGCATCATATAGGTCCTTGTAGATAATATTTTGTTCAAAATGGATGTGAATGGTGTCCTCATAAGGTGCATCAAGATAGATCAAAATGGAAAGGGTATTGCACAAGTTACATGATGGAGAGGAAGGTGGTCATTTTTCCCGAAAAGAAACAACTATTAAAACCATGATGGCTAGTTAATACCTGACATAATATTTTTAATGATTGCTACTCATGGATCAATAAATGCAAGAAGTGTGCCTTCTTCATAGGTAAAGAGAAGCTAGCATCCCTCCCACTCCATCCTATCTCAGTTAAACAACCTTTCATGCAATGGGGGATAGATTTTATTGGGATGATCAATCCAAGTTCTAGCCTAGGTCACAAATGGATTCTTACAGCCATGGACTACTTCACTAAGTGGACAAAAGCAATTGCACTTAAGGAGGAAAATGAATTACCTAAACCTTACACAATTATTTATTAATTACCTTGTAATTGATAAATCCCCATCACCTCACCTACCACCTCATTTTGCCACCTCATCATGACCTAGCCCTAATCCTAAACTAACCTAATTAAGACCTAAAACTTGGTCTATACCTACACCCATGACTAATGACCCCTTTCTCGCACCCAAAACCGACCTTCTAGTCACTTGACCAAGCCCGCAACTAATCTCTCGGGAGAAAAGCAGGGAAGGTGGGCTATTTTACTAAAAATAGCCTACTTTTTCCTTACCGATGCCGGTTCCTACTCGACCGCCGTCGGTTACGTAACCACCATCGGTTCCCTGTAAATGGCCTCCCCAAACCAAAAACAAGGGATCGAAATTTCATTTTGGATCAAAGGGGAAAGGATTTTTGAATCAACAGAGATCTTTGGGAGCAAAACAGAGTCCAGATCTTCACTTGACCGAGCAGAGACGAGTGGAGATACCAGAAGTGTTTACAGCAAAGGAGATCAGCTTGCATCTTCGTCAAAACTAGTAAGTCACATCTTGCATGTCCTCTGTTATAACATTTCTTATGCTTCTTGAATCACAGTCCTCATAAATCCATTTCTGGACCCACTACCTAGCAATATATCACATCTAACTATCATTCATCTACCTCTCATCACCTTATTACGTAATATCACCCATATACAGCCTTACAAATAACACAGCTACCAAACAACACAAACACCCCACAAAAACAACCAACCTACAGATCCTAAACCCTACCGACATCGGTTACAAAAACCAGTATTGGTTACCTAGACTACAAACCGTAAATCAGCCTTTCCCCTATCTCTGCTCCAAATGAAGTAATTTGATTGATATTTTACGTTTTTGTGTTAATTCATATTAGCAGGAAACTCGACCACCTTCGAAAGGAAGTTTTATATTTCCTGGGCCCAAGGCAGTTTCCTCATTTATTGTCTAATCAAAATCTTGTGGTCTTGTGTTCTTATTTGCAGGTAGTCCTTCCAAGACAAAAAGGAGTTCTTCGCAGTCAGCCTGATCTTCCTCTACGGTACGCGCACACCATCTCGACATTCCATAGGTATTCCTCCTAGCCCTAACCCTTATCTGTTTCTAAAAGGAATGAAAGGATAGAAGCAACTCTATTCCCAGAAGTCGAAACATTCCGAGTGAAACATTTTGGCACGCCCGGTGGGACCCATTTTGGGTTTCTTTATTTCTTGCTTGCTTTCATATAGGGAGCATACTTGCTTTTTTCTTCTTCTAAAGATATTCACAAGGTATTTTATTATTTTGGTAAAAGAACTTGCTTTGTTTTTTGCATCTTGCATTAGTGAAAGTCATCTCTTTTGCTTCATCGAATATCATTTTCGATTTGGGTTTAAAACACGTGCATTGGCATCCTTGCTTGCTGTTTTCAATTCTAGTAAACATAGATTAAGTAACAGGTCGTACACGTGGGGGTGATATCCATGGTATTGACAAGAAATTAATCTTACATTCACTGCACAACACATACCGAATCACTTCACAATTAACACAACAGCTCAAACATCCCCCCTTTTTCCGCGGTATTCCTCCGCCCGATTGAGGTAACCTTATAAGCCAAAACAAACTTGACATTTCCCCTAAGTCTTTTGTTTAGGATTCTGACATCATTCTACGTCTAAAGGCATAAGCCCACAATAATTAAAATTAACCCTAGGGTTAATCTCTGGATTTGCGTGTACATCTTGCTTGTTTTTAGTTCTGTTTTCTTTCTCATACTCTGTCTTCTGTGATCAATAATTGGACAAGTATACTAAACGTTGTTAAAAATCAAATTAGCAGCCTTTTTATACCTTGTTAGCCAGACTTTTGCACCGACATCGGTTACCTCGACCGACGCCGGTTTATAGTATAACCGACATCGGTTACATTAGACCGATATCGCCATCGTCTTTCCCAATTCCCGACAAACCAAAGAACCTACCAATTTCACAGCCCGAGTTTGTTTTGCTCCCATGATTGAAACCCTACTGTGAACACCTGTCCATGGTTGTTATCACTCGAAAGCAAGCCGCCGCTATGGTTTCACATGCTTGCTCTGTTTCTTTACCTGAATCACCCCCTTCACATTCTGTGGGGAATCCTACGGATACCAGCGAGGTTCCTAAAATTCCTGTGGGAGATAAGGACTTTGCCAAGTTTCTAGATGCTAATCCTAGTGCTGTACAATACTATTTGTCTCATGCCCCTGACCGTACGCCTGATGGTCAGCTCCTTGTTGGCATGCCTATTAGTATAGCTGCTCATTTAGCGCCCACTCCGCCTGATAACACCGCCTTGCTTCCTGCACCTTTAGCCCCATCTCCCAATCCGACAGCTTCAGAGATTCATACGACTCAGATTGGCTTTCCTTTGGCTAATCTTGGACCCCACATATCATTACCACCGACTGCCCCTACCTCATCTCTCTTGCAGACCACTCCATTCATGACTTGCTCTCTGCCACCTATCCACACGAGCTTTCCTTCTCAAGCTCCGCCTACCTTTTCATTCCCATACACGTATCCAGTAACCTCAACATCTTATATGGGACATCCCTATTCGGTCGCCTCAACATATTCATCCTCCATACCTTATCAACACTTAACCCCACCATTGTCCAGCGGAGGCCCTTGGCCCAATTTGCCTCCATTTACCACAACCGCACCATCATCTCATCCAACCACAGATTTCATCAAACAAATGATGGACAAAATGCAAAATCTAGAGGCTTCTGTTTCGGGAAGTCGTAGTGCCTTGACATACGAGCAAGTTTGTCGGGAGCCTATTCACCCTTCTGTCCCCCTTCACTCATATCCTCCTCAATGGGAATTGCCGAAATTTACTCGTTTTAATAGTAAAGAGGATCCTCAACAACATTTGCGATCATTTAGACATGCTTGTTATTTGATTGCCCATGATGATGCCTTGTTACTCCGCACATTTCCCATGTCCTTATCAGGACCCGCCTTGAGTGGTACAGTTGCTTTAACCAAAGACTCAATCTTCTCTTTTAACCAACTAGCCCAATCTTTTTGGATCACTTCTCCATTAACATTGCTAAGAAAGTATCCATCACCGACCTTTATGCCATTCGATAATTCAAGACGAATCTATCGCAGATTTCGCTTTCGGATGATGGCGCGCCTTATCAACCAACTTACATATGCCTGCCTCAGTGAACTTATCGAACTTTTCACGCGGGCATGTGCTAAGCACATTTCTCCTACTCTTCAAATTCAAACTTTCCGCACATTTGATGAGGCCTTTACCATGGCTCTAAACTAGAAATTCGAGCCTTAAGAAGAGAAATTGCGGTTGCACAACAAAAACCCCAATTTTCGAACTCCTGATTCTACCAATAAACCAAATACCACCACTCCTCACGCGTCCACTTCTTCTAAATCAAAAGGAGCTGTCCACGCGGTGATGGTTAAATCTCAAACACCGTCTAATACCCCACCAAAAACCACCTATAAGTATAAAGCAGAGCCCATCAATTATACTCCCTTGGGAGAAACCTATGGTGTCATCTTGGAAAAATTGCTCAAAGCCGGAGCTATCACCTTGCCTCCTATTAAACCTCACTCCGGGTTTGACTCCACTCGCGCTATACCTTCCTGGTACAAAGAAAATGACTTCTGTAACTTTCACCGTGTAAAAGGACATAGTCATGAAAACTGCAAGATGTTGAAAAACATAGTGCAGGAAATGGTTGACGCAGGGGATATAACCCTCGATAATCCTAATGCCCCTGCCAACCAAAATTTGAAAATCTTCAACAAACCATTCCCGAATCACTCTCCCAACAGTAACACAAACCAGGATATCTTAGCCGAGGAGAGTGTTCATGAGATCCATGCAGTCTTCGATACCCAGCCAAAAGCCTCTATCGAGAAAATTTTGAATCAAGCCTCTTCACTAACACAGGAGCCCGAACCTCCTTTACCACCATCAAGCCAAAGCGAAATCATTCCTTTACCCATAAAGGAGTTAACTGCCCAGACTTCTCTTCCCATCGATGAGTCTTCTTATACCACATCCCTACAAGACTGCGAATGATGTTATCTAATCTATCTATTTCCCAAACTTCTCCTTCTACCACTCTTGCTGCACAAGAGGAGGGTACGCCACTCCTTTTGACATCCTTAGACGAGAAATCTCTTGCACCGACATCACCAAATTCTTTAACCATGACAGACCCTCTCAAACATGCCCTCCTGCCTATTAGTCCTTCATCGCCTAAATCTTTTCAACAACCGGTCGACCTCTTAATATCTATTGATACAGTACCTCATCTACCCTCGTATCACACCCACAGTGGACTGGAATCACAACCCACCTTTCTTCCGTACCAAATTTACAATTCAAACCTGAAGACTGTCATTCTCCAGAAGATAGACGAATCCTATGGGAACGTTTGAGTACCCCTTATTCTACTCAAATGCAGATGACCGATCCCGACACCTCTACCATATATCCTAAGTGTTTACAGAAACTCAAAATGCCTATGTCCTCATTCTCACCCCCCGTATCTATATCAAGTATCCCATCCACCTCTATTAACCTAACCAAACCTTCCCCTACACTTGGGACCTCACCCATACCCAGTCTAACACACCCGCCTAAGCGACTAGATTTATCCAAGAATAAAGCCGCCCCGCCACCTAGAAGACAAGCTCAATCTATGCCTCTATCACAATCAAAACCATCATCGTCACACCTACCTTCCATATTGGGACCTCATCCTTCCACCTTGCATCAATATATCATACCTCCTGCGTTTTCTTCAAAACGACCTACGCCTTCTGCACCTATACAGAGATCTAAGGGTATATCAACATTATCACCCCACGTATCCTGTCCACCCATCAACCCTAAACAAACTCCATCATCAAAGGATTTATTTTCTATCACTCCCCTTTCTCCGTGGTTGTTTCCCGCTACCACGTCATCTGTAGCCTCATCATCTAACCAGCCGAACGTAGCTCCTGCGCCAAAGAAACCACGTTTGGTGAAAACCACGTGTCAACACCCCTTGGCTAAACCACCACCCGTACGAACCAACCACGCCCAAACATTACCGAAACCCGCACAACCAATGCCCTCATCCTCCTCCGATTTTGACCCACTCAAAGGATCTTACGCCAAAATCCTTGCTATGTTGGTGGAGAATGCGACCATTTCTCTACCCCCACTTAGACCTTATGACCCTTCTAAACCTCACCCTATAGGTTACGATGAGTCTAAAATCTGCTTATCACCGCACACCAGGACATGATGTGGAGGGATGCAAAGCTTTAAAAACCATCCTTCGTCAGTCACCTCTCCCAGATAGAAAGGTTAAGAAAGACAACTTACGAAGGGAGAGACCTTTAGCTTCCATTCCCTCTCCTCTACCATCTGTCCCCGCCTCACCAAGATCTATCATCATTACAGCCCCACCTCTCGAAGACCATGATTTATCCCAACCATCTTCCTCATCTCAGGTTTACGAGATTAATATGATTAGTGTTGCTACTCGAACGCAGAAAAACAATGAGAAAGTGAAAGAAAGCACACTCAAGGCCCTCTCCTTCTCCGTCCAACATCCCGATTGCACCACCACCCAAAGTGGTTATTCGTGGACCCGCTTACCCCGTCTCTAATGGAGCTGCCCATCGAGCCATGATCAAACAGCTTCACCAATCACCCGTAAAAATGACACTATATGATCTCATTCAGACTTCTGAATCTCATCGACAAGCTCTCGTTGAAATTCTTCAGGGGATCGAGGTCTTACCTAATGAAACCCTGCCCGTTGCCTCCATTCTGACACCCAATCACGTTGCCTCTCTCACCAAACAACCCACCACCCCAACCACTTCCGTCTCTGTACCACAAGCTGCTGCAGTCAGTTTCTCTGAAGATGAAATTGTTGACTTTGGTACAGAGGACCCTGACCCTGCCCTTTTCATCTCCGCTTACGTCCGGGACATTCGGGTACGTCGTGTTATGATTGACGGGGGCGCTAGCCTAAACATCATCTCTTCAAAAGCCTTCCAACAAATGAATATCCCTTCTAGCTACATGTGTGCCAACCCCATCATGTTGCGGTCATTTAATGACGCTATTACCTCTACCTTAGGCACCGTGATCCTCAACATTCGGGTAGGACCACGTACTTTACCCGAACTCTTCTATGTCCTTGAGGGAGAGTTCCAATATAATATATTGCTGGGTCGTCCTTGGATCCGGGCCATGGGATGCGTTCCCTCAACATTACATAGATGCATAAAATTTGAGTACGAGGGGAAATCCTACACCGTAAAAGCTGATCCCCCCCCTTTAAAACCTGCAATATGTTATACCGCCCAAACGATGTGCTTGTACCAATCAAGACACCCGTTCACTCAACCCAACCATCTTCTTCAACTGTGCCTCAAACATCCACCTCAACCACACCTATGCCTTCAACTGATGAAACCACCGTCGCAAAACCCACTTCCCTTCCCGCAGCTAACATCCCAACCACGGACCCCTTAGTAGATGTTTTTCAACGCCTTACGCTGGGGGAGTATCACCTATATAACGTTAGTTCTTTCCATACCCCACAGGAGTACGGACAGGTACATGCACATCCTACTTATGACCGTCGTGTGGGAGAAGTAATCTCCTACGGACCACCGCACTGCCGCACTAACCTAACATATGGGGGTGTCGACGCATCTTCCGTTGCCCCTGAGCCTCCTCTTGGTGTGGTTCCTTTCCAATCTGATTTTCAATACCTGACAAATCGTCGCTTCGCCCTCACCTTCGACTCACCGTGCTTGAAAGGCTTTGGTTTTGGTCTTTATGAACAAGGCCGACATACGCTCATCCCCATCACCACACGCAAACATAATGATCGTAGTGGTCTCGGATTTCGGGAACACTTACATCGATGGAACCTCGTGTCAGTTGTCTTCTAGAAGACGATGACGTCACCCCTACCGAACCATCATCACCCATTTTGCCTTCGTCTCCCACCGAGTCGATAGATCCTGAATCTATCCCTCCTAACTTTTTTTTTTTTCATAAATGCTATCTTCCTAGGTCCTCTCACTTATCAACGCGATAATGAGGACCCCTCTTCTATTCCCCTTCTATATCCAGACATGATTGAAGAGGACTCACCTTCAATTAACGTTGTTGAGTGCCAGGATGATGACTCCATCCTCACTTACCTTGGCGCGGATGACTCTTATATTCAACGAGCCTTACCATCTGAAACCCAAACCATGCTGAACGAATCTACTATAGAAATCAACATCCACACGGAGGAGGATCCTCACATTGTGAAGATCGGACAATCCCTTAACGCATCAGAACAAGTCACCTTTACTACTTTCCTCCGTGCTCGCAACCAAGCTTTCGCTTGGTCCTACGCTGACATGCCAGGAATTGATCCTGACATTGCTGTCCATAACATTACCCTGAAACCCGATTCCAAGCCAATTAAATAGAAATTGAGAAAAATGCATCCGCGCATTGCCCTCTTGGTCAAAGAGGAGCTCCAACGACTCCTTTCTGTTTCCTTCATTCTGCCTATTGACTATCCTCAATGGATTTCTAACATCGTACCTGTCACTAAAGCGATGGGGGACTTCGGATATGCACGGATTTCCTACGGGATCTTAACCTCGCTTGCCCTAAGGATGACTTCCCCTACCTAGTATTGACCAACTTGTAGATCTCACTGCAGGCCATGAGATGCTCTCTCTCATGGATGGCTTTTCAGATACAACCAAATTTTGGTTCCTCGCCGATCAACACAAAACTGCCTTCATAACTCCTTGGGGAACCTTCTATTACCGTGTAATGCCATTTGGCCTTAAGAATGCTGGTGCGACCTATCAGCGGGCTATGACCTACATTTTTCATGACATTATGCACACTATCCTCAAGATTACGTCGACGATCTTCTTGGCAAGTCTAAACATCGCAGTGAACATCTCGATGTTTTAACCATTATTTTTGATCACTGTTACAATATTCTGTCCGTCTTCAACCAAAAAAATGTGTCTTTGGTGTCCTTTCGGGAAAACTTCTTGGCTTTATCGTCTCTTTGCGTGGCATTGAGGTCGACCCATCTAAAGTCAAAGCTATTCTAGAAATGCCCCCACCTACCAATCTCAAACAATTGCGTAGTTTACAAGGTAAGCTCCAATCTATCCGACGTTTCATCTCCCAACTCTCGGATCGATGTCAACCTTTTCATCACCTTCTTAAAAAGGACATTGATTTTCAATGGAGCGAAGAGTGCCACCAAGCCTTTGAAGCTCTCAAAACTTATCTCTTACAGCCACCTGTGCTTATCCCACCTCAAGACGACCGCCCTTTCTACCTTTACCTTTCCGCCACTGACCACGCTATAGGGGCCATGCTTGCACATCGTGACTCTGAAAATAGAGAACAAGCCATTTATTATATAAGTCGTACTTTGGTGGACTATGAGACTAGGTATACACATGTAGAAAGGTTGTGCCTAGCCCTATCATTCGTGGCTACCAAACTCCGACACTACCTTCTGAATCACAAAACTTTCATCATCACCAACACGGACCCCATCCATTACATGTATGCCAAACCTCATCTAAACCAACGCATCGCCCGATGGCTCATGCTCCTCGCCGACCTCGACCTTGAGTTTGTCCACCAGAAATCAATCAAAGGACAAACCATCGCAGACCAACTTGCGGAAGCCCCTTTACCTGGGGAACAATTTACCAATTTTACATTCCCCGACGAACTCATTGCCACTCTTTCACTCCAGGAGGAGTCGTATTCAATGACTCTCTTCTTCGATGGATCCAAATGCCAACGTGGTGGAGGAGCCGGCGTTGTTCTTATTCCTCTCGACGCCGAGCCTATGCCTCTTTCATTCCGACTCGATTTCCCTTGCACTAATAATACAAATGGAATACGAGGCCCTTGTCTCGGGTCTCCTGTGTGTGCGCTGCACTTAGATATCAAATCTATCAATATTTTTGGCGACTCTCAATTGGTAGTCAATCAAGTTATGGGCATCTACCAATGTAAAAATGAGGAACTTCAAAAATACAAACACTACGTGGATTCACTTCTAGCCTTATTTACTCACTATTCTATCCAAACCATTCCCCGCTCCACTAACAAATTTGTGGATACTATGGCTTGCTTAGCCTCGCAAATTCCAGCCTCATCAACTGACTCTGACATTTTCGTCTTGGTCCAACAACTCTTTGCCCCATCTTATTCAGCCCCGGTTGTTTGTACGATAAATACTGTGTCTGCTAACTCGCAGGATACTTGGTATCACCAATTCCATGACTACCTTACAACCTCTGTTCTCCCTTCTGACCTTACTAGTACTGGTAAACGCGCTTTTCTTAAACGCATTTCTCGTTATGTAGTTATGGGGGGACTCCTTTATAAACGTGGCTTTGATGGCATCCTCCTTCGATGTCTCACCGGCGCGGAGGTCACCCATACCATCCAACAGGTCCATGACGGTATTTGTGGTGGACATTTTAGCGGCCTTGCCGTGGCCAAACGAATCCTTCGCCTTGGTTATTATTGGCCTACTCTCAATAACGATCGCATTTAATATGTTAAGCGTTGTGTTATGTGTCAACAACATGCCAACCTTCAACATACTCCTAGCCACCCGCTCCAGGTCGCTCGAGATCTTTGGCCCTTCTCACAATGGGGTTTAGACCTTATTGGTGAGATTCATCCATCCTCTTCGCAACGTCACCGATGGATTATCACAGCAACCGAATATTACACAAAATGGGTGGAGGCTATTCCACTTATTTCAACTAAAAAAGAAAAAATTGTAGAGTTCATTAACCACCACATTATCTGTCGTTTTGGTGTTCCTCATCGCCTGATTACAGATAATGGCAAATCTTTCAAAAATAAGTTGTTGCAAGACCTTTGTGACAACTTTGGTATCAAACTCAGCTTCTCATCACCGTACTATCCACAAGCAAATGGACAAGCCGAATCCTCTAATAAAACCCTAACTAAAATCCTCATGAAAGTTGTCAATGAGTCCGGACGAAATTGGCACGATCACATCCCCTTTGCCCTTTGGGCTTATCGTACTAGCATTCGTACCTCTACTAATGCTACACCTTTTTCTTTGGTATATGGTACCGAGGCCGTCTTGCCTCTCGAAATACAAATACCCTCCCTCAGAATATCCCTTCAGGATATTCTCACCAACGATGATTTCCGCCAAGAGCGGTTAGCCCAATGGAGCTTGACGAACGACGCCTTACAACTCTCGATCACCTTCAAATCTATCAAAAACGCATCAAGCGTGCTTATGATAAGTGACTTCATGAGCGTACCTTTAAGGTTGGTGATCTTGTCCTCAAAGAGAATCAACATGTAACCAAACTAGAAAAGAGCAAACGTGGAAAATTTGCTCCCAATTGGATTGGGCCTTATATAATCACTCACACTTATGGATCAGGCACTTATCGTTTAGCTTCGCTTAATGGTAAACCTGAGCCTGAGCCCCTTAATGCCTTGCATCTTCGACCATTCTACTGTTGAATTTAGTGTTATATCACTTCTTATCTACCTACTGCTCGTCCCTTGAGCTCATTTACCGCTACATACACTTTGTTTTCTACATCTCAAAATAAAATCAAGCTCACTTCTCACCTCCCCTCAATGATGCCTTCCCCTTTTTAGTCTAGTCCATGACTTCAAAGTATTAAAATAAGCCGTATTCTTATGGGATTTTCTTGAGTCAAACTTCCTACTAAACTAGATGCTTCACGCCAAAAGAACATCTAGTCATCTAAATTAAATATAGACTGCTCCCTCGAAGGACAGCTATGTGCCGAACTATTGCTGCTATTATAAATAGACTGCTCCCCCGAAGGACAGCTATGCATTAAAATCATATCTGCTATTATAAATAGACTGCTCCCTCGAAGGACAGCTATACACAGTCAGCCTTTATCAGAAGCTTCTCGCATTGATCAGCTTCGTGAAGACCTCAAGAATAAAACAATCAAAATCCCTTGTAGACTTCCCGCATCGATCAGTCTATATTCAATAAAATAAAAGCCTCATTCAAAAGAACTTTTGAGTCATGGACTTGTCTATTTAGGGTAGGTTCTCTTTCGTCCGAACACTCACTTTGTAATAAGTTTTCCGTACCTCAACTATACCATTCACCTCACCTCACCATTTGTTTCAACTCAAGGGACGTGACGTACACCTGATAGGATGTGATCATACAACTCTTTTCACCTATTGACTTCTCGTCTATGCACCGGTACCTAGGGCTTCACGTTCATTCTATGTTGTGTGGTTGTTTTGCTCTTTTCACCTATGGAGCAATCTTTCCTCTTTGCCTCGCATCTAGGATTGTGTGTTGATCTTAATCAGGGCATGATTCCCTACCACTTGGGTAGGCTAACTTTCGCTTCCCTTATACCTTTTACAACATCACCAATTCATTACCAACACCATCAACCTTACCTTACCAATATTACTATCAATACCTTTACCAACCAACCAATCGCCTAACCATACCTAAATTGCCTGAATTCACCTCTCCCTGGTCCTAAGGGAGAACTACATCGGTCTGAGGCCCCTCCTTGCTTTGTGCAATGGGCTATGTAGGTAGCACTTCGGAGACATGGGGTCTCCCAAGGTTAGCTCGACCATTCCCTACCATAACCTATCATGTGTGGTAAATATAAATATTTTTGTGTATTTCTATTTAATCACATTCCTCTTTATCCTTTTTCAAAACACCGAAAGTCAAAACGAAAACATTCTTATTATTATCGTAACTCAAATCAACATACATATTCAGTTTTATTTAGATGTTAAACAAATACATCTTCTCTATCATCGACACGCAGGTCGGCATCCTTATTAATTCTTATACCTTGCTAACATTTATTTAGACCCTTACGCCTCATCCCGAACTAGGTGAGGATCGTGATCGTCGACCCCTCTCGCCAGGCCTCTCTGTCCTCAAAGGTACCACGGCTATTGGTACCGCCCACTGATCTGCCAACCTCTCCTGTAACATATGAATACGCCCTCTCGCATGGAGGACTCCAGCCTCTAGTCTCTCCGCCCGTGACTCCGCAACCGCTAACAATCCTCTTGTCTCATTCACCTGCGTTTGGAGCTGCTGAACCAAATGCTGCAGACGATCCCTCTCTGCTGTAATCACCGCTATGTCAGGACGATCACGTACACCTTGCAGCTCTGCTACCCACCATAATCTATAGGCCTCTCGCTGCTCTCGCGTCCATTACCTCGATCGGCCGCTACTTCTTCAGACTTCTTCGGAGGTGTTGGCTGGGGAGGTGAGAATGCTGCCTCTGCGTCGATCCTCATATATGGTCTATAAGCCTGCGGTATGTCCTGCACAAATCCAAATTGTCACCGCACGCGATCTATAGGAATCCTCTCATATTCACCTGGCCTGTGCCCCGCGATCCACCTCAATCGCTCTACACCCCTCAACTCCTCAGCTATGTTCTCTGTTACCATATAGTTCCCGTAAGGCCTCCAACAGATATCCGCAACCGTCACCCTCTCCCATACCTGCCTGTAATACTCAATGTCACCCGTCACGGCCTGAGATCTTGCCTCTTGTTCTGTCTGGACCCATCGTCTGAATCCCAACCTCTGTACTCCGGTCTCCCCTGCCTGGATGGGTCGGCCTATTGGTCGCACACAAACAATGTGCTCATAGGCCCAACAGTGTAATAAGTATGAACAATCCAGTGTCGTTCTGTGATTTCACCTACAAGCCCATAAACCCCTGTATAGCTCCGCCAAATATGCAGGTGCCCATGCAAACGTCACGTTCCTTTCTATCATCTCCCAAATAACACACATCAATGCCTTTGGAAATCTTCCCCCTTCCGCCCTCGGTAACGCATAATACCCTACCGCTATCATTAATATCACTGCTAACCTTGTCTCCTCAGGGTGTGCTGCATACATTACCCCATATGTGAATGTCAAACCTCGCTGTGTCAGATCTCGTGCGTATGGACCAAATACTGCTGTTATCGCTCCCCGCGCCGCTAGGTAATGCCTGATATACTGGTTTTCCTGTAATAGGGAGCCTCAAAATACGGAACACATCTTCCAATGTTACTGTCATCTCCCCTGTTGGCAGATAGAAGGTATTTTTCTCAGGATTCCATCTCTCAATCAACGCCTGTAACATAGCATGGTTACGTGCGATTCGTGAATAATAGCGGATTCCACTTAACCCCAAACGATTTATCAATGTCCATTCAGCTGGCGTTACATCCGCTCGGATTCGTGACAACAGCTACTGAACACTATCATTCATCCTCAACCCTGCCTCTGCCTGCATACATCCAAATAACAAACAACCATTCAATTCCTCAAATCCCCGGGTTTTTTCTCAAATTCTGGAAATTCCTACAGCAACCGGTATCGTTTATAGCTAACCGGTACCGGTTGAGTAACCGATACCGGTTATCCCTAACCGATATCGGTCACTGTTACCTTAATACAGCCTGCCTAAATACACCACCTACGACAATAATTTGAGCGTTTATTCCTTTCTGTACATACAAACATACCTGAAACCCCTGATTACCTACCCCGTAACACTCACCTCATCTATAACCCTTGCTATCATGTTTTCTTTCTCATATCTACCCACTTAATCTCCCTCCTCCTATTCACAAAACATGCAAAAATCAAATCACAACCAAAACGTTTACCTCTTGGGTTGCAGCAGCTTGCGGTGGCACTTGTCTTCCCTCTCGTCCCTGCCTGCTGGATGCTTCTCCTCGTTCTGTCATGATCACCACTCTTTTTCAAATTCACCTTTCTATCATCTGAATCTCAGATCGCATTCACTTCCCCTGTCTCTTTTCTTATCACCTAAATCTCTCATGCAATACCCTGTCTCTTTTCTCCTTATCACTCAAATCTCTCATGCAAATACCTGTCCCAGTCGTCAAAAAGCGTCGCGTTCACGTATTTAACTTCTTGCATGGCTCTCAAAATTAGAACTTAAGTTGCCACCCTAGCTTTTCTATTTTTAGAAAAGCTCATCCCTAAATAACCGGTATCGGTTATATGACCGATATCGGTCTATCAGCTACCGACATCGGTTCCCTAACCGATATCGGTTACACACCTGCCTTTTTGAAACATGGTCTTTTCTTCATTTTTACCTAATTTTTGTCGCGCCCGCCTCTTTTCCTGCATCACAACACCATTATCCATATTTGTCCATCCACCACACATATCATTACAATTTCATTAACATCATCTATTTTACAAAAACAAACCAGCCATCAGCTAAGGATACCAAAACAAAACAAAACAAAACAAAAAACTATCTATCTATACATCATTTGAATCCAACTCATCAGATACATATATAACAATGTCCCAAAACCAGCACCAAAACATGCAACATTTCATCATATAACACATCATCCATATATCAACATGTCAATTAAACTCATCATACATTCTATACCACAAACCATTGACGAAATACTTAAAAACATTTTCAACACTGCATATGGATCAAAACATCATCTCTATATATATATACAAGTTTCAAATGTACAATGTGCCCTGCATCGGGGCCTCTGTGATCTCATAATACAACAACAAAGCCGGCACGCAGGCCGCAATAAATATCAATCACCTCGACGCGGCTCGCAGGCCGGTCCTCATATCAAAAATATACTCGGCTCGCAGGCCGGTATCAACTGTATAACCCATACTCGGCTCGCAGGCCGGTATATAATGAATGAATGAATCAATACATGAATAAATGTAGGCACGCAGGCCTCTATCAACACAACCGGTTCGCAGACCGGTGCCCATGTCCATATACAAAAACTATGTGGGGATCCTCGCTCTCCCCCACCACCTCGCACCTCTCTCCTCGCTGGTCCCCTCGTGGCCTCTCGCCTCCTACCTGTAACGGACACGGCTGTGGCTGCGCCTCCCTGCGATCTCTGACTATGCGAGGTCTCCGCTCGGTGTGCCGCATATGGCTGATACTCAGCTCCGGTACTATCAAGGACATCCTGATAGTACCGGGCCTCCGCTCTCGCCTCCATGTATCTATCCCGTGCCACCGCTTGCAGATTGGGCTGGTCTCGGGACTCCTACGCCGCATTACCCCACTTCGTGCTGTCTGTGGTGCTGCTGTGGGTGTGCCGCTGGCCTGGCGGTGGTATTCGTACTCGTGCTCGGGCCGTGGTGCGCTGCTGGTGGTGGTGGTGGTGCTCGTGCTCGTGCTGTACTGCACGTACTCGCTGGCTCAAGCTAGCTGCCCTCGTAGGACACCTATTCGTGCTGTGCAGCAGCAACCAATCGCCTCGTAATAGCTGCACCTGGCCCCGGAGCTGATCTCGCTCTGCTATCACTGCAGCCAAGTCTGGCTGTGCAGGCGGTGCTATAGCTCTAGCTCTCGACCAGCCCACCAAACCATGAATGCCCCCGTACACCCAGCATCATCTACACCATCATCTGCCGGCCTCTCAGCAGCCCAATCTGGATCCACGGGCTGTGGTGCAGGCAGTGGGGCCTCTACATCATCCCTCCTGTACTGAGGGAAGGGAGGTGGCTCGTCCTGTCGCAGCCCCATCGCCGCGTACTTCTCTCTAGGGTATCCTCTCGTACTCTCCCGGCCTCCGTCCTGCTATCCAGAAGGTGTACTGGATCCAGCGTAACTGTAAGCGGGCTCCTCTGTGGGTGATGACCTCTGTAAGGTCTCCATACAATGTCTACCGCTGTCAGGCCCTCTAACAAATGTCTATAATACGCCACATCCCGACCTGCAAGAACTGCTCGTGGCTGGCCCACGACCCCCAACCATCTCTGAAAGCCATATCTGTATATGACCTGTGGCCCTGGCTGCTGGGGTAACCCTACTGGCCTGATGCATATGATGTGCTCATATGCCCAACAGTGAAGTAAAAAGGTAGAGCAAATCCCAAATCACCTCATCCGGCGATAGCCCCATAGCTCCCTGTATAACTGCACCAGGTATACTGGTGCCCAAGCGTAACAGGTGTGCTCCTCCACCATCTCAAGCAGCACCCCCATCAATGCCCGTGGAAAGCGCCCTCCCTCTGAGTCCGGGAGGGCGAAGCAGGTGATCCCGATCATCATCAGCATGGCTAGCCGTGTCTCATGTCGGTGCGCACGGTACATGTCACCATACCCGATACTCGCGCTGTGATAGGTAAGTAGCGCGGCTGCATCTCCAAAAACCTGCAGGATGCTGTCCATCGCCGTCTCAATCTACCTGGAACACTGCCTCTCCCTCGATCGGCAGTCGAAGGATGCGATACACATCCTCCAATGTGATAGTCATCTCCCCAGTCGGGAGATGGAACACATTGGTCACCGGATCCCATCTCTCGATGAGGGCAACCATCAGGCTGTGATCTCTATCAATAGCTCTGTATCGCTGGACTCCGCCGAGTCCCACCTCGCGCATGATAGCCCAGTGTGCCGCGGATACGTGTGGCCGCATCCGCACCAACAGCGGGGGCATCCTATCCCGCATCGTCAACTGCTGACGTGCCTGCAAAACCAACCCACAACCTTAGACCTACTCTTTATCACATCATCTACTTTACCCTCTATACCCCCTTTTTATCCCCCGACCACACCCCAACTCTCTAACACCCCCCTCTAGCCACCTATCTTCTCCACTATCCCCCTCCCTCTTCCCAACCCAAAACCCAACCCAAACCCATACCATAACCAACCCAACCCAAACCCAAACCATACCCACCCCAAGCCCAACCCATAACCCACCAAACCCACACAAACCCAACCCACACCCATACCATAACCAACCCAACCCAAACCCAAACCATACCCACCCCAAGCCCAACCCATAACCCACCCAAACCCACACAAACCCCAAACCAACCCACCCAAGCCCAACCCATAACCCACCCCACACCATACCCACCCCAAGCCCAACCCATAACCCACCACACCATACCCACCCCAAGCCCAACCCACAAAACCAAACCCCAAAACCCACCCAAACCCCCACAAACCCAAATCAACCCACCCATACCATAACCAACCCAAACCCAAACCCACACCATACCCACCCCAAGCCCAACCCATAACCCACCCACACCATACCCACCCCAAGCCCAACCCATAACCCACCCAAACCCACAAAACCCACAAAACCCACCCCAACCCACAAAACCCAAATCAACCAACCCAAACCCACAAAACCCACCCAAACCTACAAAACCCAAATCAACCCACCCAAACCCAAATTAACCCACCCAAACCCCCACCGACGCCGGCCGATATACGACCGGCGCCGGTCAGCTACAAAACACCCTGCCCCTGAAATTTGCGACCGATGCCGGTCGCTTAGCAACCGACATCGGTCGCTGTAAAAATGCGGAGCCGAACCCGACGCGGCCCCCCAAACCTATTTTTTGCCTATTACTACCCTTTTACCCATTGAAAAGCCCTACAAACCTACCCACCCTACCGTTTTAGCCTAACTACCCTACCTACCCTCTCTATTTTCCAAACAACTTCCATTTACTCATTCTTTTATCAAAAACTTGGATTCCTACCCAAAACCCCAAATTTCGCATAATGCAATAAAATGAACACAATTAAAGAGTTTCGAACCTACCCGTACGACGACACGTCGTCGTGGTGGGATGGGTGGTGGTGGTCCAGCTGGTCCAGCCCTCTCTGCTCCTCCTGCCTGTGCCATGGGTCCAACTTTGCTTTGCTGGGTCCTCTACCAATCAAATGTTGCCTGCTACTCACTCAGGCCCACCAATCAACTCACTTCTCCACTCAACTAGTGCCACCTCAGCCAACAAATACACCAATATCAATATTCCACCTCAGACAACTTAATTTGGTTTCCAAATTGACAAAGTGACAATGACCGGCCGTATTTTTCTTTTTATAGGTTTTTAACATAGAACCGATACCGGTCAAATCGTGCCCTAAGGAACCGGCGTCGGTTATCTAACCGGTACCGGTCATAGCTAACCGATATCGGTTTTGTCTTTATCCACCCAACTTTCTGCCCCTATTTACTAATCGCCCTTTCTCCCAATATCGCCTATATCCACCTTTGCTGAACACCATTTGTTCACCTATCCGGCCCGACCCAAGGCCTCAACCTAACCATCCGGCCCGACCCAAGGCCTCACCCTACTCATCCGGCCCGACCCAAGGCCTCAACCTACCAATCCGGCCCGACCCAAGGCCGCCACCTTACCCATCCGGCCCGACCCAAGGCCTCACCTAACCATCCGGCCCGACCCAAGGCCTCACCCTACCCATCCGGCCCGACCCAAGGCCTCAACCAACTAATCCGGCCCGACCCAAGGCCGCCACCTTACCATCCGGCCCGACCCAAGGCCTCCCAACATCCGCCCGACCCAAGGCCTCAACCTACCTATCCGGCCCGACCCAAGGCCGCAACCTACCCATCCGGCCCGACCCAAGGCCGCAACCTTACCCATTTGGCCCAACCCAACGCCGCACCCCAACCATTTGGCCCGACCCAAGGCCGTACCACTTCCATACCTTACCCAACATCACCAACATACACTCTTATCCACCCATCCTGTAGTTTTTTGTCCAATCGAGCTCACCTGTTCGTGTTTTAGCATAATTAGGGTCCTTGACTTGATCTGTCGACCAACTTTGCCTAGACCTAGACCGTGACGTTTATCTCAACCAAACCAACCATTTGGTACTGCCGAACATGCCTAAACGTTCCTGTACCTTACCTGTTATATACCCTGGAGCTACTTCCTATGCCTTGGATACCAGGATTATATCACCCTTGTTTGGATAAACTATCGACCTTTGCCTATACATTGCTGGTTTGCTCGCCAAATCATGTACCCTAGTCGCACTATTGCATTTCAACATGCGTCTGCTGCCTTGGACCTCCCCCACCACCTTACCATCCTCTCTACAACATGTACCCTTTATCAACCCTATCCCTGATTTCCCGTTCACTCAATCCGTGATAGATTTGAGGGGGATTACCTATATCCTTAACAGGAGAAACCACTTCATATTATTGTCCGCGCAGCTTTACAACACAAGCTACACGACAATAAGGGGCTAATGTAGACACCAAATTCATGTCTTACGACCCCTTGTGACCCGCATCCCATTTCGCAACCTAACCTCATTACCTAAACCTTACACAATTATTTATTAATTACCTTGTAATTGATAAATCCCCATCACCTCACCTACCACCTCATTTTGCCACCTCATCATGACCTAGCCCTAATCCTAAACTAACCTAATTAAGACCTAAAACTTGGTCTATACCTACACCCATGACTAATGACCCCTTTCTCGCACCCAAAACCGACCTTCTAGTCACTTGACCAAGCCCGCAACTAATCTCTCGGGAGAAAAGCAGGGAAGGTGGGCTATTTTACTAAAAATAGCCTACTTTTTCCTTACCGATGCCGGTTCCTACTCGACCGCCGTCGGTTACGTAACCGCCATCGGTTCCCTGTAAATGGCCTCCCCAAACCAAAAACAAGGATCGAAATTTCATTTTGGATCAAAGGGGAAAGGATTTTGAATCAACGGAGATCTTTGGGAGTGAAAAACAGAGTCCAGATCTTCACTTGACCGAGCAGAGACGAGTGGAGATACCCAAGTGTTTACAGCAAAGGAGATCAGCTTGCATCTTCGTCAAAACCAGTAAGTCACATCTTGCATGTCCTCTGTTATAACATTTCTTATGCTTCTTGAATCACAGTCCTCATAAATCCATTTCTGGACCCACTACCTAGCAATATATCACATCTAACTATCATTCATCTACCTCTCATCACCTTATTACGTAATATCACCCATATACAGCCTTACAAATAACACAGCTACCAAACAACACAAACACCCCACAAAAACAACCAACCTACAGATCCTAAACCCTACCGACATCGGTTACCAGTAACCGGTATCGGTTACCCAGACTACAAACCAGAAATCAGCCTTTCCCCTATCTGTTCCAAATGAAGTAATTTGATTGATATTTTACAGTCTTTTGTGTTAATTCATATTAGCAGGGAAACTGACCACCTTCGAAAGGAAGTTTTATATTTCCTGGGCCCAAGGCAGTTTCCTCATTTATTGTCTAATCAAAATCTTGTGGTCTTGTGTTCTTATTTGCAGGTAGTCCTTCCAAGACAAAAAGGAGTTCTTCGCAGTCAGCCTGATCTTCCTCTACGGTACGCGCACACCATCTCGACATTCCACAGGTATTCCTCCTAGCCCTAACCCTTATCTGTTTCTAAAAGGAATGAAAGGATAGAAGCAACTCTATTCCCATAGTCCACTAAAAAAATATTCTTTGGATTATAAGAAGAACCCTAGATTAGAATAAGAGGATTGGGCATTCCAAATTGAAATTAGCCTTGTGGCACGATAGAATAATTCCCAAGAAGTCAACTGGTTATTACCCTTTCAAGTTGGTTTATGGAGGCGGAAGCAAGGCTGCCAATATCCCTTAAATTACCAACCATTGAGCTTATCAAACATGCTAGATTTTTTTGAGTTTCTGCTATGGAAGTCGGGTGTGTAGAGCTCATGGAGTTGGAAGACCTAAGAAACTAGGCCATGAAAATAATGGAAAATGACCAAGCTCAAACAAGATGAGCTTTGGTAGAAAGGCCAAAAAAATTTCAAGAAGGAGACCTAGTTCTGAAATGGGATGAAAATAGAGGCAAACCAAGAAGGCAATTCAAGTTTGATGTAATATGGAGTGGCCCTTACTTGATTTCAGGTGTAAAGAAAACAATGCTTTCCAATTGACAAATTTGAATGGAGAAGAATTGCATATCCTAGTCAATGGAATCTATCTTAAGCCTTATTACTAATGGGAGTATATGTCTTATACATATTAGCTTAGATTTTATAATTCCTTCAAGTGCTTACAACACATTATTCTATTGCAGTTAGGTTTTCTTTTAGATAAGTTCTTGTGCACTCTCTGCATGTCCCATTTGGGATATGTATGATTTTTTTATTTGTACATAGTTGTGCTTTGTTTCTTTTGCACTTTCAAGTTTCAAGAAAGGTTTGATGATGAAGTAATTTCCCAACAATGTTCTAGAGAAATAAGAGATTTTGGACTTGAGACCAGTTTTAGCGATCGAGTGACTCCATGCCCAATGGATGAAAAATCACTGGTATTTCAGATCTAGCAAGAAGATCACCCTACAAGTCTCCAAATTGTTATCCATATGTTTACCCTGATTGCAAAATGGATCAACCTATAGGTCTGGGCATTGATATTTAATGGGATCAGTTTGTAGGGAATTTCACGGTGAGTGGTGAGCTATGGCGAGGGTTTGGATCCATACCTTCTTGATGCATGTCAACCACATGTCATCCACCTTCCCCTTGTCCCACATTGTCACCACTTTCTTGTCACATGAAAGCATCCTCATTAATGTGCTTCAATGCCCTTGTTGACACATGTCAAGTGATTTCCTCTTGTCATGTGAAAACTTGCTTTGATTTTGCATGAAAACTCCCCTCATTTTTCACACATCATTCTACCTTCCCCTTCACCTTCATCTTATCATCACACATTAGCATCATTTCTTGTCATGTGTCAACCACCTTTTGCTAATGCGCATCCACCTCCCCTCATTTTCACATGATAACATTTCTTCTTATTGTGCGATAAGTGATTCCCTTATCGGTGGTGACTCTTCTTGTTCTATTGAGTTTTGGTTGGTGGTTTCTTTTGGGAGACAAAAGGAGTTTTTGATACGGCTCGACATTAATGACTTTGTGCATAAGGTATCTCAAAACCACATTAATGAGGTATGACACCCATGTTCATCGTGTAAGAAAAGTACCATTAGAAAGTGAAAGTGTATGGTTGCCCATACCTCCGTACCATAATTTAATGAAAGATGTCATTTGGTAACTCCTTTTCTTTATATATATGTAATTTCTCTATCATTCAAGGGGGAGAGATTTGGAAATGTTTAAGAACTCTACCAAAATTGTTCCAACACTTTCGTGAGCCTGCAGCCTTGAATTTATGCATTTTTGGATGATTCTTTCATTGTTCCTATATTGTAATGGAATGTGCATCATTTTAAGAAATAAAATTAGTGTTTTGTGGCTCTTCTTTCCCTAGCTTGATTATATTGCATTTCTTGCCTTCTAGTATATTTTTATGAATATTGTGCAGATTGTGTTCCTTTATAGGGTTTAAATTTGTTGTGCTCCACGAAATTGGAGGTTTGAATGTGTTTTGGTACTATAGCACTTTTTTTTCCTTCTTCTTCCCCATTTTCCCCTACTTTCACTCACTAGGAATATCTCTAGTCTTTTTGGTGTTATCGCCTCTGTTAGTTTAGTATTTACAATTTTATGTAATTCTATCTCTCTGGTCCCTTAGAATTGATAGTTTATGAGTAGGTTATCATTAGAATAGGTTAGGAACCAACCTTCTCTAGAGGTTTTTCTCAATTGAAAGGGTCTCACACCTTGAGACAATCCCATGTTAATCAAAAGTAGGGTTTTGTAATGTGCGAATCCTAAGGTGCTACTTTTCTGACATGACAATTGTTCCATTAAACTGGGATGGTTTGATCCACTTGATATCCCTTGATAGTTCAAATACCAAGCTAGCTCTTTTATTTCCTTGTTTATTTATAGCATTAGGATTTCCAACATTCATTTTTTTTTCCTCATTTACTATAGGTTTTTCTACCTTAATTCCTTCCTCTTCCTCCTCACACATCACCTACTGCTCTAGGGCAGCTATCTGGTTTTAGGTATCTTGAATGAGTGTTAAAATTTCATCTAATTTTTTTAGGTTCTTGTACCTTCAACCTCATTTTTACTCTTTTCATAACCATCATATTATGTTAAACAAGGATAAGATGTTCTATTAGTGTTATGAAACCATTAAATCCAAGAGGTGATAAAACTTACGCTTTGATACCAAAATGTAACACCCATTTTATTATTCATATAAATTAAGGGATTTTTTTAAAAACAAACCCCTAAGTATAATTTAATTCCTTAAATGATTTTCATCTTGCAGAAATTAAATCCAACATAATTAAATGTTTACAATCAATATAATAAAAAATGATAACATTTTGTAGCTATAAGGGTCAACTAGATCTTTCGATCCCCTTAATTCACTCTAACCAATTGTATAAAACTTATATAATTTTGTTTAAACCTTTAGTAGGTCATGAGAACTATGTGCATCTCTTAAGTGTATACCTAGAAAACATATAAGTTATATTCCATCTCGGTATTAGACACGAGAAAGTTAGGGGAATGGTGAATAGACAAAGTAATCAGATAACTACACTACTTTGGCTAAATATCCAAGTGTTGTAATGCAAGATTAGTTTCATGACCACAAAAATTCAGAGAATCTTGTCTCCTTCACTAAAAAATAATCTCTACACAATTATTGTAAACAAGGATAGAAGCCTAAATATTTTATTAATTATAATCAACCATTTACACAGGAAGGAGCTGCAATACTTATAGGTATTGTATAGCTAAATACAAACAAGAAACTAAGTTGCATATGTGCAACTACATTCCAAATTACATAAGCTTCCAATAACATTCAGGAAGCATAAATGAATAATTACAATTATATTTTTAAAACAATATAACTACACCCGTGTGCAGACATAAATACAATTAGATGGTTATGAAGGAATATAACCATATAACAACACATAACAAAAATATGGTTTATATTATAACCATTATTATTTAATTAATAAAATTAATTAAATAATTATATTATGTTTAATTAACCTAACATTCCCCCCCTTAATTGTGCATTGTCTCAAGGGATGTGGAGAGGAACTCTCTGAACAACTTGAACTTGTCATGTGCAAGTGACTTTGTGAAGATATCTGCCCTTTGTTCAGCTATTGGACAAAATTGAAGCTAGATGTTGTGCTTCAACACATGTTTACGTATGAAATGAACTTATACCTCAATGTGCTTTGTTCTCTCATGAAAAATTAGATTGTGAACAAGTTTGAGAACACCTTCATTATCAACATACATGGTGGTCGGTTTTTCCTATGGTATTCCAAGTCCTTCTAGTATGCAATGTAGCCAAATCACTTCATAGACAACTTCTCCTATAGAATGATACTCAACTTCTATGGAAGAGTGAGAAACAAAGTGTTGTTTCTTACTTCCCCATGATATTGGTCCAGATCCCATAAAGAATACAAAGCCAGAAAGGGATTTTCTATCATCAATGTTTCTTGCATGATGTGAATCCAAATATCCAGTCAAGAAGAAGTTGTTGTTCTTCTTGTATTCTAGACCAAGATACACTGATCCTTTAAGATATCTCAAAATGCACCTTGCTGCTTTCCAATGACAAACTTTAGGTTCCTACATGAACCTAGATAGATAGCTCACTGCAAAGCTAATATCTAGTCTAGTGTAGGTCAGGTAAATGAGACTCCCGATCAACTACCGCCGAGAGAGTGGTGCTTACCTCAGGAGATGGATATGAATGGAATAACTGCAATCTATTCTCCATGGGTGTAGCAATTGGTGTGCAATCCATCATCCTAAACTTCTCGAGCGTATTCTTGGTATATTTCATCTGAGAAATAAAAATGTGATTCTCTTTCTCGCCATACTTCCAATCAAGACACTAGTGCATCAGCCCGAGATCGGTCATGTCGAACGATCGATTAAGATCTTTATTTGTTTGATCGACCATCCTCACCGAATCGCCAATGATGACTAGATTGTCGACATAGACAATGACAATCACAATCTTCCCCCTTGATTTTTGAGGTAAATATTGGGATCGTATAGATTTCTAAAAATCCATGTTATACAAGATGCTCATCAATCTTGATGTACCATGCCGACGGTGCTGTTTGAGGCCATACAAAGATTTCCGAGTCTTTATACCTTTGCTTCTTGACCAAGTACTACATATCCCTTAGGTTGAGTCATGTAGACTTCTTCTTGTAAATCTCCATTTAGGAAGGCACTTTTTACATCCATTTGGTGGACTTTCCATCCAAACTGTAACTACAACAAAGATCATCCTGATCATTTTGATCTTAGCTATGGGAGAAAATGTCTCCTCATAGTTAATGCCTTATTTTTGTGCATACCCCTTTACTACAAGTCTTTCTTTATACTTGTCCACTATCCCATATGCTTTGTACTTTGTTTTAAATATCCATCTGCATCCAATGGTTTCTTCTCGGTAGAAGATCAAAAATATGCCAAGTGTTATTCTTCATCACTAATTGATATTCAGAATCCATGGCATCTTTCCAAGATTTTGATTATAGGGATTCCTAGATTGTAGAGGGCTCATCGATTCAATAAATCTACTCATAAAAGCAAAGTTAACTTCATCTCTTTCTTTATTGTGAGTCTCGTGGTCTCAGGGGTCGATGTATCTAATGGAGCATCCATTCTTACATCTCGTCATGAATGTACTTGTACACCATTTAGGCATACGATGAACTGTTCTTGTGGGTCGTGGTTCTATCTAGTCAACACCATCATCCCCATCATTAATTTCATCTTTTGAGGGAACATTAACTTCAATTTTTACAACATAGGTGAAAAATCTACATCTTGTGAGTCTAGAGGAGGATTTTCTACTTCCTTTTCTCGAAAAAATCAACATCTTTTTCGGTGTAGACTTTTCTAGTCTTAGGATCCATCAATCTATACCCAAGAGTCTCTTCATTGTACCCAATGAAGATGATTTTATGTGACTTCATGTCCAATTTCTTTCTATTATGTTTGGGTATGTGCATGCTTGCTTTGCACCGAAGACTCGTGGTGTGTAATAGATGGTTTCCATTTTGACCATGCTTCTTGCGGTGTTATTCCATCAAGAGCAGTTGTGGGCACTTTGTTCAACAAATACACTGTTGTCTTTGTTGATTCTTCCTAGAATGTCTTTGCAAGTCCAAAATCATCGATCATGCATCGCACCATTTCCATGATAGTATGATTTATTCTCTCAACAATACCATTTGCTGCGGTGTGTGTGGAGGAGGCATTTGTCGATGAATCCCATGAGTTTGTAGGTAGTCTCTAAACTCATCACTGGTGAATTCCCCCCCTCGATCTAAGTAGAGAGTTCTAATGTGACGACCAGTTTCTTTCTCAACTACTACTTTTAACTTTTTGAAGGTTTCAAATGCTTCACTTTTCTTATAAAGACAGAAAATCCACATTTTTCTCGAATAGTCATCAACACAAAGCATGAAGTACTGGAACCTAGAATGACTTGGCTGCATCGACCATAAAGATTGGTATGAACTAGGTCAAGTTTACCATGAGCTCGAAATGTACTCCTCTGGAATGAAGCTCTGTGTTGTTTTCTTGCTAGGTAGTGAGGACACTTGTCTGTATCCTTTTGAAGAGATGGTAGCCCATGTACCATATTACACCGGTGAAGTGTTTTGAGATATTTGAAACTTACATGACCAAATATCCGATGCCACAACTATGCTGAGGTGGAGTTCTTAGCCACAAGTGCTTGATCATCTCTGTGAACAAAATCAAGTTGGAACATGCGTCCCACATTGGAGGATTTTGTAATTATTTTTGAGCCTCTTGATTTGTCTCAAATCAAACACGTTTTCTTGTCAGATTGACTATCAAAGTCAATTTTTAGGTTGTGATATAGGAGTTGACTGACTTAAATAAGATTCTTAGTCAACCTAGGGACATATAGGACATCCGATAGTCTACATTTGCATGAACCAAGGGGTAGAGAAATGTTCCCAATCCCCTGAACTATATATGAGGAATCATCTCCCAACAAAACATGATTTTTGATGGTGTGTCCCTCATTGAAATAAACTAGTCTCTGTGGCCAGTCATGTGTCGAGTGGCCCCGAATCAACATACCAAACATTACTAGATGATGTGGATGGTTCACTTGATCGAGCAGTGAACAAGAAGTCTTCATTGTCTGATTGTTCTTGTTGATCAACAATATTACCTTGTTGGTGGGGTCTTCTTTTCTAGTTCCCCTTTTCTACCCTTGATTGTAGTTAGAATTTCCCTTGTTAGATTGTTATGGAGGTCCAAATTTGCTTGATGAACCTTTCTTGTAAGTATTATACCAACAATCTTGTAGGTTATGTCCTCTTTTGTAGATTGGACATTACTTCTTTTGTTGTCTATCCCCTTGATACTGATTTTGATTTTGGGTTTTTGATAGGAATTAGGTTTTCCTTTACCTTTTCCTTTCTATTTTTGATGTGAAGACGAGTGTCTGCTCCTCTTCATCATCCTTATTGTGCATTGATTCCTCTTGTTGCAGAGGTTTACCACTTGTCAAAACCAAATATCGTATCTAACAAATTTAGTGTTGTGAAAAAATGTGGTAAGAAGAGGGGAGTACCCTTAGAAAAATGGGAACAAGAGCATCATCTATGACTAGTTCTCTTAGGGCTAGAAGTGAAGCCCTCAATTTTGTAACTCTTCTTAAGAAAGCTTCAATTTTTCATTCTATTTGAAATTTAGTGTGTGTAACTGACTCTGCAAATTCAGTTTAACATTCTTGTTCTTGGCCTCGTATACTATGCTCCATTTATCCCACGCTTATTTCTATGTTTTTGGCATCTCAAATGTGGGGTTACACATCATCAGACACTCCAAACAAGATGATGAGTTTGGCCTTCTAATCTGGTTTATCAAACTGCCACTGTTGTGTTGTATCAGTAGTTGATCTGGTCAGAGTACCATTCACAGCAGCAGATTTCTTCAAACTCAAGCTATGTCTTAATTTTTGTCTTCCATGTAGCATAGTTGTTTCCTCTAAGTAGTTGTGAATCCAGAAGAAAGAATTTGGGGGCATTGGTGCCCATTTTGTAGAGATCACTAATAATTTTTGGCTCTTATCACTCTAGGTATAAGATCTCCTAATCTATCTACCGTTAGTCCAATATACCAAACCTTTCTATATATGCATCCTTCCGATATACCCAAGAAGACGTGGAAGAATATCTCCCTTTCTATATACCCGGTGGTACATGAAAGAGGTGTTAACGTACGTGAAATAATTCAATACATGGTACCAAGATAGTGCGATGGGGTCTGTGTGATTATTGACACCGACTCAAATAAATATCCTCATACGTGTGTGTAACTTCGCTATATACTTGGATAATTCTCAGTCTAGATTTATGTCATGTAATCTTTCACAGATGAATGGGATGGTTCATAATGTGTGCATTGTGACCTTATTACTCCCCATCAATTTAAAGGGACGATTCCTAGACAACATTACTGCAGCTATATTAGGCATTAAGTGTAGTAGTAGTCACGATGGCTTTACCCGTAAGCGCTTCCCAGAGGCACCGTATATACCGAATGTTGCGAATGAGATCTTTGATCTCGTGAGTGTTATAGAACTAATTTTACTATTTTTTATTACAATACCGCTAATTTATGAGCAAAGATTACAAAGTTTGAAGTTGACAATGGCAACTCGCAAATTAGTACAATATACAAGAATATTCAATTAAATTCAAAAATCTAGAAAAAATGAATGGCAGGAAAAAACAATTTTTGTTTTATGGGCCCTAGTGGCCTCCAGAGCCCAAAATGACCCAAAATGTAAAGAATTGCAAAAAACCAGCTGAAAATGCAATTTTTAGCTATCCCCCTTTGGAAAAAGTCACCGGAATGAAAAAACAGCTTAATGGGGGAAAATTATCCTAAATTAGGGATTTCCCCACTAAATTTAGTTAGTTATAACTAAATTTGAGTTTCTCGCTAAAGTTAGCGGTTCTACCAAATTTTCGCCAAATTCGAATTGGTTTTAAAAAAATTGTTGGAGGTGGGTTTTGAACCCGAAACCTCATCTACCCAAGTCACTTTAACTTACCAACTAGGCTGCTATGAGCGCTTGGTGTAGTAATGAAGCAAATTATATTTAAAGAAGGTAAATTTCAACTTACCTTTGTAAAATGGTGATTTGGCAGAGATGGAGGCACCACGTGGACTACATGCATGGAGGAGAGCTTGAAGGAGTCATTTTTTCCTTGTTTACCGGATCTTCTTCCACTTTTAATGCCTTTACATGTGGTATGTGACCGTCATATTTTATTTTCCTTTATTTCTTTGTTTTCTCACCAGTTTTTATTTGTGAATCGATTTGACTTCACCTGTTGTTTTCTTTGGTGCAGGTTCTGCGTGAAGATTGAATACAACTCCACCTCTTGTGATTGTGGTTGCAGGTTGCGTGGAGATTTATTGTAGGTCGTAGAGGATCCAAACAGGAGTATGGAATTAGAGGATGTTGTAGCTGTTGGCATGGATGAAGATGTGTAGGTCGACCTTTGAGAAGTATGCCCCTACTTTTTGGTGCAGGTCTTCAACACCATGTACTTTGGTGATTTCCAATGTAACTCACCTCTTTAGCAAATAATACTTCGCTTCAAAATAGCTCGATGAATGGCTCGAGAGGCTCAAAGAGCTTGGTTTGCTTCAAAAACAATTTGGTGAAGAGCTCAATCAGAATGTAACTCGGTCTCCTTTGCTCAGTCTGTGTGACCCGAGGGCTTTGAATACAATGTAGCTCGATCTATTACTCTGTAGATCTCTACTAATATGGCATAGATACCTCCAAACTTGGTGCACTGATAGTGTTAGTTTTGGCTAACACTGTCACTAATTTTAGTGACAAAAACCCTAATGGGGAAAAGATAAAGAGAAATTTATTTTCAATACCTGCAGTAAATTTTTATTGCAAAACAAAATTGTTTTCCAAACACATGGAATGGAAGAGAAGGATGTGAGGAGGTAGGGATGGGGTTGGGAGGTTACAGGAGGCTACACAAGCTCTCTGATGCTACAAACACTTCTCCAAAACACCTCTATCTTGACTGCTCTCTCTTACCACTCCATGACTTTATAGGTCCAAAATCTCCCTCGGTACCAAATGTAAACAGGGACGGAAGCCTGAATATTTTATTAATCAGAATTAACCATTTATACAGAAAGGATCTATAATACTTATAGGTATTGTACAACTGAATACAAATAAGAAACTAAGTTACACATGTGTAACCACATTTCAAATTACATAAGCTTCTAATAACATCCAGAAGCATAAATGAATAATTACAATTATATTGTTAAAATAATATAACTAGACCTATATGCAGACATAAATACAAGTAGATGGTTGTGAAGGAATATAACCATATAACAACACATAACAAAAATATGGTTTATATTATATCCATTATTATTTAATTAATAAAATTAATTAAATAATTATACTATGCATAATTAACCTAACAGCTTATGTGGATCTTATTTCATTTTTCAAGAAATTAAGTTTCAGTTTAGAGGAATTAAAAACGTTGACTCACCCTTTTAATGAAAGGATCCTATCAATCCCATCTTAGGATACCTATGGGAAAGATAGTGACCATATAATGAATTTCATCATTATGTCGCACTACCCTTCCCGTAGCCATCCTAAGCTCAGTACAGAAGTATTCCATCAAAAGGAATGATAGGCATAATACCTACACTTCATTTACACTTTTAGTTATCCATGAAATATAATTAAATAAGTCCATATTTACGATAGGTTATAATGTATCATTAGGATATTAGTTTCTCGAATGAGGATAATGGTAACTTAGTGAGTTACCATATTTCTTAATTCATCTTTTCAAATTTACATAACATAGTGTCATCATTAATTATATGTTAAATAATTGTGTCTCATATAGAGAGGATCCATTAATGACTTGATAAGTTTAGATCTTGATCTCATAATCATATCAATTAATATGATTAGCACAATTTATTTAATAAGTTACAATAATGAATTAATATTGTTTTCATTATGTAGTTGTAATTATCATTCTATGTTCATCATTCATATTTTTTTCATTTAAAATGAACCAATAAAATCAATTATAATTATATGTCATAATATTAATTAACTTTATTTATAGTTTATTGTAAAACAACATATATACCTTCATACCCAACAAAATATGGTACAAAATAGCAAGGTATTTTATGAAAAATTAATAAGGAGAAGTCGTTATTTACAAAATTAATGATATATAATTCATCTTGATAGTACATTAGGTAATATGCCCGTTAATCCATTTGTAAAGTTAATACATTCAAGTTTAACAAATAAATAGAACAATCCTTCAAGATTCTAAACAAATAGTACATGACGTAATCATGCATAAACAATCCAATCGGTCACTTCATGATTATCAATCCTTCCCGCAAATTGTAGGAGAGAGAAAATTTATATAATGATCAGTTAAAAAACAATGACATGAGTTAACTAACTCATATTCTTATTGTATTTAAAATAAATAATAGATTAGGTTACCATTTCTAACACAATGAAAATTTATTTTATAATGATTGTTATGGTTTTAAAAAAACAAGAATTCAACTCAAAAACATAACCTTTGTTTTGTAACAAAGATCATACTATTGTGGATATTTATTATAATAAATAGAAAATAGTATTTATAATAACATCCATTAAATTCCCTAAAAATATTCAATAAAGAATAATTTCAACAATAAAATCTTCATTAATGTATATCTACTATGTTCAAATAAATATTCACAAACTAATTCATTATCCAATCAGTAATTGACTAAGAAAATTATTTATTTAACTTAACAATTATCAATCAAAACAATGAATGCATTTCTCATTCCCCAATGAATAGATACTTTTTCCATAAGTAATACATGGAAATGAAACAACATCAAGCTTTACTAGAAATTCATACAATAATATTTACTTTGCCACTTTCATTTCTTCATTAAAAGATAATTCATGATTAATACAATTCAACATTCCTCCTCAATATGAATTAAAACATTATTTAGAAAAATTCAAATGAGCTTCATTGAATAATAATTCCGTAATTATAATAAACCAAATAGTTCTTAGGTTTAAACGATTATTTCCACGAACAAGTGTTCGAGAGAAAGACTATTCGTTTTTCAAGGATTCTCAATAACAACCATAACTATTCACAAACAATCGAGATTATTTATAGATAAGTAAGGAATGTGAGTGAAAATTACTCAGCCTCGACTAAACAAATCCATATTGGGATGGGAATATTCTTCCATATCAAACAGTTGAAGAAATCTCCAAATGAAAAATAACTTCGAGTTCTCAATAAATACCTAGATCGAGTTCATTCAAGAAAAGGAAGAGGGATATATCATGACAGAGGTTCATATCAACCTTGCTACACATAAATTCAAAACACCATGTAATAAAAATCTCAAGATGAGATATTCTCACAAAATTGACATGCTCATTAAGGATAGAAATGAAATTCACTATTAAGTCATACTCAATATCCCAACCAGACCAAAACTTAAATATTAAACCCAGTTCATGAAACTCATAGTAGTTTGTATTTTTTTAAGATATCAAAATAAACAAGGTGTATTCACCATTATCTTTCCAATTTTAAACATAATAAAAACCATAAAAAAACATTATTTTAAAAAGAATCATCAACTCCCATAAATAAAAACAAAGGAAAACAATTCCATATTTCCTTTCCAAACAGAGTTTTCCTAAATCTAAGGATTATGATAAATAGAAAAACAACAAAGCTCTCAACGAGCTATATATATATATATATATATAAAAACTAAATATTCAAATACGCATCCCTAAGGTGGATATTCGAATAAATGATCAGCCTTAGAAGACTTAGGTAAAACCCAAACCATATATATTATATTAACAATAAAAAAACTATTTCCTTTCCATCATTTTCTACTTTTTTCTTTCATTTTTTCCTAATAAAATCAAGAAAACAGTTTCATATTCAACAAGCAAAACACATTATAAATTTCATTTTAAAAAACAACAAAAATTGGAGAGAGAGAGAGAAAACCCATTCCTAGTTCATGTTTTATTTCTTTTCAAGCTTCCTGAAGTCTCAAACTTGAATGCTTCCCAAAAATACCATAAAAAATTTTAAACAGAGCTTTTATATACATTAATTCAATTAAAAATAGTTTCACATTTGCATGTGCAAACAAGAAATAGAACTCAGTAAAACTATTTCCTTCAAAAACCCCATGCAAATCTCAAGCCAAATAAACTTTAATGCCAAAAATGTGAATGGAGGGAGAAGTTGCATGTTTTGGCTTATTCAACAAGATACTATTTCCTAAGGAACCGTATTTATTTTAATTCCTTAAATTATGCTAGACCATGTAGTGGTTCACTAAACCCAAAACCTCCCTCCAACTTTCTAACTAAATTTGCATGCAATTTAAATGCTCCAAGAGCATGTTACCAAGTTTTTAATAAAAAAACATTAATCTTACCAAATGGTCTAAGACCAAACCTTACCCAAAATTTTTAACGGTCCCACATAATGTGTTCAATGACCATTATTCAAACAACAAAAAATAAACAATTTATTTTCTATATGGTTTATGACCATCTTTAATAAAATTTAAACATTAACAATTACCTTTCTAAATAGTCTAAGACCATTTTCCATTATAAATAATGTTAAGGACGGGATGTCAATTACCATAGCCAAGCATAAAAAATCAATCAAACTTCAAAATTATTTGATAAGTGGTTTAATATCCATCTTCTATAAACATTAAACTTTAATTGTTGTGGTCTAAGACCAATTTTCAAAACATGAAGTGGTGGAGCTGATTCAACTATTCATATGTCTTTCTTGTAAAATTTTAAGTTACCTTAAACAATGGTGGATTCTAAAAATATCAACATTATCCTACGATGCAAGACAAAAGGTGTTCATCAACAACAATACCTTCAAACATAAAATTTATATGTGTGTGTGTGTGCATGCATGCGCGCTTATGTATACTTGTATATGTGTGTGTGTGTGTATATATATATATTCATTATCCATTAATCACCGTTAATTTATCAAAACATATTATCAATTTTTCACATTAACATGTTTTCATTTATCGTCAGAACTTAATCAATTATCAACCTTACAATGAAAAATACATTAAATTTGGGGTTGTGACAATTGGCCCGAGGATAATATGGTGACGAATTCTAGGACTTCATCCGATAGAGTCCTATAAAAATTTCAATTGTGTTACACATTAATTGAGGTCCTTTGTTAGACAATATGCCTCTTGGTGCTCTAAATATCAACATGATCATGTAGTATAAAAATAGCTACAAATTATTCATTAAAGAAAAGGAAGGGCGTGAACTTCTACCCATTTAGTAACATAATCAATGCACACTAACATGTATTATTTTCCATAGCATTTAGGGGTCTATTGTTCCAATGAAATCAATTCCCTAATTCTAAAAGGCCTTAAAACCAATTGAGGATTAAAAGACATCTCAATGGAAAAAGTTGTCTTCCCCATCCTTTGACATGCATCAAATTACCAAATGTATTTTCTAGCATTATTGTGCATCGAAGGCCATAAGTATCCAGATCTAGGAATTTTTGAATTCTCCTCGTAATCGAGTAATTTCCTCCTCCTAGTTCACCGTGGAAATATTTGATGATTTCATACACTTTATCTTCTCAAATACACCTACGAAGAATGATTTCAAGACCACACTTAAATAATATTCCATTACACCATTTATAAGTAGCATTATTTCTAACTATTTTTTCCTTTCTTCAATCATAAAATAAATTAGAAACTATGGGAGTATGCTACAATTGTAAATAGTTTCTCATCTAGAAAGTGGTCTTCAACATGCTCTTCTTCACCTAAAACATTCAATTTTCAAATAAAATCATAAACAACATTAGATTTCCTTGGTTTATCAATTATTATTAGATCAAATTCATTGAAAATGAGTAACCATCTGATAATTATTCCCCCAATATTATATTATTCATCATATACCTTATTTCGAATGATCTATGTATAAAAATATTTTATAACCAGTAACATAATGCCTAAATTTGTTAAGAGAATAAACAACATCCAAAAATTCTTTCTCTGTTGTGGTGTAATTTTTCTCTGTAGGGGTCAAGTTTTTGTTAATGAAGTAAATTTCATAGTTTTCGTCTTCATATTTTTTACCAAGAACTTCCCTTATTGCGGTATTAGATGCACCAAGTATGGATATAAAAAGGTTTTCCCAACTAGGTCCTCTCATAACTATTCAAGTAATAGTTAATTTATCATTTTTGGCTTCAAAGGTTTTTTGGCATTGAGAATTCGATTCATAAACAATCCTTTGTAATTAAAGAGAATATAGGTACAAAATTTTTCCTAAAATCTTTGATAAACCTTATATAGTAAACAAAATGAACTAGAAAGCTCTTAACATTTGTCTCATTTATGGAACAATCGGTTTAGTAATTATTTCTATTTTTCTATGATTAAACTGAATACCTTTAACATAGATATGGGACCAAAAACAATCCCTTGATCAATCATAATTAAACATTTCCCATTACTCAAAGAGATTTGGTTTTGGTCACATTTTGCTAACAATTTATTTAAATTACTCAAACATTCTTGAAAATTATCCCCATATACTTAAAAATTTTCCATATATAAATCAACATAATCATTATTGAGATTTGCAAAAATAACCAAGACCGTCCTTTAAAAATGGCGGGTAAATTACACAAACCAAATATTAAAACTCCATATTAAAATGTTCTACGAGGACATGTGAAAGTGGTATTATCCTCGATCTTGTGGAGATGTAGAAATATGGTTTAATCCACTATATCTATCCAAAAAAGAAAATATTTCTTTCCTGCCAAATTATCCAAAACTTAGTCTATAAATGGCAGAGGGAAATAATATTTCTTTTTTATATTTTTAAGTTACATATATTCTACATAGATTCTCAATTTACCATTTTTCTTAAGAGCTATAGTAAGTGGTGACACCCATGACTATCATTTACAAGACAGATAAAGCCAACTTTCAATAGTTTCTCAATTTAATTTTTAATAATATCTTTGAGTGTTGGATTAATCCTACATTGTGGTTTTCTGATTGGTTTAATATATTTAGTGTAAATATGGCGAGTATAGATTTTAGGGTGTATTCCTTTCATATTAGTATACTTTGAGTTAAATGTTGTGGAATGATCTCTCAAGACATTAATAAGTTAAACTTCTTGATCACTGTTTAGAGTTGTACCAAAGTTCAATTCTTTCCATATTTGGATAGATATCTAATTAATATCAGGGTGTGGTTCAGAAGGAGAATAATCATAAATTTTAACATTACCTTCTTCTAGAACCTTATTATATTTTTTAGAATCCCAAATGGTTATTTCCATAGCTGCATTAGTTCTTTTTATAGCCAAAATGGATTTTTATAGAACCCGAATGGTTCTTTATAGAGCAGACTAGACTTCTCATCAAAACTCTTGTATGTTTCTTTAATTTCATTCACATGGTTTTTTACTACAATCATTGCTAAATAAGAAGGGCTCATACAATCTTGATCCAGTCCATCAATCCACATATTTTCATAAGTTTCAAAGTATGATTGATTAGGAGGGTAAAGGTTAATTTTATTTTTCTTTATACATATTTCAAGACCTACAATCAATAAATGCAGCGATAGTAGAAATCCAAGGTCTTCCCAAAATAATTGGATAACAAAATTTCTTATTTTGGGTTTCAAGATCATGAAATCTACTAGATATTCCGTGATTCGATTATAACCATTACATAACCTATGAATCCCTCTAGTACAACAATGGATTGGTCTTCCATTTAGTGGATAGTGTTGGTTGTTTGAAATATTGGCAAAGATAGTACATTTATTGTATTTGTTTGCATTACATTAATAGCATCTCCTAGATCTATGAATACATTAGATATGGTTTGACCATCTATGGTGATAGAAATTAATGGACTCCTTAGATCCGTAAACTTAGGTAAGAGAAAATTTTCTAACAATAAATCAGCTAATTTTCCACTAACTTGCTTTGCACCGTTATTGGGTACTATTTTTCTTCATGGTGTGTTTATGTAGAGGATTTTAATCACTTGGTTAATTTCTATAATGTCTCTAATTTATCTCAAGAGTGAAATTTCAATAGTTAATTTCCTTAATTCTTGCATTAATGGGGATTCTTCCTTAGCAATTTTTTCATTCAATCTCATAAGGAAGGGAGGTATGTGAATATTCTTTTCCTCAACTTTAGTGTTTTCCTCAGTTTACTTTTGAACAATAGGATCATCCTCCATTTTTCTTTAGGTATCTATGAAATAACCATTCGAGGGTTGTTCAATGTCTTTTCAGATATACACTATAGGTTATTGATGGAATTTACTTTTATCTCCCCTCTTTTCCAACTTAATTAATTGAGGTTTTTTGTTGATTTTTTGGATTTGGTACTGGTTGAGCTGGTATTTGACTTTGAGCTATTTTTCCTCCCTAATTGTTTAATTTTAGTGGTGGCATTAAAGATTATTATGGAGGAAATTTTCTTGGTTTATTGAAGGTTTGTTACTAAGACCATTATTGATTTGGCCATGGTTATGGATTAATTGGTGGCATCTTGTTTTGTTGATTGAATTCAAGCATCCATAGTTGTTGATTTGGGAAAGTCATCCAATTTTGTTGTGTATAATCAGGATGACCAAAAATAGATGAAAATTTCTAGTTAGGCCACTACATAAACCAAGGGTTTGGAAAAATTGGATACGGTCTTAGAGTAAAGGAATTTTGATTATTTTGTATGTGGACATAGTTTATCTCTATTATTTGTTGAGAAGTCTTGTTCAATCTTTCTTTCAAAAGAGGAAGAAATGTATAGTTATTAGTGTCATGATCAATTACTTCACAAATTAAACACATGTATGTGTGGTCTAAATGGATTTTATTTATGGAATGCATTTTTATACACCTAGGAATATTAGAAGTGACAATGGACTGAGAGGGGGAGTGAATCATTCCATAATAAAAACTTTCACTCTTTATACTTCAAACATAAAACAAACATCCTTATGAAACACATACATTAATGTTTGATCACAATCATATATAATTCACCATGAAATATAATTAAATAAATCAAGGATTCATACATATATATCAATAATAACACAATATATACTCAAAACCTTTCTTTATTGATATTCAAATCAGATCACAACAAATGATGCCTTCAACAATACAACAACAAGATACAATAAAGTGATATCAATGCAATCAACTATGCCTCTTGAATACACAAGAGTATATTCCTCTTTTGCATAAGACTTCAGCTCATAATTAGACCTGAAAATACTTTAGAAACCTGGAAATGACATCAACATTCTATGAATATAACTATCAACACATGACACCAAATCTTCCCTCCTTCATCAACTCGCCATCAAGGAAAATTCACCATCCTTTGCTTCACTCAAATCCACCTCATGAAAATACCACCATCTACTGACCTAGAATGTAATTTTAGGGGTTTTGGGCTAGGCCCAAGGGGGTTTTATTTGCAGCAAGAGTTCTTCAAAATAAGATAAAAGGGTTTTCCAAAATATTAGCAACATTGTACCCAAAACATCACTTTTATAGCCTCTCCTTCATTAAAATTCAAAATAGGTTAGTTTACCTCCTTTATCTTGACCATACCAACCTAAAAACATCCCATAAGAATCACTAGAACATTCACAATTGACCCATATAGGTCATCCATGTAAAAACCTTCATCCATGCACTAAAAATCCTCAAAACCCCACTAATGGAATGAGAAAAATCCCCTTATGCCAAAAATATTTTTATTCAAGCTCTAAAAATCATCAAAAAGAGTAATATTTCATTTAAACATCATCCATAGTCACAATTTACTTTAACCAATCATATTATTTTATTTAATGGGCCTAGTGGCTCATTTCTTTCACAAAACAACTATTTCAAATAACCTAAATATTCCTTTAGCGTCAATGCCCCTCAATATGCATTCAATTATGGTATGTGACCACTAAATTAAATACCATAAGCTATAGAACACTTATAAAAATTTAGATCTCATGAAATATGTTCAAACCACATCAAATTTTTCCTTCACCAAATCAAGCTTCCTAAAAATAAATTTTACAAATGCAACTAGTTAACACCATTCCCAACACTTTCAAGACCTCTAAATGGATTCAATTGATGCCAAATTCATCCCTCTTCAATTTCCATATGATTTCAAGCATCACCCAATCCATTTCATGCACTAACCAACTCATTATTTCAGCAAAAGCAATCTTTTCCTAAAAAGTAAGAAATATTCTTGCTCAATAATTGCCCGGAAGCTAAATAAACTCAACTCATCATGAGAACAAAATTATATTATTGGAAATATCTTTGAATTACCTTTCTAGAACATATTGTAACTTGGAAATAAATTTTTTGGGTCCAACAATTGGTGGATATAGTGTTAACGCCCGTGACTCTAGGTCCCTCTACTTGTGTGGTGTAGCTCCATTTTATTATGAATGAAAAAAGTAAAATATATTGAAGAAAAAGAGTTCGAGAGATCCAACAGAACACTCCACTATATCTGAGGAATATTCTTGTATTGAATTACAAAGGAGGAATTTTCTTAAAGATGGGGGAAAGGGAGTGAGAAGTTAGGTAGGAGAAATTAACTCTGCAAGTAGAAATTCAAATTATTCCCAAAATCAACAAAAAATTTCCACATTCACAACTTGTATTAAAGAAACAACCATGTTTAGAACATCAACAATGAGAGGAAATCATGCACACAAATTTGTAAACATTCATGCATCATGAAAAGAAGAAACACTGTTAGTGCAAATCAAGAAGACCCCCTAGATGTTGATCAGATTTCTATTTTGATCATTCTAAGCATCCAGTGTGATTGCACAACATTGAAACCTCTCTCCAAGTGTGGGACTTGTAAAATGAGAGAGGAATCTCCAGAGAAAGCTGGTTCTTGCTCCTAAACTACCTGCCACAATCTACTCTAATGCAGGGGAAACTAACTATTCTAATCTAAATTTCCAAGGGACCAGGGAGAGAGAATGCATAAAATGAAAGCCTACACTAAAGCGGTGATACACCAGAAAAGGAGTGGTGAACACTTCTAGTTCTGCAGATAGACACAGATCATGGAATGCAACATAAACATCATGCACAACTGATAAGATGTAATTGAAAGTCTGAAATGAAGCAAACAACACAACCAAAGGGCTGAAAACTGGTCACAGAGCCTGTATTGTCATTTCCACTGTCAAAATCCTTGCATTACAACATCAAAAGGTAGAAAACCTATTACAACCATCAAGAGGTCTGATACTTGCAAAAATCACTTGTTGAAGGTGAAAGAAGAAGCTTGCTATCCAAAGAAATGTTCCCCCAAAAATGAGCCAAATCTGGCTTTTTCAATGCATGGGTCGAGCCCAGGAGAGAGAAAACATGTAAAAACATGGGAGCCATTCCTCATTGAATGAAGATGCATTAAAATAGCATGGGCATCCTTACAGGACTCCACGCCTTGACATTTTGGCCATCTTTCAAGAAGAATGCGACCCATGTTGCATTAAAAACCTGGTTGTTGAAAGCGTCATTTCGCCATTACCATGTGCCGAGAGATGTTTCTTGATTTTCTCTCTCAAACTGAACCAAAATTAAAGATGACCCCAGAATCTTGTAGATAATTTCACCAAATTTCCATTGATATAAATAACATGGAAGTCCGAGCTATGGATCGAAAGTTATGGCCATTTGAAGATTTAGGGCAAAAATAGGCCCAAAGCAGATCGGCAGGATTTTTTTGAATTTTACCTCTTTTGGTCTTTGGAAAAATTTCAAATTTTCCCCCACACTCTGCCACTCCATGTACCATGTGGCACATTCTCGATTGGCCACGGGCTCATCTTGCTCCATTTTAATTCATTTTTTTCCTTTGGAAAAGTTTTCAAAAAAATTTCTCATTGGGCCGATGAGGTGAAGACACGTGGTAGGTGCTGATTAGACATGGGCCCTCTGCAAGCATTTCCTCTTTTACACAAATACTTTGGAAAAATTCTAATTTTCCCCCACACTCCACCCTCCTGAGACCTTGTGACACGTGGCATGACCTGATTCGTTGGCAGGGCAGCGGGCCAAAACACTCCTTTTGGATTTTTGGTGAAACACTTAGCCAAATTTCCAACTTTTCCTCCGCCTCCACTCTTCCAGCCTTCCTTTTCTCTTTGGCAACCTTTTCACCTTTTTGCATCCCACGCGTACCTTTTTCCCAACTATCCCAGACTACCTGGGACAAATATCTCCAAACTACCCAAAATGGACTGTCTTTCAGCAAACCGGCCGATTTACGTCCCGTGCGTACTTTTGTCCCGGCTGTCCCAAACCACGCGAAACAAAGACTTAGGTGATTTTTCTTACTTTCGGCCATTTCAGCTTTTCACATCCCACGCGTCCCTTATGTACTTTCGTCCCAACTATCCCAGATGAAAATCTCCTGCTTTGGCTGATTCAGGCTTCCTTGTCCCTTTTACGGCCTTTTCGCATCCCATGCGTCCCTCACATACTTTTGTCCCAACCTGTCCCATGGAATTCTTGGGAAAAATATCTCTGAACTGCCCAAAATGGACTATCTTTCAGTGAATCGGCTAGTTCACATCCCACGCGTACTTTTGTCCCGGTTGTCCCAAACCGCGTGAAACAAAAGACTTAGACGATTTTCCTTGCTTTCGGCCGATTCAACTTTTCGCGTCCCTCGCGTCTCGACGTCCCAACTATCCTGTGGACCTCCTGGGACAAAAATGTCTGGCTTAGCTGATTTTATTTGTTTTTTGGCCCCAAGCTTGGTACGACGAACCTCAAGTACAACCTGAACTAGTTTAAAAGAGTCTTGCAACCTTATTTCTTGCATCTTTTCCATTTTTTCTAACTCGTTGGGATTTCTTCTTGGATGGGGGAGTTCAAAAAAGGCCGAGGGGACCCCGAAGAACATGATTTTTGGCCTCAAATCAATCTTACTTGCTCGGGATTGAATAATTTGATACATGTTATCAAAATTGCCTTGAGGGGTGAATTTTGGATAACAATTTTGGTGACTCGAGGGGTCATCTCCGCCTACTAGATGAATGATCGAGCTTTGAAGCAATCCATTAGGCATGGAGTCATGAGTAGTCTATTTGGAACCCCAACTGACTTAGAATGTTGCAAGGAGGAAGATGGAATATCACCCAATGGAAGCAAGGGCTGCAAAACATCTCTAGGGATAGGAAGCTGTGTACAAAGAACTTAGGGAAAGCAAAACAACCTACAAGAAAATAATGTGCACAAGCACTTGGAGGAATGAAAACTTAAGCTAATATTTACAAGGTGGAGAATTTCCCTTTAATAGCAATGCTTTAGATAGATTCCATTTACTGGAATCTGCAGTTTTTCGCCATCCAATGAAGACAATTAGAAGGCATTGTTGTCCTTACACTTTGTGACCATGTATGGGCCACTCCAAATGGTATCAAATTTTGAATGCCTTCCCGGTTTTTCTCTATCTGCATCCCATTTTAACACTAGATCTCTAACTTGGAAAGATCTACTCTTGGCCTTCCTATCAAAGGTCTTCTTGATCAAAGCTTGATCCTTCTCCATTGCTTGGGATGCCTGATCTCTGATCTCTTGGAGCTCCATCAACTCGCATATCTCACCTCCATGGGCCCAAACTCTAGCAACTCTAACTACTTCATGAGTTCCAATGTTGGCAACTCAAGTGACATGGGCAAGATTGCCTCTCTTCCATAAACAAGCCTAAATGGAGAGTTACCTGTGGATCTCTTGGGAGTTATCCTATCAGCCCATAAGGCTGATTTCAGTTTGGTATGCCAAGACCTCTGATTCTCATCAAGAGTCCTCCTGATGATCCTCAACAAGTTCTTGTTTGTAGATTCATCCTGGACATTACCCTGAGGGTAATAGTTTGATGAAGTACTTAGGTAGATCCCATTCTTGACAGCCCACTCAGTCACCTTGGATCCAATGAATGCTAATGCATTATCTGAGATTATTGTAGCAGGTATGCCAAATCTGGTTACTATCCCCTCATAGAATTCTAAGATGCTAGAATCATTTGCTTCCTTGAGTGCTACTGCTTCAGTCCATTTGGTGAAGTAGTCTATGGCTATCAAAATCCACTTATGCCCTTGGCTTGAATTGGGATTAATGACTCCAATGAAGTCCAAACCCCATTACATGAATGGCTGGTCAACTGAAATTGGATGCAATGGGAGGGTAGAAAACCTCTCTTTACCTGTGAAGAATGCACAATTCTTGCACCTTTTGATCCACGTGAAGAAATCACTAAAAATCTTGGGCCAATAGTAACCAGCCTTCATGATTTTTAGGGCTGTCACTCTTGGTGTAAAATGACCACCAGCTGGTCTGCCATGGAACTCTTCCAACACCCTATGAATCTGATTTGTGTTAATACATCTCAGCAGCACTCCATTCACATATTTCTTGAACAAAACACCGTCTACTATGGCATATGGGACAACCTGCAATCTGAAGTGTCTTCTTTGGGTCTTGTTCATCTCTGGAGGGCATAGGCCTGTGCTTAGGAAGTGTATTATACCTTGGGTCCAGCAAGGAGTGGGGACAACATTATCCTCTTCTTGAGTGCTACCTTGCACATGGCTATCTTGAACTGTCAAAATAGCCTCTTCTTTATTACATACTCCTTTTTGCTTGCCTAGAATCAGCTGCTCACACAATCCTTTTCCTCTTATTAGCTTAGTGACGTTGATCTCAATGTCATACTCCATGACACGAGTGATCCAACCTGCTCTTTTCTCATTCAAATCCTTGTTGAGGAGGAAGTCCTTTACTCCTACATGAGAGACCAACAAGTGAACCTTGTTGTTTGAGACTAGATGCTTAAATTTCTTCAAGCTTCGACACTGCAAGTACATGCTTCTCAATAAAAGAATATCTCACCTCATAATCCTCCAAAGCTTTGGTGAAGAAAGCAACGGCTGCTCATCATTGTCCTTGTTCGCTGCACCAAAATGGTAGAAATGGTATCATTACCCCCAAACGCATAGAGGATGAAATCCTTGGAGAAATGCGGGTTGATGAGAGTTGGTGCTTGAGAGATGGCTTCTTTGATTTCTTCAAAACTCTCCTGTCTTCGCTTTCCACTCAAAATCCATGCTTTTCTTTAACATATTGGTGATAGGTTTGACAAGGGCTGTAAAATATGGGACAAACCTCCGAACAAAGTTTATTCTCCCAAGAAACTCTAAAGGGCCTTCTTGTGGCTCGGTAATGGTAGTGCTCTTATGGCTTCACCCTCTCTAGATCAATTGCTAATCCTTCTTTGGAGACAATATGGCCAAGGAGCTTTCCTTCATGTGCTAGGAAGATACACTTCTTAGGATTCAAAGACACTCCAAATCTCCCGCACCTTGTGAAGACTTGTCTCAAATGAGAGAGGTGGTCTGATGTATTCTTTGAAAAAATAGTGATATCATCAAGGTATATCAGCACCATGTTGTTAATCAAACCTTTGAATGCCATGTCCATTGCTCTTTGGAAGGTAGCTCCAGTGTTGGACATCCCAAATGGAATTTTCCTGTATGCATAAGTTCCCCATTTGGTTGTGAAGGCTGTCTTGAACTGATCTTCTTCCTTCACCATAATCTGATTGTAGCTCAAGTAGCCATCAAGTAGTGAAAACCTCTCAGAGCCAGCCACAACTTGCAAAATTTTCTCCATAGAAGGGAGTGGGTAATGGTCCTTGAGAGACGATCTATTCAAGTCTCTCGAAGTCAACACACAATCTGATCTCTCCAGTCTTCTTTCTGACTGGAACTAAGTTGGCAACCCAACTAGGATGCTTGATTGGGAATATGATTCTTGACTCAATCAACTTGTTCAATTCCTTCCTCTTGAGAGGTTCCATGTGTGGATTGACTAACCTTTGTTTCTACTGATGGGCTTAGTATTTGGAGCCAATTCAATGGTGTCTTGAGCTAACTTGGGATTAAAACCTTTCAAATATTTGTAACTCCAAGCAAACACATCGGGAACTCTTGACACGGTTGTATGAACTCATACCTTTCTTGTTTAGTTGTCATCTTTCCAATTTACAATGGTTTGTTCTCTTCTACCAAGATGGATACCGAATCTTCTCTCTTGACACGAATGTTTGCTTTTTCTTTCCTAAACTGATCATTGGGATTGAAAATAGACTCCAAAGTGATAAGTCCTTTGGGCAGCTTGTTAGTTCTCGGTTGTACCACTTGGTCACCGTATTGTTGTTCCAATTTTCTGATTTTTAGTGAGAACTCAGCTTCTTCTTGTAAGAAATTGATGATTTGCTGGTCATTCTCAAACACTTGCCAACTTACATTGTTATTCAGCACTGAAGGCCTCATAATCACATGGATGTTTGGTTGTAACTTGTCCTTCTGAATGCTTTCCATGATATCAAAGGCTGCCCTAACTGCTGCAAGCCTATCAACATGGGTTCTCTTTCCTAGGAACTGATTTGATGCTAAAGCCCTCAAAATCTTCAATGAGGTCCCACACCCTGTTCTTGTAGCACTTGAGTAGATCATTCTTGGCAGCATGCTGCCCTTTGACCTGATTTACAATCAATTCACTATCACCAAAGACTTGCAAGTTCTTTATCCCTCTCTTTATTGCCCAATGCATCCCTAGCACCAAGGCTTCATATTCAGCAGTGTTATTGGAGCATGCAAACTGAAATATAAAAGTTGAATAGTACTTTACTCCTTAAGGCGAAACCAACATGGCTCCCCCTTCGGCACCTTGTCTACTCCTTGATCCATCAAAAACAACCGCCATACCTCATTTTCATCCTTGTGGTCTGGCTTGGTGATGCTAGGAATGGGCTGATTTTCTTCATGTATGCAATAGACTCCTAGCTCAGATTCTTCTACTTCTTGATAAGGATCAAAAGCATGCACCTTGTTTGCCCATTCATCAAGAGTTAGATCCAGGATGCTTCCAACCTTGGTGTCAGCTTCATCAGTGCTTGGGTGATCTTCTTGATCAAATGCCAAACAGTTGGCATTGATCTAACTTGGAGTGTAGGGATCAATGTGGAAGTTGGAAATAGGTTCAGATCTGATTGTAGCTTTGGTTCCATACCTCGTTTTGAATAGCATGTGTGACCAATCAGCAGACAAATATCCTCCAATCTTGGCTATGAAATCTCTTGACAAACATAGGGAAAAGAGTGGTGGAAGGTCTATAACTGATACATCTTGTAAAACAACAACATTTGGACATGCATGCAAGGTAAGACTCAAGTTTCTAATCACCCCAATCAGCTTTGTTATTCTTGTTGTCCCATCCAACTATACTACCCCTTTTGATATGGTTTCATATTGAAGTCCTAGTTGATCAGCTATTTTCTTGGGCATCACTGAGCTACTTGCCCCAGAATCAATCATGCAATTGTGCACCAATTGGTTTCCAATGATTAATGAGACATAAAAAGGAGGGGGCTTCAACATTTTACCTTGTTGTCCTCCATGATTCCTCCGTTCAGTGGTAGAATTTATGAGCACCTTCTCTTGCATTTGGACTTGCTGATTTGAAGTTGGTCCAGTCCTTCATGGTAGCTAGTAGCAAATCTCTTTGGCCTGGGATGGATAGTGATTCCCACATTGATATATTTACATTTGTCTTCTTCATCTGATCAATGATGTTGAATGGGGATGAAGCATCCCTCTGCTATCCTTTAGCTTGCACATTCATTCCTTGCACATGGGCAGCAGCACCTGGCATGTGAGTTGGTTTAAGAGCTGGTTTGGGTGCTCCTTGTATGTTTAGGACTACATTTTGTTTGCCAAAAGCTTGTGGAGTAGTAGAAGGTTGTGGATTAATTGGAGCCAATGATTGTCCTTCACCCAAATTTCTCCTTTTTGACCTTGTGTTGGCTGTAACACTTTGAGAGGGTATTTGATTCATACCACAGAAATCTTCAGCCTGCCAATTGACAAGAGTAGTTTCGTTCGGAGATGTTCCTTGCTGAGGTGCTTCTTGTTGCTGATCCTCTTCGTGGCTGGACTCTTGCGACCCACCAATGGTTTGCACCATAAGAGCCTAATTTAATGCACCATTAAAGCACATTGATTGGTTATGTGGCTGACCACACGGGAAACACCAATCATATTCTTGGGCCATGTTATTTTGCACCGGTACCAAAGCTCTAGATGTGGATGCAACATTGGGGTTATCGGGCTGAAATGGTCTGTTGGCAGGAGGCCTTGCTTGATTCTAATTTGCAGCTAGATTGGGTGGTCTTTGAGGCTGATATGGCTACTGTTAGGCCAAGCTTGAGGCTGATAAGAAGGTCTAAAACTTTGGGCTTGTTTCCTCTTGAGTGTAACCAGCTCATTGCCTAAACTTTGTAGTTGCTTCATGACTTCTTGAAGTTCGTTTGAGGCACTAGAAGATGAAGTAGAAGCTTCACTTGAATTCTGATTTCTAGGAGTGGGAATAGGAGCTAAGACAGGTGCTTGACTAGTACTTGGGCTCTCTAAACTTGGATATAATGGCATTGGAGGCCTAGGAGCTAGTTTGCCAACTTGGATCAAACAATTTTCAGCCCTAATGGAAATGCTATAAGCCATAGGGATAGTTATGCCTCCCATGGACTAAATCAACATAGAAATATCATAATTTAGGGCTTTGAGATAGTATAGAAAAGCACCTTCTGCTGCTGGCCTTACTGCCATTGGAATCCCCTCCCAAGTCCTTTGAAATCTAAAGTTGAAGTCGGTCAGTTACTCATTAGGAGCTCTCTTGATGGTTGTCAGCTATTCCAAAAGGAACAAGTTATCTCCCTTCTCTCCAAACTGCTCGTGGAGGGCTATACATAGCTGGTTCCAATTTTGGATAGAACATGAAGCAAGGCTCTGAACCATTATAAAGCTTTCCCCTTGAATGAGGATGCCAGAAATGACAGCAACTTGCATCTCATTGATTTCATGAATTGCACAAAGGTTGGCAATGTCTTTAACATGATCACTAGGAGTAGTCTGGTTCTCTCTAGTGAAGTATGGAATGTTCTTCAATGCTGCAACTGGGATTAGATGTTGTGCATTGAGAGCAAGTGGGATGTTGCCAGTGAAATTGACATACGGATTTGGTGGTTGTGCCATTCTGATTGGCCTAAGAACCCTTGTTGATTGGATGAAAGGCCTACCAGGTGGAGGTGTTGACAAGGTTCTATTAGGTGGAGATGGAGATATTTGAGCTCTTCTTCCCCTTCTTTCTCTTCCTGGAGATAGGTGTAGATGAATAAAAATCCTTCCTCCCTAATTCTTGACCTGGTCTGTATTCTTCTCATAAATTCGCCAGGCTTGGACTGCTGAAACCAGCGGATTATGTTTCTTTTGCAGTCGCCAGATGTGCAATTTTAAGCTCCTTCAAAGCTGGAACTTACAACAAGTGCACATCGATCTTGTTGCAATAAAAGTGAAGACCTCTAAGGTCCCACCGGCGTGCCAAAACTGTTAGTGCAAATCAGCAGCACCCCCTGGATGTTGATCAGATTTCTAGTTTGATCATTCTAAGCATCCAGTGTGATTGCACAACATTGAAACCTCTCTCCAAGTGTGGGACTTGTAAAATGAGAGAGGAATCTCTAGAGAAAGCTGGTTCTTTCTCCTAAACTACCTGCCACAATCTACTCTAATGCAGGGGAAACTAACTATTCTAATCTAAATTTCCAAGGGACCAGGGAGAGAGAATGCATAAAATGAAAGCCTACACTAAAGCGGTGATACACCAGAAAAGGAGTGGTGAACACTTCTAGTTCTACAGATAGACATAGATCATGGAATGTAACATAAACATCATGCACAAACTAATAAGATGTAATTGAAAGTCTGAAATGAAGCAAACAACACAACCAAAGGGCTAAAAACTGGTCACAGAGCCTGTATTGTCATTTCCACTGTCAAAATCCTTATGTTACAACATCAAAACATAGAAAACCTGTTACAACCATCAAGAGGTATGATACTTGCAAAAATCACTTGTTGAAGGTGAAAGAAGAAGCTTGCTATCCAAAGAAATGTTCCCCCCAAAAATGAGCCAAATCTGGCTTTTTCAATGCATGGGTCGAGCCCAAGAGAGAGAAAACATGTAAAAAACATGGGATCCATTCCTCATTGAATGAAGATGCATTAAAATAACATGGGCATCCTTACATACCCATGCCCTGACATTTTTTCCATGTTGAAGAAGAATGCGACCCATGTTGCATTAAAACTAGTTGTTGAAACATCATTTCTGGCCATTACCATGTGCCAGAGATGTTTCTTGATTTTAACTCTCCAAACTGAACCAAAATGTAAGATTGAACTTGGAATCTCTTAGATAATTTCACCAGATTTCCATTGATATAAAGAACATGGAAATCTGAGTTCTTGATCAAAAGTTATGGCCATTTGAAGATTTAGGGAAAAAATAGGCCCAAAACGGATCGGCGGGAATTTTTTTGAATTTTACCTCTTTTGGTCTTTGGAATTTTTTCAAATTTTCCCCATGCTCCACCACTCCAGGTGCCACGTGGCACATTCTGATTGGCCACGGGCTCATCCTGCTCCATTTTACTTCATTTTTTTCCTTTGGAAAACTTTTCAAAATTTTCCCGCCGGGCCGATGAGGTGAAGACACGTGGCGGGCGCTGATTAGACGCGGGCCCTCTGTGAGCATTTCCTCTTTTGCGCAAACACTTTGGAAAAAATTCTAATTTTCCCCCACACTCCACCCTCCTGAGCCCTTGTGACACGTGGCATGACCTGATTCGTTGGCCGGGGCAGTGGGCCAAAACACTCCTTTTGGATTTTTGGTGAAACACTTAGCCAAATTTCCAACTTTTCCTCCGCCCTCCACTCTTCCGGCTTCCTTGTCTCTTTGGCGGAATTTTCACCTTTTCATGTTCCATACGTCTACGTATACCTTTATCCCAACTGTCCTGCATCGATTTGCTAGGACAAATATCTCCGAACCGCCCGAAATGGACTGTCTTTCAGCAAACCGGCTGATTCGCATCCCGTGCGTACTTTTGTCCCGGCTGTCCCAAACCGCACGAAACAAAGACTTAGGTGATTTTTATTACTTTTGGTCATTTCAAATTTTCACATCCCACGTGTCCCTCATGTACTTTTGTCCCAACTATCCTAGATGAAAATCTCTTGCTTCGCCAATTCGGGCTTCCTTGTCCCTTTTGCGGCCTTTTCACCTTTTCACGTCCCACGCGTCCCTCGTGTACTTTTGTCCCAATTGTCCCGCGAATACCAGGAAAAATATCTCCGAACCACCCGAAATGGGTGTCTTTCGGTGAATCATCCGGTTCGCGTCCCACACATACTTTTGTCCTGGCTGTCCCAAACTACACGAAACAAAAGACTTAGACGATTTTCCTTTCTTTCAGATGATTCATATTTTCACGTCCCTCGCGTCCCGACGTCCCAACTGTCCCGCGGACCACATGGGACAAAAATGTCTGACTTAGCTTATTTTCTTTGTTTTTGGCCCCAAGCTTGGTACGACGAACCTCAGTATGACCCGAACTAGTTTAAAACAATCATGTAACCTTATTTTTTGCATCTTTTCCATTTTTTCTAACTTGTTGGGATTTCTTCTTGGATGGGGAGTTAGAAAAAGGCTGAGGGGACCCCGAAAAACATGATTTTGGGCCTCGAATCAATCTTACTTGCTCGGGACTGAATAATTTGATGCATGTTATCAAAATTACCTTGAGGGGTGAATTTTGGATAACAATTTTGGTGACTCAGAGGGGTCATCTACCTGCTGGATGAATGATCAGTAGCCTAAAGCAATCCATTGGGCATGGAGTCATGAGTAGTTTGTTCGCAACCCCAACTGAATTAGAATGTTATAATGAGGAAGATGGAATATCACCCGATGCAAGCAAGGGCTGCAAAACATCTCTAGGGACAGAAAGCCTGTGCCAAAGCACTTAGGGAAAGCAAAACAACCTACAACAAAAAATGTGCACAAGCACTTGGAGAAATGAAAACTTAAGCTAATAATTACAAGGTGGAGAATTTCCCTTTAGTAGAAATGCTTTAGATAAATTCCATTGACTGGAATTTGCAGTTCTTCGCCATCCAATGAAGACAATTGGAAGGCATTGTTGTCCTTACACTTTGTGACACATGCTACTAAAGGGAAATTTGTTTCTTTGAACAACATATGTGACACAACACCTTTCTTTATCAACATCTTCACAAGTTTTACAATGTTATAAACTAGAGGAAAATATATGGGAAAAATAAAAGAATTCTATATCCTTTTTTTTAAATATAATTATGTTTTACAATGTCTTTGTAAAATAGAGGAAAATAGATGGGGAAAATAGAAGAATGCTATATCCTTTTCTTTTCTCAAATATAATTCTTTCTTGAGTACAAAAAATTTACAACCTTTAAGAAAGAGGTTGTCATTACATTATATAGAACAAGAAATGACTCTTTTCCTACTCCATGAGTTTTTTTCATTTGCCTTTTGCACATGTGACTTTTCATATTTCTAGGAAAGAATCGTAAGTCCCCTTTTATAAAATAAGGGTGAATTATTAAATTTTGGACTATAGTCACATTCATGAATAAGAAAATGAATAACGGAGGGGGAGGAAAGAAAGAAGGAAGAAGAGAGAGAGAGAGAACTATTCGATGAAGATCTCACCATTGAAAAAAATCCTTGATAGCTCTGTTGGTTAAATCTCAATACCCTTGAATTATTTACTAAATCTTTCCCCCACCGATGCCACTTTTTTCTTCCGAGGTATGTGAATGAAACCTAGTGACTTGATCTATTTATCTGTGAGGGAGTTGATGTTATTGCACTCACGAGTACCAAGTTTTATGATTCTCTATGTTGATCAAAATGATTTACCTTATCTCTACTAGAGATCCCAATGTTTTTTACTAAACGAGAATGGTTATTTGGCCTCCCTTTTGACTTAATCTTCTAAATCCTTTAACAAATCATCTATTGAAGTATCCAAGCTCATGGATAGAACCCCAAGATTCTACACCTAAGAATCAAAATTATTTTGCAATATCTCAACTTCCTCTTCAAATAAGTTAAGCTCATTGATGGCATGATTTATTGTTTCATAATAAGAAAATAGATTTTGAGCCTAAACCTAAGACACCTCCTCTGATGCTGAAGAGAACACACCTTTATCGACTAGAAGAGATGACTTGAAATTTATTGTCTCCATGATCAATGAATATACCTAATCCCAATGGTATTTATCCACATCAATCACTTCCCTCGTGGTGTTTATCTTCATATCCATGACATACATGTACTTTTAAAGTTTCCACATCATAGGTAGCAACACCTTTCCATTCTCAAGAATCATAGTCACATGTTATTCATTTTCCTTTTCTTTCCTGATAAATCCTTTCATTTTCTTGATGGACTTAGGATCAAAGATGCTTACTAGATTGAATTCCTTGGTTGGGAAAGCATTGGTATCATTCGGATCCGAAGCACTTGGACATATGAAGTGAGGGTGCAAATGTGGTCCTCTGTTTGATCTATTTTCTATTTGTACTCTTGAATTCTTATCATGAGGTGAGTGAAAGACTCTTGGAGTAAGTGCAAATTTTCCTCATGTGTTATCAAACCCATGGGAATTATTCTCATATCATAATCATTCAGGTTCATTTCCACAATGTGTTTCACACAGAATTTCATTCCAAAATAGAGTTAATTCTATCCTTTCATTCTCTTGAGAAGCAGAGATAGAGGTTAGGGCTAAGAGGAATACCTGTTGAGTGTTGGGAAGGTGTGCGCGTACCATAGAGAGATCAGACCGATTGTGAAGAGCTCATTTTTGTCTGGGAAGGACTACCTGTAAATAAGAATGCAAGACCACTAGATTTTAATTAGACAATAAGTGAGGGAACTACCTTGGGCCTAGGAAATATTAGACTTCCTTTCGAAGGTGGTCAGTTCCCTTTTAATACAAATTGATGCAAATGATAATAAAGAAGCTATTGCAAACTCACGATTTAGGTATCTCATTACTAAAAGCAATAGAGACTAAAGTGCCAATAATAGAATGTCATGATGTTTATTTGGTCTTTGGTTATTGATATGTTCAAATCATGTTACAGGGATAGACCAGTGGACATGAGATTGTTTTGAGGTGAATAGGTGAAAGGTTGGTTTTGGTATAAGTCATAGTGACCAATGCGATCCATTGGATAACCGATCGCGGTTATAAAACTGGTACCAGTAGGGAATAACCGATATCGGTAGGGGTAGTGATTTAGGTATTTTTAAATGGAGGTTGGTGTAAGGTGGTTATGAGGTTTGGAAGGTTGGTAGATGGTTGAGGGGAGTAGTAGGGTGATAGAGAAGACTCAAAGAGTGGGAGAGTTGTCTTTGGGGCAATATAGAGATGGATGACCAAAGGTTAGGTGTAGGTTGTTGTCGGGTAGTAGATCCAGGAGTGAGCTTATAATCCCTATGAATTAAAAGTTCACAAAGTAGTGTCTAGAAGCATACAAGGTGATAAAAGAGACTACTTACTAGTTTCTGATGTGGATGTAGGTCCAAAGAATGCAGTGGTGAAGGCAAGGCTCAGTTGGGATGATCTAGCAATCGGAAGTGATCTGATGAAGCTATCCTCGACTCTCCCAATGTTTGGATGAGTGTGACAATGCTCTAGTTGCTCAGTTACAGTCTTGGGCTCGATACTCCTCTTTGCAAACTCTTCTCTCTCCTTCACTTGTCTCTCTCTTGCAAATGAATTCGAGATCCCATCATTTTGGTTGGGGGAGGTCATTTATAGGGAACCGATGGCGGTTACGTAACCGACGCCGGTCGAGTAGGGACCGATGTCGGTTAGGTCAAAGTTGGCTATTTTTAGTAAAATAGCCAACTTTCCCTCCTTTTCTCCCAAGGGATCAGTTGTGGGCTTGGTAAAGTCATTATTAGCTTCATTTTGATGTGGGTGAGGGTGATGAGTCATGGGTGTGGGTGCGGACCAAGTCATAGGTCTTAATTAGGTTAGTTTAGGGTTAGGGCTAGGTCATAGTGAGGTGGCAAGGTGAGGTGGTAGGGTTAGAGATGTGAATTTATTAACTATAATGTAATTAATAAATAATTAAGTGTGTAAGGTTTAGGTGGTGATGTAGGGTTAGGTTGCGGGATGAGATACGGGTACACAGTGTGTCATAAGACCTAAATTTGGTGTCTACATTTACCCCTTGTTGTCGTGTAGCTTGTCTTGTAAAGCCGCACCGACAATAATAAGAAGTGGTTGCTCGATTAAGGGTATAGGTAATCCCCTCAAATCTATCATAGATTGAGGTGACGTGAAGTCGGGGATAGGGTTGATAAAGTGTGAATGATGATAGATGATGGTAAGATGGTGGGGTAAGTTCAAGGAAGCCGGCGCACGTTGAAATGCAGTAGTATGACCAGGGTACATGATTTGAAGAACAAGGTAAAGGTCGATAGTTTATCCAAACAAGGTTGATATATTCCGGTATCCAAGGCATAGGAAGTAGCTCCAGGGGATATAATGGGTAAGGTCTTTGGAACATTTAGGCATGTTCGGCAGTACTCAAATTGTTGGTTTGGTTGAGATAAATGTCACAATCTCGGCCTAGGAAAATTTGGTGGTGATCAATTCAAGTGTCCTAGGCATACTAAAACACGAACGGGTGAGCTTGATTGAACAAAAAGCTACAGGATGGGTGGATAGAATCATAATTTGTGAGCCTCGGTCGAGGTATTTAATTGGTGCGGCCTTGGGTCGGGCTGATTGGGTTGGTTGTGGCCTTGGGTCGGTCTGATTGGTTGGTTGCGGCCTTAGGTCGGGCCGATTGGTTAGTTGCGGCCTTTGGTTGGGCCGATTGGTTAGTTACGCCTTAGGTCAGGCCAATTGGTTGGGTGTAGCCTTAGGTCGGGCCGATGAGTTGGTTGCGGCCTTGGGTCAGGCAGATTGATTGACTATGGCCTTAGGTCGGGCCGATGGGTTGGTTGCGGCCTTGGGTTGGGCCGATTGATTGATTACAGCCTTGGGTTGGGCCGATTGGTTGGTTGCAGCTTTGGGTCAGGCCGATTGGTTGGTTGTGGCCTTGGGTTGGGCCGATTGGTTGGGTGCGGCCTTAGGTCGGGCCGATTGGTTGGTTACGGCCTTGGGTCGGGCGATTGGTTGATTACGGCCTTGGGTCGGGCTGATTGGTTGGTTGTGGCCTTGGGTCGGGCCGGTTGAATTCAAAATAAGGCTATTTAGCAAAGCCGGGGGTAGGTGATGTGGTGAAAAATGGAGATTGGTGGATAAGGATAGGAGTTAGGTTAAGATAAGCCGGTAACCGATATCGGTTATGGGTGACTCGATATCGGTCGGAAGACCAATATCGGTCCAGGCGCACCCTAACCAATATCGTTAGAGGTCAAAACCTATTAAAAGAAAAAATACAAAGCATGTCATTTTCACTTTGGCTAAACAAGGAGAAGTGTCTAGTGGGCAGAGAGGAGAGAGAAGACAGGTTCCACCTCAAGCTACTGCATCCCAAGAGGTATAAGTTTTGGTTGGAATGAGATTTTGCATGCTTATAAATAGGATGTGGTAAGGTAAGTGGGTAGAAAGGTGATAGGCAAGGGTTTGGGATGGGGTGAGTGTTATAGGGTAGGTAATCAGGTGTTTTAGATATGTTTGTAGGTATAGAGAGGGGTAAACCAGTGAATAAGTTATCATAGGTGGTGTTTTTGAGCAGGATGGATATTATTGATACAGTGACCGATATCGGTTTAGGCCTAACCAGTATCGGTTAGGTAACCGATATCGGTTACTGTGTAAAGTTGTAGATTCTGATAAAAAACACTTGGGGATTCATTTGCTGTTTGTTGTTCATTGGTTTGATGTGTGTAGGCAGAGGCAAGGTTGATGATGAATGATAGGGTACCAGCTTTGTTGTCACGGGTCCGAGCGGATGTAACACCAGTGGAGTGGGCATTAATAAACCATGTGGGGTTAAGCGAGAATCCGCTATTATTCATGAATCACACGCAATCATGCTATGTTGCAGGCACTGATTGAGAGATGGAATCCAGAAAAGAATACCTTCCATCTGTCAACAGGGGAAATGACAGTGACGTTAGAAGATGTGTTTAGAATTTTGATACTTCCAATTACATGAAGACCAAAGTGTATCGGCGGGGCCCAACGTAGCATGGGCAGTGATAATGGTAGTATTTGGTCTAGCCGCATGAGATTTGACACAACGAGGCATGACATTTACTTATGGTATAATGTTTGTGGCACACCCTAAGGCAACAAGGTTGGCCATGGTATTAATGATAGCGGTGGGGTATTATGCATTACCTAGAGTGGACGGGGGAAGATTTCTAAAATCATTGATGTGTATTATTCGTGAGATGATAGAAGGTAGCGTTACTTTCGCATGGGCACCCGCATATCTGGTGGAGCTATACAGGGGTTTATGGGCATGCAGGTGAAATCACAGGACTACACTAGATTGTGCATACTTATTACATTGTTGGGCCTATGAGCACATTGTGTGTGTGCGACCAATAGGTCGACCAATCTAGGTAGGAGAGACAGGAGTGCAGAGGTTGGGATTCAGGCGATGGGTCTAGACAGAGCAAGAGGCAAGAGCCGAGACCGTGATAGATAACACCGAGTATTATAGGCGAAGTTGGAGATGATGACGATTGCGGATATCCGTTGGAGGCCTTACGGGAACTACATGGTGACAGTGAACATAGCTGAGGATTTGAGGGGTGTAGAGTGAGTGAGGTGGATCGCAAGACACAGGCCGAGGAGTACGAGAGGATTCCTCTAGATCGCATGCGATGACAATTTGAATTTTTTTAGGATATACCCATGGATCATAGACCATATAGAAGGATCGACACCAAGGCACCATTCTCACCTCCACGGCCAACTCTTCCAGAAGGACCAGAAGAGATAGCAGCCAATCATAGGGTAATGGATGCAGGAGCGACAGAGTCTTATAGATTATGGTGGGGAGTAGAGCTGCGAAGTACACACGAGAGGGCCGATCATCTTGACATAGCTGTGATTACCACGGAGAGAGACCACCTGCAGGGTTTAGTTCACCAGCTTCAAACACAGGTGAACGAGACCATGGGATTGTTAGAGGCATCATAGTCTCGAGTGGAGAGACTAGAGGTAAGAGTCCTCCACGCGAGAGGGCATATTCGTATGTTACAGGAGAGATTGGTGGATCAGTGGGAGGAACCAATAGTAGTGGTACCTTTGAGTATGGAGAGGCTAGGTGAGCGGCGTCGACGATCACCATCACTACCTAGTTTGGGACAAGGCACGGGGTCTAAGTGAGTTTCATACATAGGGGTAGAAGAATAAATAAGGATTCCGACCGGCACGTCGATGATAGAGAAGATGTATTTGTTTAACATCTAAATAAAATGGAATATGTATGTTGATTTGAGTTTGTGATAATTATAAGAATATTTGTGTTTTGAATGTTTGTATTGATAAAGGATCAAGGTGATCCGTTATCAAAAAATACACGAAAATATATATATATTTTTATTTTTATTTTTAAAGAAAACACAACACATGATAGGTTATGGTAGGGGACGATCTAGCTAACCTTAGGAGACCCCATGTCTCCTAAGTGCTGCCTACATAGCCCATTGCACAAAACAAGGAGGGACCTTAGATCAATGTAGTTCTCCCTTAGGACCAGGGAGAGGTGAATTGAGGAAATTTGGTTGTGGTTAGGCAATTTGTTGGTTGGTAAAAGTTTGATGTTAGTAGAGTAATGTTGTTGGTGTTGGTGTGGGTATAGGTGAAGTGAGGGTTAGCTTACCTAAGCATAGGAAACCATGTCCTAATTAAGGTCAACACACAATCCTAGATTCGGGTAAAAGAGGCAAAAGTGTCCCATAGTTGGAAAGAGCTAAACAAACCACGTATTATCGTAGGATGAGCTTGAATCCCTAGGTACCTTGCATAGGTGAGAAGTCGATAGGTGAAAATATTTGTATAGTCACAATATATTGGATGTATGCACGTCCCTTGAGTTTTGTTATTTTGAAGAATGGTGAGGTGAGGTGGATGGTATAGCTGGGGCACAGAGAACTTGTTATAAGGTGATTATTCTGACGGAAGAGAACCAAATAAAATAGACAAGTCCATGACTCAAAAGTGATTTTGAATCTTTGCTTTTATTTTTCGAATATAGGGTGATCGATGTGGGAAGTCTATATGGGATATGCATTTTGTTGTTCTTGAGGTCTTCACGAAGTTGATCAATGCGAGAAGCTTCTGATAGAGGTTGACTTTGTATAGCTGTCCTTCGAGGGAGTAGTCTACTTATAGTAGCAGATGTGGCGTTGCACATAGTTGTCCTTCGAGGGAGTAGTCTAGTTTATAGCTTAGAGGTCTAGATGTCTGTTTGGCATGAAGCATCTAGTTTTGCAGGAAGTTTGACTCAAGAATATCCCAGAATTGTATAATTGAGAACTTGTTATTTTGATACTTTTAAGTCATGGACCAGACTAAAAAGGAGAAGGCATCTTTAAGAGGAGGTGATGATCAAACCACGTGGGTTTGATTTTACTTTGAGATGCACGAAAAAAGGTGTATGAGGTGGTAAATGAGCTCAAGGGACGAGCGTAAGGTAGATAAGAAGTGATGTAACACTAAATTCAATAGTAGAATGGTCGGAGATGCAAGGCATTAAGGGGTTCAGGCTCAGGTTTACCATTAAGCAAAGCTAAACGATAAGTACCTGATCCGTAAGTGTGAGTGATAATGTAAGGCCCAATCCAATTAGGAGCAAATTTTCCATGTTTGCTCATTTCTAGTTTGGTTACATGTTGATTCTCTTTGAGGACAAGATCACCAATTTTAAAGGGACGCTCATGAATTTGCTTATCATAAGCATGCTTGATGTGCTTTTGATAAATTTGAAGGTGGTCAAGAGCGGTAAGATGACGCTCATCAAGAAGCTCCAATTGGGCTAACCGCTGTTGGCGGAAGTCATCATTGGTGAGAATATCCTGGAGAGATATTTTGAGGAAGGGATTTGTATTTCGAGAGGTAAGACAACCTCGGTACCACACACACCGAGAGAATGGTGTGGCATTAGTGGAAGATGAATCTTTGGTACGATAAGCCCAAAGGGCAAAGGGGTTGTGATCATGCCAATTTTGCCTAGAATCATTAACGACTTTCATGAGAATTTTGGTTAAGGTTTTGTTAGAAGATTCGGCTTGACCATTTGCTTGTGGATAGTAGGGTGATGAGAAGCTAATTTTGATACCAAAGTTGTCACAAAGGGCTCATAACAGCTTATTTTTGAAATATTTGCCATTATTGGTTATCAAGCGATGAGGAACACCGAAATGGAAAATAATGTGATGATTGATGAATTCAACAATTTTCTCCTTTTTGGTTGAAATGAGTGGAACGACCTCCACCCATTTAGTGTAATATTTGGTTTCCATGATGATCCAATGGTGACGTTGCAAAGAAGGTGGATGAATCTCACCAATAAGGTCCAAACCCCATTGTGAGAAAGGCCAAAGATCTCGTGCAACCTGTAGCGGGTGGCTGGGAGTATGTTGAAGGTTGGCATGCTATTGACACATAACACAATGCTTAACATATTGAAGTAGTCTTTATTAAGAGTAGGCCAATAATATCCTAGGTGAAGGATCCGCTTGGCCATGGCAAAGCCACTAAAGTGCCCACCACAAATTCCGTCATGGACTTGTTGGATGGTATGAGTGACTTCAGCGCCGGTTAGACATCAAAGGAGGATACCATTGAAGCCACGTTTATAGAGGAGTCCCCCCATGATGACATAATGAGAAACACCTTTAAGAAAAGTGTGTTTTCCATTACTACTAAGGTCAGGTGGGAGAACAGAGGTGGTAAGGTAGTCACGAAATTGGTGATACCAGGTATCCTGCGAGTCAGCAGATACATTATTTACCATACAAACATCCGGGACTAAGTAAGATGGGGCAAAGAGTTGTTGGACCAAGACAAATATGTCAGAGTCAGTTGGTGATGTAGGAATTTGTGAGGCCAAGAAAGCCATAGTATCCACAAATTTATTAGTTGAGCGTGGAACGGTTTGGATAGTATAATGGGTAAATAAGGTCAAAAGTGAATCTACGTAACGTTTGTACTTTTGAAGTTCCTCATTTTTACATTGGTAGATGCCAGTAACTTGATTTACTACCAATTGAGAGTCACCAAAAATGTTAATAGACTTCACACCTAAGTGTAACGCAATGTGGAGACCCAAAACAAGGGCCTCGTATTCCGCTGTATTGTTAGTGTAGGGGAAATCGAGCCTGAATGAAAGAGGCATAGGTTCACCTTCAAGAGGAATGAGAACAACACCCACCCCTCTACCGCACTGGCATTTAGATCCATCGAAGAAGAGGGTCATCGGATAAGACACATCACTGAGCGAAAGAGTTGTGATGAGTTCATCAGGGAAAGTAAAATTGGTAAATTGTTCCCCAGGTAAAGGGGCTTCCACGAGTTGGTCTGCGATAGTTTGTCCTTTGACTGATTTCTAGTGTATGAACTCAAGGTCAAGGTTGGCGAGGAGCATAAGCCATCAAGCGATGCGTTGGTTTAGATGAGGTTTGGCATACATATAATGTATGGGGTCGGTGTTAGTGATGACAAAAGTTTTGTGATTCGGAGGTAATGTCGAGTTTGGTAGCCATGAATGATAGGGCTAGGCACAACTTTTCAACGTGTGTATACCTAATTTGTAATCCACAAGAGTATGGCTTATGTAATAAAGCTGCTTGTTCTTGATGCTCGAGTTATGATGTGCGTGCATGGATCCTATAGCATGGTCGGTGGCGAAAGGTAAAGGTAGAAAGGGTGATCATCCCGAGGTGGGATTAGCATGGGTGGCTGCAAGAGATAAGCTTTAAGAGCCTCAAAGGCTTGGTGGCACTCCTCACTCCATTGAAAGACAATTTCCTTTTTAAGGAGATGGTGGAAAGGTTGACATCGATTTGAGAGTTGTGAGATGAAACACTTGGATAGATTGGAGTTTGCCTGCAAACTATGCAATTGCTTTAAGTTAGTGGGTGGGGAATTTCTAAGATAGCTTTGACTTTATTTGGGTCAACCTCAATGCCACGCAAAGAGATGATAAATCCAAGGAGATTTTCCAAAAGGGCGCCAAAGACACATTTCTTTGGTTGAAGATGAACACTGATATTATAAAGCGATCAAAAATAATGGTTAAAACATTGAGATGTTCACTGCGATGTTTGGATTTTCCAAGAAGATCATCAACATAATCTTCGAGGATAGTGTGCATAATGTCATGAAAAATGTAATTCATAGCCCACTGATAAGTCACACCAGCATTCTTAAGGCCAAATAGCATGACATGATAGCAGAAGGTCCCCCAGGGGGTAATGAAGGCGGTTTTATGTTGATCGGTCGGGGCTACTAAAATTTGATTGTATCCCGAGAAACCATCCATGAGAGAAATCATCTCATGGCCCGCAGTGAGATCAACAAGTTGATCAATGCTAGGTAGGGGGAAGTCATCCTTTGGGCAAGCGAGGTTAAGATCCCAGAAATCTATACATATCCAAAGTCCCCCCATCGCTTTAGTGACAGGTACGACATTAGAAATCCATTGTGGATAGTCAATAGGTAAGATGAAAGAAACAGAAAGGAGTCGTTGAAGCTCTTCTTTAACCAAGAGAGCAATGCGTGGATGTATTTTCTCGAGTTTTTGTTTAAGCTGGTTTGGAGTCTAGTTTGAGTGATGTTATGAGGCAATGTCGGGATCGATTCCTGGCATGTTGGCGTAGGACCAAGTGAAAGCTTGATTACGGGCACGGAGGAAGGTAGTGAAGGTGGCTTGTTCTGATGTGTCGAGAGATTGTCTGATCTTTACAATGTGAGGATCATCCTCTATGTGGATGTTGATTTCTATAGTCGACTCATTCAACATGGTTTGGGTTTTAGATGGTAAGGTGCGTTGAATATAAGAGTCGTCTGCACCAAGGTAGGTGAGGATGGAGTCATCATCCTGGCACTCCACAACATTAATCGAAGGTGAGTCTTCTTCAATCATGTCTAGATATAAAAGGGGAGAGAAGATGGGTCTTCACCATCATGTTGATAAGTGAGAGGACCTAGGAAGATAGCATTCATGAAAAAAAAAAGTTAGGAGGGATAGATTCCAGGTCTATCGACTCCGTGGGTGAAGATGGAAAAATGGGCGATGATGGTTCGGAAGGGGTGACTTCATCGTCTTCCTAGATACAATTGACATGAGGTTTCTTCAGTGTAGGTGGTTCAGAAAATCCAAGACCACTACGATCTTTGTGTTTGTGTGTAGTCATGGGAATAATCGTATGTCATCCTTGTTCATAAAGACCGAAACCAAAACCTTTCCAAGCATAGTGTGTCAAGAAAGGTGAGGGTGAAATGACGGTTGGTTAGATATTGAAAATATGATTGGAAGGGAACCACACCAAGGGGAGGTTCGGGGGTGACAGAGGATGCGTCGACACCCCCATACGTTAGGTTGGTGTGGAAATTAGGTGGTCGTAGGAGATCACCTCCCCCACACGACGGTCGTAGGTAGGATGCGCATGTAATTGTCCATAATCTTGTGGGGTATGGAAGGTGCTAACATTGTATAGGTGGTAATCCTCTAGCGTAAGGCATTGGAAAACATCTACCAAGGGATCTGAGGTTGGGATGTTGTCTGCGGGGAAGGAAGAGATATTCGTGTCGGTGGTTTCATTGGTCGAAGGTGTGGGTGCGGCTAAGGTGGATGGTTGAGGCGTGGTTGAAATAGATGGTTGGGTTAGATCAATGGGTGTCTTGACTGGTACAAGCAAATCATTAGGGTGGTATAATGTATTGTAGATTTTGAAGGGGGGAGTGTCAGCTATGACGGTGTATGACTTCCCCTCATACTCAAATTTTATGCATATATGTAAGGTGGAGGGAACGCATACCATAGCCCGGATCCAAGGGCGGCCTAAAAACATGTTGTATTGGAATTCTTCCTCAAGGACATAGAAGAGTTCGGGTAAGGTACGTGGCCCTACATGAATGTTAAGGATCACGGTGCCTAAGGTAGAAGTAATAGCATCGTTGAATGAATGCAACATTGTGGGGTTGGCACACATGCAGCTATGAGGGATATTCATCTGTTGGAAGGCTTTGGAAGAGATGATGTTTAGGCTAGCACCTTTGTCGATCATAACATGACGTACCTGGATGTCCTGGACGTAAGCCAAGATGAAAAGAGTGGGGTTAGGATCTTCTACACCAAAGATGACAATTTCTTCTTCAAAAAATTGACAAAGCGGCTTGTTATACAGGGACAGAAGTGGTTGTGGAGGTAGATTGTTTGGTGAGAGAAGAGATGTGGTTGGGTGTTAAGATGGAGGTGACGGGAAAGGTTTCATTAGGTAGGACCTCTATCCCTTGAAGGATCTCAATTAGAGCTTGTCGATGTGATTCAGATGTTTGAATGAGATCATAGAGTGTCATTTTTACAAGAGATTGGTGAAGTTGTTTGATCATAGTGCAATGGGCAACTCCATCAGAGACTAGATAATAAGGTCCATGAATAACCACTTTAGGTGGTGGTGCAATCGGGATGGCGGAAGAAGAAAGAGAGGTCACATGTGTGCTTTATTTAGCTTTTCCATTGTTTTTGACCTCAAGTAGCAATGCTAATCATGTTGATCTCATAAATATGAGAGGAAGATGGCAGGGATAAGTCATTGTTCTCGAGAGGTAGGGTTGCAATGATGATAGATTTTGGTGAGGTGGGGATAGGTGGTATAGGAGAAGGGATCGAAGCTAAGGGCTTTTCCCTCCGTAAGTTGTCTTTCTTAGATTTTCCATCCGAGATAGGCAACTGGTGAAGGATGGATTTCAAAGCTTTACATCCTTCTACATTGTGTCCTGGTGTGTGGTGGTAGGCACAAATTTTAGATTCATCATAACCTATAGGTCGAGGTTTAGATGGATCATAGGGTCTGAGTGGGGGTAGGGAAATGGTTGCATCCCCTACCAACATATCAAGGATCTTGGCGTAAGATCCTTTGAGCAGTCAAATTCAAATGAAGATGAGGTTGTTGATTGAGTGGGTGAGATTATTGATTGTTTTGGTAATGGTTGGGTACGAGTGGTTCGTATGGGTGGTGGTTTAGGCAAGGGATTTTTATGATTGGGTTTAACTAGGCGTGGCTTCTTCTACGTAGAAGTCATGTTTAGCTGGTTAGATGATGAGACCACAGATGACGTGGTGGGGAAACAACCACGGGGAAAGAGGAGCAGCAACAAACAAGTCCTTTGATGATTGAGTTTGCTTAGGGTTGGTAGGTAGGAAAGATACTTGGGGCGATGGTGTTGAGATGCCTGTGGATTTCTGTATGGGTGCAGAAGGTGTTGGTCGTGTTAAAGAAGATGTGGGAGGCATGGTGTATTGAGGCAAGGTGGAGGGGTGAGGCCCCAATATAGAAGGTAGGTGTGACGGCGAGGGTTGAATCCATGCCTGATGTAGTGGTGTGATTGAAAGTGATGGTTTTAGTTGTGGCGGAGGCATAGATTGGACTCGAGGAGATTGGGTCTGTCTCCTAAGTGGATTAACGACTTTATTTTCAGATAAGTCTAACCATTTAGGTGGGTGCGTCAGGCTAGGTATTGGTGAAGTCCCAAGCAGAGGGGAAGGTTTGGCTAGGATGATAGAGGTGGATGAGGTATTTGGTAGAGATGAGGGGGGTGGAGGTGAGGACATAGGCATTTTGAACTTTTGTAAAAACTTCGGGTATATGGTAGAGGTGTCTGGATTAGTCATCTGCATTTGAGTAGAGCATGGTGTACTCAAACGTTCCCATAAGAGTCGTCTATCTTCTGGGGGATGAAAATCTTCACGTATGGATGAGAATTTTAATATGGAAGAGAAGTGGGTTGTGATTCGGTCCTTTGGGGGTGTGATACGGGGCGAATGAGGTGCTTATATCAATGGGTGTTAAGAGATCAACGAGTCGCTTGAAATACTTAGATGATGAAGAACTGATAGGGAGGAGGGAATGTTCTAGAGGATCCATCATGGTTAAGGAATTTGGTGATGTAGGCTCGAGGGGTTTCTCTTCTAAGGATGACAGAAAAAGTGGTGATCCTTCTTCTTTTGCAGCAAGTGTGGTGGAAGGAGATGTTTGGGAAATAGATAAGTTGGATAACATCCGCTCACAATCTTGCAGGGATGTGGTGTAAGAAGGCTCTTCTGTGAGAAGAGAACTCTAGGCGAGTTGATTCCTTTATGGGTAAAGGAATAGCAGGGTTGTCCTCTTGTCCTGATGAAGGAGAAGGGGGCAAGGACTCCTACGTTGGTGAAGAGGCTCGATTTATAATTTCCTCGATGGAAGCCCTTGGTTGGGAGTTGAAAACCACATGGATCTCATGCACACTCTTCTCCTCGGCTAAGGTTTCTTGGTTTGTGTTACTATTAGAGGAATGGTTTGGAAATGGTTTGTTGAAGATTTTTAAATTTTGATTAGCAGGGGCATTAGGATTATCGAGGGTTATATCCCCTGCATCAACCATTTCCTACACTATGTTTTTAGCATCTTGCAATTTTTGTGGCTATGTCCCTTCATGTAATGGAAGTTACAGAAGTCATTTTCTTTATACCAAGAAGGTATAGCATGGGTGGAATCAAACCCGGAGTGAGGTTTAATAGGAGGCAAGGTGATAGCTCCTACTTTAAGCAATTTTTCCAAGATCACATCATAAGTTTCTCCCAAGGGAGTGTATTTGATGGGCTCGGCTTTATACTTATAGGTGAATTTTGGCTGGGTATTAGACGGTGCTTGAGATTTGACCGTCACCGCGTGTACAACTCCTCTTGATTTGAAGCAAACAATGCGTGAGATTTGGGGGTGTTGGGTTTATTGGTGGAGTCTTGGGTTCGGACATTTAAGTTTTTGTTGCGCAACTTCAATTTCTCCTTCTCTAAGGCTTGAATCTCTAGTTTCGAGACATAGTAAAGGCCTCATCAAAGGTGCGAAAGTTTGAATTTAGAGGGTGGGAGAAATGTGTTTAGCGCAGGCTGCGTAAAGAGTTTGATGAGCTCATCCATAGGTAAGGCATAAGTAAGCTGGTTGATGAGGCCCCCCCGCCATCGTCTAATGAAATCTAGGATAGATTCATCTTCAAATTGTTGGATGGCATAGAGATCGGTAATGGATACTTTCTTAGCAATATTGATGGAGAAATGCTCCAAGAAAGATTGGGATAAGCTGGTTAAAGGAGAATATTGAGTGCTAGGCTAAAGCACTGTACCACTCCAAGACGAGTCCCGATAAGGACATGGGGAAGGTACGGAGTAGTAAGGCATCGTCATGAGCAATCAGATAGCAAGCATGTCTAAACGATCGCAAGTGTTGTTGAGGGTCTTCCTTATTATTAAAGTGAGTAAATTTCGGCAATTCCCATTAAGGAGGATATGTATGAAGGGGGACAGAAAGATGAATAGGCTCCCGAAAAACTTGCTCATATGTTAGGGTGTTACGGCTTCCTGAAACAGAAGCCTCAAGATTTTTCATCTTGTCCATCATCTATTTGATTAAATCATTGGTTGGGTTAGATGATGGTGTTTTCATCGTAAACGGAGGAGGATTGGGCCAAGAGTCACTACTAGACAATGGTGGGGTTAAATGTTGATAAGGTATTGATGATGAATGTGTTGGGGCGGCTAAATAAGGGTGTCCTATATAAGATGTTGAGGCCACTGGATGCGTTTGTGGAAATGAAAAGGTGGGCGGAGCCTGAGAGGGAAAGCTCGTGTGGATAGGTGGTAGAGAACAAGTTATGAAAGAGGCAATCTGCGAGAGGGATGAGGTAGGGGCGGTGGACGGTAGTGATATGTGGGGCCCTAGATTAACCAAAGGAAAGCCAATTGGTGTAGTATGGACCATCAAAGCCACTGAGCTGGGAGATGGGGCTAATGATGAAGATGGTGAGGCGGAGTTATTAGGTGGAGAAGGGGCTAAGTGAGTGGCCATACTAATAGTCATACCGAAGAGGAGCTGACCGTTAGGTGTACGGTCAAGGGTATGAGACAAATAATCTTGTCTGCACAACACTAGGATTAGCATCCAAAAATTTGGCAAAGTCCTTATGTCCTATGAGGATCTTTGGAAAATCACTTTGGTGTCCGTAGGATTCTCCATAGGATGCGAAGGGCGTGACTCAGGAAAATACATGGAACATGCATGTGAAACCATGGCTGTGGCTTATTTCCGGGTGATAACAACCATGGAAAAGAAGATACAATAGGGAATTAGTCAATCAGGAACAAAAATAGAAACAAAATGTTGGAATTGGTAGGTTGCTAGTTTGTCAGGAACTGTGAAACACAGTAACCGATATCGGTCTGGTAACCGATGTCGGTCAGATTGTAGCCGGCGTCGGTCAGGTGACCGATGTCGGTAGAAGATGACCGGTGTCGGTCACTGTGAAGGCAAAGAGAGAATGTAAGAGGCTACTGGTTTGGGGGATAACAAGGCTTAGTATACCCACCAAACTGTCTAAAGTGATCACTGAGACAGGGTATAACCGAGAAACAGAACTGAAAGAAAACAAAACAAGCAAGATACACAAGCAACTCAAGAGACTAACCCTAGGATTAGTTTTAATCACTTTGGGCTTATGCCTTAGACACAAGATGATGTCAATCCTAACAAAAATACCTAAGGGAGATGTCAAGTTTGTTTTGGCTTGTAAGGCTACCTCAATCGGGTGGAGGAATACCGCGGGAAGGGGGGATGTTTGAGATGTTGTGTAGATTATGATGTGATTTGGTATGTGTTGTGTAGTGAGAGTAAGATTAATTTCTTGTCAATACCATGGATATCACCCCCACATGTACGACCTGTTACTTAATCTACGTTCACTAGAATTAAAAACAACAAGCAAGAATGTGATGCACGTGTTTTAAACCCAAATCGAAAATGATATTCGATGAAGCAAAGAAAGAGAAGAGATTAAGAAGATGACTTTCACTAATGCAAAGATGTGAAAGAAAGACAAATTCTTTTACCAAAATGACAAAATATTTTGTGAATATTTAGAAGAAAAAAAAACACCAAGTGTGCTCCCTATATGAAAACAAGTAAGAAACAAACAAACCTGAGAATAGTCCCACCGGGTGTGCTAAAATGTTTCACACAAAATTTTGTTCCAGAATAGAGTTAATTCTATCCTTTCATTCTCTTGAGAAATAGATAGGGGTTAGGGTTAGGAGGAATACCTATTGAGTGTTGGGAAGGTGTGCGTGTACCGTAGAGAGATCAGACCGATTGTGAAGAGCTCCTTTTTGTCTGGGAAGGACTACCTGTAAATAAGAATGCAAGACCACCAGATTTTAGTTAGACAATAAGTGAGGGAACTACCTTGGGCCCAAGAAATATTAGACTTCCTTTCGAAGGTGGTCAGTTCCCTTTTAATACAAATTGATGCAAATGATAATAAAGAAGCTATTGCGAACTCACGATTTAGGTATCTCGTTACTAAAAGCAATAGAGACTAAACTACCAATAATAGAATGTCATGTTGTTTGTTTGGTCACTGGTTATTGATATGTTCAGATCAAGTTACAGGGATAGACCAGGCTGGACATGAGATTGTTTTGAGGTGAATAGGTGAAAGGTTGGTTTTGGTATAAGTCACAGTGACCGATGTCGGTCACTGGATAACCGATCGCGGTTATAAAACCGGTACCGGTAGGGAATAACCGATATCGGTAGGGGCAGTGATTTAGGGATTTTTAAATGGAGGTTGGTGTAAGGTGGTTATGAGGTTTGGAAGGTTGGTAGATGGTTGAGGGGAGTAGTAGGGTGATAGAGAAGACTCAGAGAGTGGGAGAGCTATCTTTGGGGCAATATAGAGATGGATGACCGAAGGTTAGGTGCAGGTTGTTCTTTGGGTAGTAGATCCAGGAGTGAGCTTATAATCCCTATGAATTAAAATTTCACAAAGTAGTGTCTAGAAGCATACAAGGTGATAAAAGAGACTACTTACTAGTTTCTGATGTGGATGCAGGTCCAAAGAATGTAGTGGCGAAGGCAAGGATCTAGTTAGGATGATCCAACAATCGAAAGTGATATGATGAAGCTATCCTCTGACTCTCCCAATGTTTGGATGAGTGTGACAATGCTCTAGTTGCTCAGTTACAGTCTTGGGCTCGATACTCCTCTTTGCAAACTCTTCTCTCTCCTTCACTTGTCTCTCTCTTGCAAATGAATTTGGGATCCGTCATTTTGGTTTGGGGAGGTCATTTACAGGGAACTGATGGTGGTTATGTAACCGATGCCGGTTGAGTAGGGACCGATGTCGGTTAGGTCAAAGTTGGCTATTTTTAGTAAAATAGCCAACGTTCCCTCCTTTTCTACTAAGGGATCAGTTGTGGGCTTGGTCAAGTCATTATTAGGTTCATTTTGATGTAGGTGAGGGGTGATGAGTCATGGGTGTGGGTCTGGACCAAGTCATAGGTCTTAATTAGGTTAGTTTAGGGTTAGGGCTAGGTCATAGTGAGGTAGAAAGGTGAGGTGGCAGGGTTGGATATGTGGATTTATTAATTATAAGGTAATTAATAAATAATTAAGTGTGTAAGGTTTAGGTGGTGAGGTAGGGTTAGGTTACGGGATGAGATACGTGGTAGTGGGGCATCGTAAGACCCAAATTTGGTGTCTACACAATGGGCTTGATGACCTTCGGTTTGATTACCTCAATATATGCATTCCTTGATGTGCAACTAAGGAATCGAGAATCCACCTGAGCCAATCTTCCTTTCTCTATTCGACCATCAATGTGATAGTTGAGAAGTAATGAATGCTTACTGTTTCATTATGGAGGTTTATGTCATGATCATCTCTTACACCTAAGGGAATATCCCATTGATATTTGGCTCGAACTAGATAACATCATATTTTCTTGTACCACATGAGAAGGTGCATCCTGTGTGGTTGGGGCGAGTGCAACAGCTAGGGATGAAGGACATGGATATTAATGTGGGGCGAGAGGTAGAGGATGGGTCAATTTCCCATTGTTAAATATCCACTATAGGTTCTTCCATCATTTTTTATTTCTTATTCAATATCCTATAATGAGGGGACTCAAGTTCTTCTTATTTTCTCTTTGAGCTTCGTTTTGAATAAGTAGAGATTAGAGCCTTATCTTTGGCCTTAGAGGAAGAGTAATAGAATTTTTATCTCTGGAGGGATTGAAAGTTACTTGATGAGATGACATCATCCCTCCTTCCTTCAATGTAGGGTACTCTGGGTCAAACATTTTTGTTTCATCCTCCTAAAAACCATCCTCATACCAATAAAATTTTAATTTCCTCATTTGATCCACCATCATCCACTTATGCTCATGTTTGTGGACCTCATATTCATCAATACAATTTACCTAGAAATATTCAATTTGAGGTATATGGTACAAGTCGGGAAGATGAAATGACTTTGGATATTATTTGATATTAAATTCCTCCTTGGCATTGTTTGAGTACATATTGATAAGGGCTAGGAAGCCTCAACATTAGCAACATCATGCGTACTCTTTGTAGACACCTAAATTTGGTCACATTCCCCTTAGCCCCTGATCGGATAACAAAACTTAAACATGGTCACCTAACCATGGACCCTTTCACCCCACATTAATATTAATTTAATTATTTTAATTAAATTAATCCTCATCCTCACAACTTTCATTATTTATTTATCTTAATTGACCTATTTCCCACCTCACCCAGCCATCTCACCTTAGACCTATTCTTTGCATGTTGCCATAACTAATTACAACTAAGTCTTACTTGCCTTAATGAGCTAAGATTTGGTCTAACTCTAAAAGCACATGCCTAAGATTTCTCTAACCAAATTCCCACTCATTAGAAGGGAAGCTTCCATTCGATCCATAACAACAAACCAACTTGGCCCAAGAATTATAAATATCTGTCCATTTTAGTAATCCTAGGGAATCATGCCTTAACCAATGATTTGGTGTTAGACCTAAACCAATGCCGATCAAGATAGAACCATCTTCGGTTACCTTTTATTCACCTTAGAAACATTCTTGAGAGGTTGGCATATTCTAGACCAAAGGAGAGAGATCAAAGCTACATGCAAGTAGAACCAGCATCCTTTCACACATCCAAACATTCACCAACACCAGGACAAATCCATAAGCATTGCACTCATAGAAGAATTCAGGATTCACTACTATATGGTACCAAATATCATCCTTATGATCGACTACCATTACCATTCAGCCACCTAGTCGCATCATAGAAAGTGTATCTCTAACTAGCATTGTTATTTTAGTTAGTACCTTTTGTTACTCTGTTATTAATCTACACTTTTCATGCTCATTATTCTATCCCTTACCAACATGTAACCCAACCATTTCCTTACCCACACTACCAAATCACCCATCCTCACCTATTGTTCATCCTTGAATACACTTGAGACTTCTATAAACCTCCTTATCTACCCTACCATCTCTATCAAATCCCAGATCAAGCCTTACAATCGTATATCTTTGAGTTTCATACACCCCGACGTTACCGATGCTGGTTACCCATAACCGTCATCGGTTTTTGCATAAACTATCACCGGTCATACCAGACCGACGTTAGTCTTTGTGTTTTATACTCTACCCAAGAAAGAGACAAACAACCTCCTACCAATTTTTAAAGAACCTAGAATCATACCACTGACCAGTCCCTAAGTACCTTGATAGTAACCTCATCCTTTAGATGAAACTATAGCCTAGCATGTTTTGATTGGATTTGCTTATTGTAATTGAATGAGATACCTAAATTATATCAAATATAGTAGGAATTTACTTAAATCTCACATTAATTTGTTTTAAAGCGGTGGATTTATAGCCATATAGGAAGTATCACACTTCCCGGAACTAGCATACGCTAGGTTGTCCATTGTCATATATCATTTAACTTCTCTTTTATGGTCTTGTTTTCTATTACAAGTAGTTCCTCCTAGCCAAAAGGAAGCTCTCACAATCATAATTGGGTAAATAATTTAGAACATGTGCATCAACCTCCAACCAACCCATTTAACAAGTATTCCTCCTAGCCCATAACCCTATATGTTTCATCATTCAAAAATGTAAAGAAAATGGTGAAACATTTTGGCACGCCCAGTGGGACCCATCAGGGGTTCTATTACATTTTCTTCATTTCTAGGAGAAATTTGTGTGTTTTTTTCCCTTTAAAAGGATTACACAGTAATTTTCTTCCCTAGTAATCCTCTCTTCTTTCAAATTTCTCTAAAATAAACATTTCTCTTGGTGCATTTAAAGGAATCATTCTTATTTCTTTCTTTTTGCATTTAGTGAAAGAGCATACTCTCTCCTATTCACCATTTTCTTCATCGAATGTAATATTCTCAATTTGAGCTTAAAATTGGTTGCATTACATTCTAATTTTTTGCATTTAGCTCACATTAAAATGAGGGAACCTATATCTTTGAAAGTCATTCTCGGTGATGGTTGACATAAAGAATCATAGAAAGCACATTCTCTCTCTCTCTCTCTCTCTCTCTGTGTGTGTGTCTTACCAAACTACACAAAATTGAAATATACATATCTTTCTTAAACAACATCTTACCTAGGAACACTTGTCAGTGATCACATGATCTGATAGGTAGGTACTCCCCAACTCGTTACTTCTATCGAGTCATTACCTCAGAAGATGGCCTGCCCCACCATAACATACCTGAAACCTCTCCTTTTAGATATCCTTCTTCGTAGGAATCCTTCCTCACCAAAAAATCTATTCTAAATTCATGATTTAGTATTCTAAATAGCATAAGCTCAACACATTAAAAATCACTTATTAGATGCATTTTTTAGTGTTTGATTGACGTGCATTTTGAGGTGTGAGGATACACTTCTCCATTTTTCCATTATGTTGCCTTACACACTCCACAATCACAGTTGGAGTATTCTGACTTCTTCTGAGTGTGTCAGGACTTCATTACATCATCTCCAGACCTCTAGGTTAATTATTTATCTCACTAAAATTCACAACAATCCATTTTTCTACATTTTCAAATTTTCATAGTAACCAACATCGGTTATGCCTGACCGGCATCGGTTTTACTTAACCGGCATCAGTTTTCTATTCTTTTGGGTTAAATTTCCTAAAGAACCCTTATTTCATTTTTTTATTAGAGTTCCTGTGAGTCTCTGTACTCTCTAGGCTTTGATAAACCATCATCATACAACTTTTTCATCGATAGTCACTAGTCTTTTACCTCATTGGTAAAAATTGTTCTGTCTCATAATAACTAACCTCGGTTACCCCTGAACTGACATCAGTCATCCTTAACTAGCGCATCGTTCGGTTACCTATACCGAATATAACTGATATATTACCCAAATCCACCTATAGACACCTATTTTCTTCATTCTCACTACTCCCTATGTCACCTACAAGATACAACATCACCTGATATACATTCATTCACATGGTGTTGACTCACAATCAAGCTAACACTCTTACATTTCACACAATTCGTCAACCACTCCACCTAGTCCTTCTCCACCCTCTCTCATGTCACCCATGGATCCAAACCTATCTACCACCATTACCACAGGTGATGAGGAATTTTCATGACTCCTTGATTAGAATATTGCGGCCTTACAATTCTACCTTTCCCACTCTTCCACCGGGACTCCTCGGGTCAGTTGATATATGGCATGCCTATATCCATCTCTCCTACCCTTATTCTTGATTCTACATCAGCCCCTAATAATGTGGCATTACCTTCACCTACTTCACCCCTAGTGGTTTCACAGCTAGGACCCATACCCATTATGACCATTGCGTTTGTATTATTAGTCACACCTATAGTATTTGTTGTCCCCTCATTGACCAACCAGACCATAACCCATCTCGCACCCATTGTCTCACAAATACCCATTGCAACACAACCACCCGTGGTGTTGGTGACCCCTACTCCATTCCAGAATATTTTCCTCTCCATCCCATAAACACTGCCCCCAATCACTACTAGAGTCACTATGACTGTCCCACCTACATACACATACTATCAACAACCCCTATCTCATCTATCACCCATTCTAGATATATGCCCTCTATGTTGGTCCCCTATTCTCAACCTCCCTATTCAGCATCACCATACAATGGAATTCCGCCCACATCACAGGTTCAATACCAGCCCCCTTATGCCACAAGAGGTTCCCTTCCATCACAACCTACCAATGACCTCATCAAATTGATGATGGAAAGGATGCAGACACTGGAAGCATCGATTTCAGCCTCATGCAATTCTCTCACCTACGATGAAATATGTAATGAGTTCATTCATCCATCCATCCCTATTCTCCCATACCCTATACATTGGGAAATCCCAAAATTCAACCGTTTCAATAGTAAAGAAGACCCACATAGCATTTGTGGTCTTTCAAACATGGGTGTTACCTAATTGCCCATGATGATGCTTTACTCCTATAAACCTTCTTGATGTCCCTAGACAAGACCTGTATTGGACTGGTATAGTGGGCTACCAAGACACTCCATCTACTCATTTAATCAAGTAGCCCAAGCCTTCTTAGATCACTTCTCCATCAACATTGTTAAGAAGGTTACCATGACTGATCTTTATTCACACACAAAAATACAACGATGATGAGTCTATCACTGACTTTTTTTCACTCATTGGCATAGCCTAATTAACCAACTCACATTTTAATTACCTCAAACTAAACTCATAGAGTTGTTTACTCAAGCTTGTGCAAGACACATCTCACTAACCCTACAGGTGCAAACCTTTCACACTTTTGATGAGGCATTCACCATGGCATGGAAATTGGAAATTTGTGTTATCGAAGAGAAGAAAATTCAACTTCGTAACAAGAACATTGCGTTCAAATCAAATGATGCTTCTTCATCTTCAAAACCCCAAAACAACTATTCAAAACCCAAAGGATTTTCCAATGTTGTAGTTCTCAAGGCTGGCCCCCTCATCAATCAAACCTAGCCAAACCTCCTTCTAATCTCTCTCCCATCCAAGCTTTCAGTTCAGATGAGAATAATGAAAGTACACTTTCGATAGGAGAATATTATTCTCTATTTTGGAAAATCTTGTTAAGGTTGGTGCCATTACCCTTCCACCTATAAAACCACATACTAGTTTTGACCCTAAGTGCCCCATGCCCGTGTGGTATAAGGAACATGAATTTTGTAACTATCATCGTGTCAAAGGTCATAGCGACAATAACTACATCACCTTCAAGAATATCATCCAAGAAATGTTAGACAATGGAGATCTAGTCTTGGATAGCCCAAATGTACTCGCTAACCAAAACCTACATATCTTTAAGAAGCCATTCCTAATCATGCCCCATCTTCCAACCAAGTTGGTGACACTCAAATAATGATAACAATGTCGCGTGAGGTCCACATTATTTTTGATGACATGCTAGTTGCTTCCCAATTACCTCATGTTCCTTCCATAGATGAAATCTTAGCTTGAGCTCCCCTACCTACACAAGAACCTATTTCATCTACTCCTCCACCCATGAGGAACCCCCTTCATTTTCTCCTTCACCCATGGAAGAGCCTATAATTAGCACGCCACCTTTGACCCCTCAAATTTCCGAGCATTCATTAATGACACCTCTCCTACTCATAGGAGATACATATCCACAACCTACACCATCACAAGGAGAGTCAACCTCATTTGGCCCATCCTCTCCTCTACCCATGGAGGATCCTATAGAAATACCATTGTCTTTAGATGACCATTCACCAAATGGACCTTAAGAGCTTGTTGATATACTTTCGGCTCTCTTACCCACAAAGTCGAGGCTAGCCATTTCCTTATGTCTCAAACACATTTTACAAGAATTTCTACCTAATCACATCGGCCCCACTTACAACAATACCATTTTCACGCTTGGCCAATCACCTAGACTATGTTGATAGAGCCTTACTTTGGGGACACCTTCTACTTCCTGTATCAACACAAATGCAGTTGTCACTCACCAACACCTCCACTATCTACCCAAAAGTGTTTTGAGCAACCAAAACAAACACAACCATGACTATTGCAACACCTTCCACGTCACCACCCATGGCCCAAATCACACCTCTTCCCATAACCCAACATACATCTACACCCAAACACCTACCCACACCTATCATCATCTCCCTTACCTAAACCTATTACTACCTTAGGGGTCATACCGATAGCTAGCCTTACTCACCCACCCATCAAATTAGATTTAGCCACATCTTCCAAAACTAACACTAAACTTATTTTTTGGCCCCCTAAAAATAAGACCCAACCTCCTAGGACTCATACACCAACCTCACCTACCACACCATTATCACCTTCACCTCTTCCTTCCATCCTAGGACCTCACCCCTCAACCCTAGCCAAAGAAACCTCCTTCCACTTTGGAAAACCAAGAGTGCAGTAGCCCATCTCCACATCATAGACCTCTAATATACCCAAGCAATCCACAAAACTTTGGCCTCACTCATAGCCTTCTTACCACCCATACCTCCACTACCATCCATAACTTCTTCACTACCCATGACACTTTCTTCTCTTTCACTCACACCTTCTACCCAACCTCTACCAACCACCTGACACCTCAGTTACCCCCGTGGGTAACCCATCCTCTTCCACCATCTGCTTTTCCCTCCACATCTTGTACACCCATGTCACATTTGCCCAAAAATGGGCAACCTAAAGATAAAAATCCGCTACCCTCCAATAAGATAGTTAAACCAACCAAACCTTCCATCGCTAGCTCTTCTACCATGCCCATGCCTAAGCAGATACAACCAAGACCTAAGACCACTCCACACACCAAACTAGTGAAGAAAACCATTCCCCCTCCTGTAAAGCCTCTTCCTCCACAATCAGCCATACCTCTACCCAAACCCACATTCACCTCCCATTGTGATCCACTAGCAAGATCTTACACCAAAATCTTAACCAATCTCTTGAAACTTTTATCATCACATTACCACCTCTTAGACCTTATGACCCACTCAAACCCAAACCAAAAGGGTTTGATGAAACTAAAATTTTGCCTACCATCGTGTGTTAGGACATGATGTAGAGAACTATAAGGCTTTAAAACCGCTCTTGTCAAATTTTGTCCTCCCAAAGAAAATTTTGACGATGATGATCTTCTTGATGAGGACCCCATTTCTACCTTCACCAATTTCCCTAGATCTTCTTCCATTACCTACTTAGTGACCAATATCTCCACCCTTGCAACTCTTTGATCCACCCCCAAGATTTGAGATTAACATGGTCCGTATAAGAGAGTTGGCCAAACCACCACCCAAATGCCAATGTGCCTTACTCATTTCACAAGGATCTTATCCCCACTAGGGTTTTTCCCTCATTGTTATACCTTCCATGACACACACCCTCTCCATCCACTTCCCTAAAAATTAACATGGTTGACATTACCACCCATGCTCAAAAATACAAGGGCAAGGAAAAGGCAACTAGCCCATCAACCAACCCTATACCCAACATACCATCCGCACCCATGCCCAAAAGTCACCATTCGAGGTCTTTCCTATCCTATTTCTGATGGGGTCACACACCACATAATGCTAAAACAACTACACCAATCCCCCTCAAAATGTCTTTATATGACCTCATCCAAACCTCTAAGTCACATCGTCAAGCCCTCATGGAGGTCCTTAATCTATTGAATTCTTACCAAATGAACCCACACCCATAGCCTCCATCATTACCCCCCACCATGTAGCCTCTCTCACTAGGTCATCACCTTCCTCTATGCCTCCACCTACTCGCCAAGTAGCTGCCCTCATATTTTCAGATGAAGAGATCACTCCCTTCCAATCCAATGACCTGACCCTACTCTTTTCATCTCATGTATATCGATAATATACACATACGATGTGTTATGATCGATGGTGGTGCTAGTATTAACATCATCTCCTCCCATGCATATGACCAAATGTGAATACCTGACCAATTACATGCATGGTAACCTAGTTATGTTGTGCTCCTTTAATGATGCCATGACCTCTACCCTAGGTACCATCATTCTCCATGTCTGCATGGGTCCCCGCACTATCCTAGAACTTTTATATGTCCTATAAGGGGAGTTCAATATAATTTGTTGCTTGGATGACCTTGGATCCATGCCATGGGTTGTGTCCCTTGAATTTACACCATTGCCTCAAATTTGAACATGAGGGACATAATTACACCATCCTTATTGACCCATCACCTTTCAAGACCTGTAACATCTATATTGTCCTAATGATGTGCTTGTACCAGTGAAAGCATCGCCACTATCCCCACTTCACCTTCACCTATAAGCCCATCCACCTAAGACTGGCACCACCTCTTCTACATCTAACCTTGTTATCCCCACTACTGTTGCAGCCTCTACTGCCGACTCACCTATTTCCCCATCATCTATTGAGTCATCCATCCCTGCTACCCACATACCAACTACAGATCCCTTAGAGGGTTATTTTCAATGCCTCACTCTGGGGGAATACCGCCTATACAACATCAACACCCTCCTGACCCCACAAGAGTATGGGAACCTATGTCACACCCCGGATTATGACATCCACATGTTGGTGAGTTTTTCCTTATGGCCCTCCCCACCTTCACACTAATCTAACATATGGGGGACTTGATATGGCCACCTATAAACCTGAACCTCCATCCCAAACCCAACCATTTTCATCCAACCTACACTCCCTCACTAACCACCACTTTACTCACACTTTCCTCCATCGGTGCACATGGAAAGGATTTGGCTTCTACTTTTATGAACAGGGCCACCATACTATCATTTATTATACCTCTCATAAACACAATGACTATAGTGGCATTGGTTTTGATGCACCACCTTCCAAAGAAGGTTGTTGACCTCATCAGGATGAAAATCTTCCCCATCTCATTCACCCACATTACCATCTTCACCCATGGAGTCCATAGATCCTGAATCTATTCCTCCTAACTTTTTTTTGTAAACACCATTTCCCTGGGACCACTAACCTATCAACATGATGGTGAAGCTCCCTCTTCTCTCCCATTCCTATATCCTGACATGATCGATGATGATATGCCTTCTATTAATGTCATTCAATGTAGGATGATGAGTCCATCCTCACCTACCTTGGTGTGGAAGACTCTTATATTCATCGGTCGTTACCCTCTGAGACACAAACCATGTTGAATGAATCAACCATTGAAATCAACATTAACACTAGGATGACCCACACATTCTAAAGATCAGCCAATCCTTAGATGCTACTGAACATGAAGCCTTCACCTCTTTCCTTGGGACCATAGCAACATGTTTTCTTGGTCCTATGTTGATATGCCTAGTATTGACCCAAAAATCATGGTCCACAATATCGTAACCATTCTTGATGCCAAACCCATCAAACAAAAGCTATGAAAAATGCATCCTCACATTGCTCTTCTAGTCAAAGAAGAGCTTCAGTGCCTTCTCTTAGTTTCCTTCATTCTACCCATTGACTATCCCCAATGGATTTCTAACATCATTCTTATCACAAAGGTGACAGGGGGACTCCGCATTTGCATGGACTTCCATGACCTCAACCTCGCTTGTCCCAAAGATGATTTCCCCTACTAGGGCATCGACCAACTAGTTGATCTCACCATTGGCCATGAAATGTTATCACTCATGGATAGTTTCTCAGCTATAATCAAATATTACTAGCTCTAGAAGATCAACACAAGACTACTTTCATCACCCCTTAGGGAACTTTCTGCTATCGAGTCATGCCTTTTGGCCTCAAAAACATTGGTGCTACATATTAGTGAGCCATGACTTACATCTTCCATGACATCATGCATCACATACTAGAAGATTACGTAGATGATCTTCTAAAATCTAAACATTAAACCAAACACTTGTATCCATCCTTAAAGTCATCTTTGACCATCTCATCAAGTATTGTGTGCATCTTCAACTAAAGAAGTGCATCTTTGTGGTACTTTCTAGAAAACTCCTAGGTTTCATCATTTCTTTGCGTGGCATAGAATTCAATCCTACTAAAGTCAAGGCTATCCTGGAAATTCCTCCACCCACTAATATCCTTCAACTTTGAATCCTACAAGGAAATTTTTAATCTATTCATCATTTTATCTTGCAACTTTTTGACCGCTATCAACCATTTCATCATCTTCTCAAGAAAGATGTTTCATTCAAATGGGATGATGAATGTCATAAATCCTTTGAGGCATTAAAACAATACCTCCTTCAACCACCAGTGCTCATTCCTCCTAAGGATGACCATCCCTTTTACCTATATATTTCTGCCATTGACCATTCTTTAGGTGCCATGCTTTCCTCATCGCGATGAGCAACACTGAGAGCAAGTGGTTTATTACATAAGTTGTACCCTTCTTGACTACGAAACTAGATATACCCACACTGAAAAACTCTTCTTAGCCTTAGTTTTCATCACCACCAAACTCCCCATTACCTACTCAATCACAAAACCTTCATCATTACTAATACTAACCCATTACACTATATGTATGCCAAACCCTATCAACATCAATGCACCACACGTTGGCTTATGCTTCTTACCGACTTGACCTCGAATTCATTCATCAAAATTCCATTAAGGGCCATGCAATTTCTGACCAACTAGTTGACACACCTCTTTCCAAGGATTAACCATCTAACTTCGACTTCCCAGATGAGTCTATAGCTACCCTTTCCTGGATGAACCCACTTACCAAATGACACTCTTCTTTGATGGCTCCAAGTGTCGGTGTGGGGGTGGGGCTGGTGTTATCCTCATTCCTCTTGAGGTGAACCTATGCCTTTGTCTTTTAAACTCGATTTTGATTGTACAAACAATATTGTGGAATATGAAGCACTCGTATTGGGTCTCTAGGATGCATATGCCTTAGATGTTAAGACAATCAATATCTTTGGTGATTCTCAGTTGGTCATAAACCAAGTCAATGGTATATACCAGTTTCTAATGAGATCCTTCAAAAGTATAAGCAACACGTAGACATACTTTTGACCACCTTTGACCGTTATACACTTCAAACCACCCCACATTCTACCAATAAATTTTTGATACCATGGCCTGCTTGGCTTCTCAAATACCTACTTCACCCACTAACTCTAAAATATTTGTCACCATATAAAGGCTACAATCACCCTCTTATTTACCTTATGAATTTTACTCCATCAGAACCATTTCCCTTGACCCATGTGACCTTTGGTATAAGCAATATGCAGACTATCTTTCCCTTTCCATTTTACCTGTTGATCTCACTCGTAATGGACAATGTGCCTTTCTTAAAAGTGTCTCTTGTTATGTCATCATGGGTGGTCTTCTTTACAAGTGTGGCTTTGACAACATTCTCTTATGATGCCTTACGAGTTCTAAAATTCCCTACACCATTAAGGAAGTCCATGATGGAATTTGTGGAGGTCACTTTAGTGGTTTAGTTGTCGCAAAATGCATCCTTTACCTAGGCTATTATTGGCCAAACCTAAACCGTGACTATTGTGATTATGTCAAACATTGCGTGAAATTCTACAACATGCTAATCTCCACCACACACCTAGTCATGCCTTACAGGTCACACGAGACCTTTGGCCTTTCTCTCAATGGGGTTTGGATCTTGTTGGTGAGATCAACCCCCATTCTTCACAATGCCACCAATGGATCATAACCACTACCAAATATTACACTAAATGGGTAGAGGCCATTCCCTCATTTCTACAAAAGATGAGAAAATATGTGAATTCATCAACCATCACATCATTTTTCATTTTGGTGTTCCTCACCACCTCATCACTGATAATGAAAAAAATTCAAAACAAAACCTACGCAAACTATGTGATGCTTTTGGCATCCAACTTAGTTTCTCATCACCTTATTACCCACAAACCAATGGTCAAGCCGAATCAACCAATAAAACCTTGAACAAAATTCTTATGAAGGTAGTCAACAATACTGGGAAAGATTGGCATATGCACATTCCTTTCACCTTGTGGGCTTATCATACTAGTATTTACACTTTGACTGCTGCCACACCCTTTTCTCTGGTCTATAGTACCGAGGTTGTCTTACCTCTTGAAGTCAAATTCCATCTCTCTGCATCTCACTACAAGACATTCTCAACGATGATGAATTTCACCAAGATCATTTTGGCACAACTTGAGTTATTAGATGAATGTCATCTCAATGCTCTTGACCATCTCCAAATTTACCAAAAACGTATCAAATGTGCATATGAAAAATGCATTCATGAACGAACCTTCTAGGTGGTGACCTCATCCTGAAAGAAAATCAACACGTAACTAAAGAGGAGAAAATTAAATGGGGAAAATTTTCTCCTAATTATCTTGGACCCTATATCATTACCCATGCCTATGGATTAGGTGCTTATCATTTGTCTTCAATTAAAGGTAAACCCAAACTTGAGCCCCTTAATGCCTTGCATATTTGACCATTTTATTGTTGATATCAAGTCCTATATCACTTTCTGTTAGTTGATCGCTCATCCCTTGAGCGTTGTTCACCTTCCATATTACCCATTTTGAGGATCCATGACTAAATAAGAATCATGTGATTACCCATCACCATTTTAGCCTTGTCTTCAATATGAGTACCATGACTCTACTCATAGCATGATTCTCATGGATACTTTTTGTCTTCTCCAAGATGGAATCCCATGGTCATTCATCACTCAAAACCACCCCCTTTCATAGTTAACTCCTGTGTACTATGGTTTTTCATCCGAACAAGAGCCTACCCTTCCTCTATAGTCTTTTCCATGACTTAAATGTCAAAAAAAAAAGGGATGCAACTCCTTGAGTCAAAATTCTAGTAAAAGATGAATCCCTCAAAAGGGACATCTCTTCACTCTAATTCCACCACTATAAATAGATTGCTCCCTTGAAGGACAGCTATATCATAGTTATTTCAAAATTCAATAAAAATATCTAGAAGCTTCCCACATTGATCAACTTCACGAAGACCTCAAGGAGATAATATACTCATCCCATATAGACTTCCCACATCGATTAGTCTATTAAAACAAACAAATGAAGAAAAAGATGAAATTTTTGTTCATGGACTTGCCTATTCTTGATCTTGGGTTTCTTGTTCCAAAAGACACGTTGTCGTACACTAAGTTACACTAAACCACCTATTCTCACCTCCTTTCCTTTTTATCCTAATTCCCTCATTACTCAAGGGACTTGCCATAAATGTGACATTTTGTGATTATGCAACTTTCTTCACCCTTAGAATGGTCCATTACGCAATGCCTTTAGGGTCTTACATTCATAATCCCCTCTTAGGTATGGTTGAATCCTTAGGGTTCTTATCAATTAATTGTCTCTTTTACCACCTCTTACCATTCACCTTCCTCATTACTTATTGATTATCCTATACAAGACCAGATTATCAACACTTATATTTAAAAACCACTCAACCATGCCTGTGACCTAAACTCAACCATGCCTATGACCTAAACTCAACCATGTTTGTGACCTACACTCAATAATACATATGACCTACATTCAATAATTCCTAACACTTACCAACCCATTCTTCTACTTCATTCTAATCTTCCCTAGCTTATGGGAGAACTACATCTGAGGTCCTTTTTCCTAGACTATGTAGGAAAACTGAGGGCATGGGGCCCTTGGGAGGTTAGCTCTCCACTCCTATTAATTCCCCCTTTCCCTTTCCTTTTCCTATTCACATTCTACCCTAGTTAGTTTCCTTTCTATATCAATAACTGGAAATTAAACCACACAAGCAACAATTGCTAAACATCTTTACCATCATAATTTACACATTCATTTCATCACATCTACCATTTCTCTACCATAATCATACATTTTCCTAAAAATCATCTTAACATGATCCATACCATCACAAATTGCACACATTAATGAATTATAAATTCAATCAACCATAAAACCTGACTCAACCATGCCTAAATCAACCTGACTCCACCATGCCTAAATCAACCTAACTCAACCATGCCTAACTCAACCTAACTCCACCATGCCTAAATCAACCTAACTCAACCATGCCTAAATCAACCTAAATCCACCATGCCTAAATCAACCTGACTCAACCATGCCTAAATCAACCTGACTCCACCATGCCTAAATCATCCAAACCTCAATCATGCCATACATGCCTGACCTTACTCTATCATGCCTAACTTACCTAGTTTCCATCACATGTACAAAATCATCATCGAAGTTACATATACTCATACACATCATACCATAAAACATCATCATCTCTATATATATCATCCAAATATGAGTGTCCATACATATATACTCGACTGCAAAATCTATACAAATATCTCTCATCTACCATATAAAAATACAAAGGTCTCAAAATCTTTGGCACACAAGCTGGTATCATGTATATAAAAAAAAAAAATCTCTCATAAACAACCTCACTATCATCGGTGGGTAGGCGGTGTGTATAAAAATAATCACAATACTATCCAAAATGACGATATCCCATGTCTTCCCCTCGGATATATAAGTTGGTCTCTCCTAACTCCTCTTCCGCTCTGTGTGTGGTTCCCACTAACCACCTCCCCTCCTGTTGTGGGCCTCAGTCTAACCGTAGATGGCCCCTCACCTATAACTGGTCTTGGTATATTGGTAGCCTCACCTGTTCCTATCTATGGGCTTGCTGGCCCCCTATAATCTCCACTACTATGAGTGTGGGATCGGGTCCTCTCACTCAAGGCTGGTGTGCTCGATACTCTACATATGAAGGGACATCTATCCCTTCCACTACCAAATGATCCTGATAATACCTTGCCTCACCTAGGGCATCCCTGAATCTTGCCATAAGAACTATTTGAGGAGGTGATATGGGTCTCACCATGACCTGTGTGCTCAGCCCTACTAATAACACCCTCTATGTGTGCACATACCATGGGATCCTATGCCTGAGCCTATGCCGGTGCCTATGCTAGTGCTTGTACTAGAATCTAATCATGTAAGGCCACAATATGTGCCTAAGAAACAACCAATTGACCTTGCAACACTATGACCTATGTCTGTAGGGTGGCTACCTACCCCCATCTTTGGTTCCACCACCTTGTGCGGGTTCCTACTGCCCCTATAAACTGTGATTGGGCTGAAGGGCCACCACTATGCACTGTGACGTGGCCATGTCTATGTGACCCCATTAGTTGTCCCTGTAGACTTGTAACTTGGGCCTGTAATATGGCCACCTGTCCTATAAAGTGTCCCTCTAGACTATGAGGGTCACCACATCTAGCTTCCCTGGCCTAGGTGGTGCTACTCGCAGCTGCGTTGCCCACTAGTATTTGTATCTATTTGTGTAACCGACATCATCAATCTATCGGTCCACTGGTGGCTCCTCCTTCTTAGTCAGCATGGTAGGTTGTAGTGGAGACATAGGTCTCTCCATGTCATCCCTCCTATACTATGGGAAAGGAGGTGGTACATCCTGCAACATCCCAAACTATCGTCTGACCTTGTCTATGGGTATTAACTCAAACTCTCTTGCGTGATGCCCCTCTATCCATCAAACTAGATGCAGCTCATCTAACTCTGTGGCCATGTGCATGTATGAGGGGAAGCCCACATATGGCCTCCAAATAATTTCTACTCTAGATAAGCCCTCCAATATGCACCTGTAATAGGCTATATCATGTGTAGCCCAACAGATCTACATGCTCCCAGCAACTGGCACCCAATGCCTATAACCCACTCGAACCAAGCTGATGTCAAATGCATCAAGTTGGGGCATACCTAGTGGCCTCACACATACAATGTGCTCATATGCCCAACAGTGGAGAAGAAAGGTGCAACATAGGCTAAAACTGCTATAATCTCCTGTATGCCCACAACTCCCTGTACAACTACACCAAGTATGTTGGTGCCCAAGAAAATGGGTCCTCTCCTCCATCATGTCATGGAGGACCCCCATCAGCACCTATGGGAATCTCCCACCCTCTGCATCTAGTAGTGTAAAACAACACACTACCTCCATAATAAGAACAACTAGCCTCATCTCCTCAAGATGGGTTGCATACATCTCCCCATAGCTCAGACTCATGCACTATGGAACCTCATCTTTTCCATCCCCTCACCAAACACGATCAACATCAACTCCTTAGATTCCTCTAAGGAGATTGAATACACCTGCATCCCCACTATCGGTAACCACAAGATCTTTTACACATCCTCCAGGGGTTGTGATCTCACTCGTCGATAGATGGAAGGTATTGGTCGTTGAGTCCCATCTGTCGATGAGGGTGACCATCAAACTCAGCTCCCAAACTATGTTCCTATAACATATCACTCCTATCAAGATAACATCTATCATGTAATTGCACTCATTGGTGGTGACACTCGATCATACCTGACAACAATAGGGGTAATACTTGGTCTCTCATCCGTAGCTACTCTCTAGCCTACATACAACAAAAAACACAACCATTATTCAAGTTTGATTTTACCCAACATTGACCTTAACCCTCCTTCTTACTACCGCCCCTCCCCACTATCTATTTGACCCACTTTACCCATCCTTTATCCTTCGACTAGACCTCTATCCTTTCTCTCATGCCCACACCCAAAAACATTTGGTCCATTTTATTTCTCTCAATTCTATCCAATCCACCTACTTACCCACCTACCCCTACCCACACCCCTTAATATAGATCCCTCTCCAATCCTTCTTACCCACCCTACCCACCTAATCTAAATCCCTTCCAACCATACATCTTCCTTGTCCATCCCATTACATCCCTTTTCCCCATAATTTCAAATTCTCTACCCTACAAAACCCCCGACCCATGTTCCCTTCTACATATAACCAAAACAACAAAGGGATTCAACCTTACCTCATCTCGACATCGCCCTCTGGTGGTGGCATGTCTAACCACTGTGCTGGTGGTCCACCCAAACCTTCTCCTACCTCCGCCATGTCAAATCTCTACCTCACTCCTCTCCACCAATCACCTCACTCTACCCAATCTCATGGACCCGTCTACTTAGCTCCTCTAACCAACCGGATCTCTCCACCTCAAGTAGATATCATCCCTCATCCTTTCCTCTCGACAAAGCACAACTCGTTCAGTGCTCTGTCATTTTCCCAAAAGTCAAACCATACAAATGAATCTGTATTATATGGATTTTTCTTTTTTATACCCAAATTGACATGATGAATGTTGTTTAATTCGTGCCCTAGCCAACTAACGTTGATCATTACTTAACCAACATCGATTTACTGTTAGACTCCTTTTAGTATCTTTTTCCCATTTTGACCCACATTTACCCTTCCCACCCCCTTGTTGACCTTACCCATCCTTATAGCCACATACCTACCAGCCCACATTACCTAACCTGTCATTACTTGCATTTAGGGACTGTTATTTTAACAAAACCTCACCTTCCTTGTGTCGTGACCTATATTCTTGGACTCTGAACAACTGACGTTTCGTGACCTTTGGTGTTTGGAACATACCTAAATGTTCTCATGACCTGACCTACGTTGTGTTTCCATGCCATATCCATATCCTATGCCTTTGATACCGTAATCACTTCAACCTTGTTTGGATAAACCTATTGACCTTGGACGATGTAGATTTTGCAAGCTCTTCAACCTAAAATTGTGTCACATTTTAGAACATGTGTGTGTGTTTGATTGCCACTACCTTTGACCCTGGCCCATTTACCTATTTGCTTGTTTTTATCTCTACCCTTTCCCACATTAACATTTTATCAAACATCCACCTTTTATCAAACCACTCACCACCTTCTTCACTAGTTCCTAGTTTGAGGTGGATCACCTTCACCCACACATGGGGCACCCACTTCTTATTTTTTCAGCATCACTTATCAATACAAGCTACGTGACAAAAAGGGGAAAATGTAGAAACCTAAATTTGGTCACATTCCCCTTAGCCCCTGATTGGATAACCAACTTAAACATAGGCACCTAACCATGGCCCCTTTCACTCCACATTAATATTAATTTAATTATTTTAATTAAATTAATCCTCATCCTCAGAACTTTCATTATTTAATTATCTTAACTAACCTAGTTCCCACCTCACCTAGACACCTCACCTAGCCATCTCATCCTAGACTTATTCTTGGCATGTTCCCATAACTAACTACAACTAAGTTCTTACTTGCCTTAATGAGCTAAGATTTGGTCCAACCCTAAAATCAGATGCCTAATATTTCTCTAACCACATTCCCACTCATTAGAAGGGAAGCTTCAATTCTGATCCACGACAAGAAACTAACTTGGCCCAAGAAATTAGAAAGATCTACCCATTTTAGTAAACCTAGGGAATCCCACCTTAACCGATGCTGGTCAGACCTAAACCGATGCTATTTAATGTAGAACCGTCATTAGTTACCATTTATTCACCTGAGTAACCTTCTTGGATAGGTTAGCATATTTTGGACTATAAGAGAGATATCGAAGCTACATGTAAGCAAAACTAGCATCATTTCACACATCCAGGACATTCACAACCTAGCACTAGGACAAATCCAGAAGCATTGCACTCATGGAAGCATTCAGGGATTCATTACTATGGTACCAATACCATCCTTCTAATCAACTACCATTACCATTTAGTCATCTAGTCTACATCACGAGTAAGTGTCTCCTAATTAGCATTGTTATTTCCATTAGTAGCTTTTATTACTCTTGTTATTAATCTATACTTTGCATGCTCATTATTCTATCCCTTACCAACCTATAACCCAACAATTTCCTTACACCATCAAATCACCCATCCTCACCTTTTGTTCATCCATGAATACACGAGACTTCTATAAACCTCCTTATCCACCCTACCATCTCTATCAAATCCAGATCAAACCTTGTAATCAGATCTCTTTGAGTTTCATACACCCGACCTTACCAACGCCGGTTACCCATAACCATCGTTGGTTCTGCATAAACCATCACCGGTCATACCTGACCGATGTTGGTCTCTGTGTTTTATACCCTACCCAAGAACAGAGCCAAACAACCTCCTACCAATTGACCTAAACAACCTAGAATCAGACCCTGACTAGTCCCAAGTACCTTGACAGTCATATCATCCTTTAGATCTAACTATACCCTATCCTTTTGTGATTAGATTTTCTTATTATACTTGAATTAGATACCTAAATCATATCAACTACAATAGGAATTTACTTATTTCTCTCCTTAATGTTTTTTAAATAGTGGATTGATAGCCATCTAGGAAGTATCACACTTCCAAGAACTAGTATACACTATGAAGTCCACTGTCATATATCATTTAACTTCTCTTTTGTGGTCTTGTTTTCTATTATAGGTAGTTCCTCCTAGCCAAAAGGAAGATCTCACAATCAGCATTGGGTCAAGAAGTTAGAATTCACCCATCAACCTCTAACCAACCCATTTAATAGGTATTCCTCCTAGCACATAACCCTATCTGTTTCATCATTCAAAAATGTAAAGAAAATAGTGAAACACTCTTGCATGCTAAAATCTCTAGTGAGATAGGGAATGAAACTTGTTTATTCATTGTAATTTTTTTCTTTATGTTTGTGTGCACCAATTGTCTACATATTTTCATCAATAAGACTCTTTCTCTTGGATAGTGAGGTACCCTCCATGGAGTAAGTTCAAATCTTGACACCGATATAGGATAATGTTGAAAATTGAATGAAGAATGAGCCATACCTCGTGACTTGGATAGCGGCTTGACAAGGCATCCTCAAATGTTGATTTCCTTCAAGAAACTTGACTACATAATTGTGAATTTATCGTTCACCTTAAAAAATGTTGGTTACTTTATTTCAAGAAAAATTATGGGTACTTCTCGAATGTAGGGTCTTTTTGGGAGATAGTTTTTAGCAAGCATCAAACCCTTGAATGGTCTTGTGTTTTCCAAGGTATAGACAAGGTATGAGGTCATGAAGAACTTATTTGAAGTAGGTACTTGGAGCAATTGGTGGTGTAAGTTTTCATTGATGAGATTCCCCGATCAATCACCTACTTTCCTTTAAGGATCATGAGAATGAAGTTTGTCATCTAGTCATGAAAATGCTTTTTCTTATCTTCTTTCATTACTTGACTTAAGAGAATGTTGGCATTGAAGAAACATTCATGGAAATCACTACGGAAAGATTCTTCAACACAAGATAGATTTATTTCACGCTTCAACTAGGATCCGAGGGAAAGGCCTTCAAGATAAGACTAGGTCTTAGACCATTTTCCAGATGCAAAATCCTTAGTTATCATGACCATGTATTTTGCAATGGGGATTTGCATTCCTTTGGATGTGGATTTTGGAGTGAGCACATCTAAAACTAAGTTTTCGTTAGCTCTATTTGTCTGGTGTTTGGTTTGTAGTGTTGGGAAAATTCCAACATGAACTCAATGTTTTGAAAGGACATGGGATGGCCACCTACTGTGTACCATTCACTAGAAAATATCTTTTCCTCAATAGGTTCTCTCAGTCTGCTGAACATTTTGTTCTTGAGCTCCTCTAGGTCCATGTGAGCAACATTGTTGTCACCCACACTCAAGAATTCCAATGTGAGTGTCAAAATGGGCTCAGGATGGTGAATTTTAACTTCACGATAAAAAAATAAATATAAGTCACCACAAAGTCAATAGCAACTTCTTGCACTTGAAGCTAAAACTTACTATTTTTAGACATTGGGCTTCAGAAGTTGTTATTTTAGGCAAGGTTGTTTTTTTGTCCTAATATCAACATTGAGGGGTTCTCACCATGTTTGAAACATGTTCACATATTTTTTATGGACAATTTGAAGCACTTTATATTTTATGAATTTTCCTTTTTTTATTTTTATTTTTTACTTTTTTGTCCTGTGTGCCCTAGTTTTCCATTTCGATGATTTTTAGTGTTTGCTTCTTTATAGATTTTTAACCTTTTGGGAAAATTACTTTAAATAATAAGTGTGAACTAGAAACACTAAATATTTTTATAATATAGTATCCCCTTGTCGGTTTGACGAAAATTCACCATCTTTTTCTAGGTTTTTGTTTTGAATGATCTGTACAAATTTTTCAACTCTACTCGCTTTCTGGATCAACAAAAATGATAGAAGAAGGGTTTAGGGAACATAATTTAAAATGGAGAGGAGAGTATAAAATATCTGAGTCACCTCTATAATTTTTTTATGTAACATCAATGCATCTGGGAGAGGAGAATATGCTCCAAGTTTCACTGAATTTCGTCTTGAGTTTTGTAAGATATAAGTCTTTTTTTTTTTTTTTTTGGCTCATGAGGGTTTCGGTAAAAATTGGGCATAGTAATGGTTAAAAGGTAGGTTTCTTGGGTGGTATAAGTGATGGAATATGTTAAATGGAGTTGGAATTCAGTGGTGGAGGAATGAAGGGAGCAAAAATGGAAGAAATTGAAGAATGCTGACAACAAGGGTTTCTTGTGTGCATGCATCGGAAGAAGTGGAAACAATAGCAAAATCTTAAACAAATGTAATTTATTTAATATGAGCATGGGTGAATTTTTTTTTCCAAACCATCCCAAAATTTTGGGATGGTTGGTGTAAAAATGTGAACCCCCTTTCCATTGTTTCACATGTCAGCTCATGATTTTTGAGGCGAAGAGAGGGAATTTGGAAAAAGGGCCTTAGCAATTCTGGGGTCATGTTAGTGACCAAGAGCCAAAATGGGAGGGGGGAAATTTTTTATCCCAACCATCCAAAACTTTTGTGATTTTTGGTGCATAAAATTTTTCCCCTCTCTAATTGGTCCACATGGAACTTCGTGATTAGATGAGGCTAGGGCTAGAAAGCAAGTGGACGGGATTAAGCTGGACAAGTTGGGCTTCAAGATGGTCATATCATGATGCAGGGGAGCCACATGTGGGCTAGGCATAATTTTTATCCCAAATTTCCCAAAAATTTGGAAGGTTGGTGCACAAGAAGTGCACCACCTCTGGGCTTGACATGTGTCCACCTCAAGCATTTGACTAACTCCTAAACCATACCTTGGGGAGTAACTTGATGGAGGCATAACTTGAGTTCTAGGATGAGTTTATCCACACATATATTATATGAAATTGATTGTAAATGTAATTTTTAAAATAATGAGATGTGTATCATACCTTAATTATTTATGAAACCCCAATAAACTAGGATTTTTCTTTGGGCTCAAAGGTTGTGCATGCTGAAATCAGCGGTGGGCAAAATTGTTTGAGTCTTGTGAAAAATGTAAGACCACCATCCTATAGAGATATGAACTATATTTTTGATGATAATTATTTTGACTTAAAACTCTTCATGGAGCTCCTAGAATCATTTTCTAAAGCTCGGAAAGTTTTTTGCACTATAAGTTATTTCGCCCTCCAGGACCCGTTTTTGTTGAAATTGTCCTAAAACCTATGAAACTTCCTAGAATATTCCATAACTAGTTTCAGAAAATTATTATCTCTTTAACACTCCTCCTTGATGAATTTTATCCTTTCATTCCACTCTGAGGGTGCACACCATCCTCAGGAAGACCAACAAATAACCTTTCTAAAGCTTCTCAAAGAGATTGTCTTGATGAATATTATCTAGGAAGTACCTAAATGTACTTGATATCATGTTGGGTTTCAAATTTGCACTTGGGATGAAACCATAGTCAGGGGACAAACAAGTCCCTCCTCTTTTATGGGAGAGGTTCCCTTATTGAAAGCCAGAAATAAGATTATTTACAAATCTACAACTTTCATCAAATGTGGTCTTCTGACATATGAAAATGTGTTTTCTCTAAGGAAAAACACCAGCACAAGAGAATGGAAGAATGAAGGGGAAAGAGAAGGTAGAAGAAGGCAATAATTTTAGGGAAAAGAGATTACAGAGAGAACCCCTAATTGCATTGGATAAATGAATTACAGAGAAGAATCATTCACATTTTTACCAGGTGCAATCACACAGACACAAAGTTCTCATAATTGCATTTTGAAGAACACAAAGTTTCTTAGCTTCTATTTGATCAAATGATTCACAAAACATAGCAAAGGGAGAGAGGGAAATAGAGGAAAAATAAAAATAATCTCTTGTATTGATTTTTCAGTTTAAAATTACAGTCTCGACATATCAGAATTCCCCACACCAACAATGGCATCTAAAGCCCATCAAATAGCTGGAAAAAAGTGATTACAACTTCCTCCAGGTGAGAAAAAATGGTTTGCAAATGAATTCCATCTTTTGTGCCCTTCAAAAATCATCCAATCATGAAGAAAAACCATGGCAGAAAACCAATTTGTGCAAATACACAGACATTTCATTTTATTTGCTAGTTTTAATATGAACCATTGATTTGTTGTTAAAACATTCAAATCGGATCGTCCACGTGGAAGGAGAAGATTGGAGTGGGTGTGGGGGAATCCCCTTTCCATTTTCATGATTTTCTATGTTTTGGCACTTTGGAACAAATTTCCCCGTAACCCCGCTCTACTTTTTTGACTTGGACACGTGGCAAGCTGTGATTGGAAATGGGGTCGCGGTGCAATTCTGAACATTTTGACCTATTTTGCAAAAAAATGCAAAATATCATTTATCTTTACTAACCCACAACTCTGATTCAATATGGACACATGTAACAAGCTGATTGGAAATGGGTGCACATCTCTCGTTGCATCATTTTTACCTACTTTACAAAAAGGTACAAAATCTTGTTTTATCCCGCCATCCTACTACTCCACTTTGGCTCTTTGGACACGTGGCACCCTTAGATTCACTACGAGTTATGGGGAAAATGGCTTACCTTAACACTTTTTTAACCTTTTGGAAAAAGGTTCAAAACCTTGAATTTCTCCATCACCCCACAAGTTTGATCCTCCCTTTGGACACGTGGCAGCCTTTGATTGGTTGCGGTCCTTAGGAGCTTTTTGTTTCAATTCTCCCTATGGGCTCATGGGCCAAATCTTACCAACTTAACTTTTTTTCAAAAGAGAAATGTTCACAAATACCTCCGCAGCTCCACCAATCTGCCAAGGGAAAATCTTATCACTTAGCTCCGCCTAATCCGCTAAGGGAAAATCTGACCACTTAGCTCTGCCAAGCCATAACTTAAAAAGTACAAGGAGTTAGGAGGACTTCTTTACCTTTTTGGAAAGGGGAAGAAATTTCCCATCTGATGCAATGATTTTCATGAGTCTAAAAGTCCTTGGAAAGTTCCAATTTTCAAAATACCTCTTTCAAGCATACTTTACGGGCACCAACTCAAAATTTTGAAGTTTTAGACTTGGAAAATGAAAGGAATTTTGGGGGGACAACAATTGACTCTTTCTGGGGATGACTTGGCTTGAAACAAAGGCACAAGGCAAGATCACAAACAACATACCAACTTTGCAACCAAAGTGCCTTATCCATTGGGTGAAAGGAGTTAAAAGGAAAAAGCAATAAAAGACAACACACACAAGGTAGGAAATGAAACAAACCAAAAAGGAGGGCCCAAAACAAACACCCCACACAACAAGGAAGAAAAAGGAAACAAACAAGCCAAAAACAAAGAAAATACACAATGTATAAAGGGACTCCCTAATCACCTAGGACCTGAAAAAATTTAAGTACTACCCACTATAAGGGAGTGGGAGAGAAGATCCATCCATGTAACTCAAATAAAAAGAGTTCTCACCAACAAAATGCCTGATTCTAAAGGGGCCAAGCCAAAGTGAGTCAAACTTACCATGGCTTCCTCGAGGCTCATGTCTCTTATCCCATAGCAACACTATGTCCCCCACTTGGAAAACTCTAGATTTGGATTTCTTTTCAAACAAATCCTTCACTTTCAACTGATGGGATGTTATTCTATCAACCACCTACAATCTATCTTCATTCAAATTTTGGAGATACATGATTCTCTTGTCTAAAGCACTGCTGAAACTTGAATCTTCAATAGTTCTCATCAAATGTAGAGCTGGAAATTCCACCATCACTGGTAGTTGAGCTTCCACACCATACACTACTTGGAAAGGAGACATTCCAATGGCTCTCTTAGGTGTAATCCTATCAGCCCAAAGTGCATCATATAATTTCTTATGCCAATTTCTTTGAGAATCATTCACAAGTTTCCTGACAATGGTCACCAAATTCTTGTTCATTGATTTAGCTTGTCCATTCCCTTGAGGATAATAATTAGAAGAGTGAGCAAGAGATATTCCATATCCATAACAAAAATCCATTATCTTAGTAGAGGATAAGTTAGAAGCATTATCAATCATGACTTTGTTTGGAATTCCAAATCTTATCAGTATGTTTTCCTTTATGAATTTCCATACTAATTCAAAAGTAGTACTCTTGACTGGGATGGCTTCCACCCACTTGGTGAAATAATCTATGGCAGTCAACACATGAGTATGTCTAACACTTGAAGATGGATTTTGAGATTCGATGAAATCCAAACCCCATTGTTGAAAGGGCTCCTCGATCACGACTGGCTTGAGAGGCAAAGTAGCCAATCTTGGTCTTCCAACAAACATTTGGCATGCTTCACATTTACTCACCCACTTTGATGCATCTTAGAATAGAGTGGGCCAATAATAGCCAACATAAAGGATTTTTTGATCTATTACAGTAGAGGAGAAATGCCCCCACAAGCTTGATCATGAAAAGAAGAAAATAATTTCTTTTGCTGCTCTTTATCTACACATTTTAAAAACCTTCCATCTACACCTCGTTTGAAAAGAGCATTTTCCCAAAGAACATATTGTGCATATATAAGTTTGATGGATATTTTTTCTTTTGTAGTCAACTGAAATGGGCATTCACCATAGGTCATAAAATGAGCAATATCAGTGTACCATACATCTCGTCAGTGAGAAAAAAAAGCATGAGATCCACTTCATCTTTGGACAACATTTCATCAGCACCTTCAGTAATGAGCTCACATAGGCCCTTACCATGAACCATATTGGTTGGCTTGATATCCAAATCATATTCTTGCACTTTTTCCACCCAATTACCTCTCTTATTTCTAAATTCTTGTTGTGTGAGAATCGATTTGACACTTATATCAGGCACAAACATAACATAGCGTGAGAATTTAGAATATAAAATCTGAATTGTTTAACAGCTTTTACAACAGCAAAAGCATGTTTCTCCATCATGGCATATTTCAGTTCGTGGGCTTTCAAAACGTAGCTCATGAATGCTATGGGAAATTCATGATCTTCAACATTCTTTTGAGTTAAAAAACAATGCCAAAGTGTTTTCAGTGGCATAGCAATATATAATAAAATCTCTGCTGAAGTCTGGACATGCCAAAGTGGGAGTATTTGCAATGGATTTTTGATATCTTCAAAAGCAAGATTTCCTTCAGAGGACCAACCAAAATTCTGCTTCCCTTTCATCATGTGAGAAATGCTCATAGTAAGTTTGGTAAAATCGGGTATGAATCTCCTCAAGAAATTAATCTTACCAAAGAAGGAATGAATGCCTTTCTTACTCGTGGGAAGAGGAATTTGCTGTATGGCCTAAATTATTTCTAGATCAATTTTGATTCCATATTTTGAGACAATGTGTCCCAACAACTTACCTTTGGTTACACAAAACATGAACTTCTTAGGATTCAAAGAAACTTTGTGCTCTCTACATTTTTGTAGGACTTTTTCAAGGTGTTGAACATGATCTACTCTGATTTTTGAAAAGACAGTCAAATCATCCAGGTATACCACGATGCATTTCCCTTTCAAACTACCAAAAGCCAGATCCATAGCCCTTTGGAAAGTAGCACCAATGTTGATGAGTCCAAAAGGCATTCTCTTGTAGGAAAAAGTTCCCCAAGGAGTGGTAAAGGTGGTCTTATGCTGATCTGCAGTGTTTACCTCTACTTGGTTGTACCCTGAGAATCCATCCAACATTGATAACATCTCTCGAGCCTGTGACAACTTGTAGCACTTGGTCCATCATGGGAAGAGGATAATTATCTTTCAAGGAAGCCTGATTTAGATTTCTAAAGTCAACACAGATTCTAATCTCCCCATTTTTCTTTCTGACAGAACTATGATGAATGGGAAAGATGATCGAGCCTTTAAAAGATTTTGTATTTCTTGAAAGATAGTGTCAACAATCTTTGGATTATATTGCCTTTGATTTTGTTTGAAAGGCTTGATGTCAGGCTTAAGAGGGATGGAATGTTGCATTTCTTTTGGTTTGAAAGCTTTGAGATCTTCATATGAGTAAGAAAGCACATCAACATACCTCTTTCAAAATATTTATCACCTTCTCTCTTTCTTCTTGAGTGCAGCATTTCTGATGTTCACCATTTTAGGTTCATCTATACTTCCTATATTTATTTTTTCAGTTTCAGCAAATTGCTGATTTCCTTGGGAAACTTTAGATTTGACATACCTATCATGTTTATCAAAAATATCCTCCAAACTCACCAAACCTTTAGGAATTTTTTTTCCTTTTAGTCTGATACATCCATCATGATCCATCTCTTCTTTGACACTTTCTTCATTTGAAGAAACACCCTCTCTAGGCAAGTTATTGCTACCTTCAAAATACAACTGATCAAAGTTATCTCTCAATTCCAAGAAAGAGAGTAGATGTTGGTCATCATTGAAGACCTGCCAATTGTTTACATTGTTAGGAACGCTAGGCCTATGAATCATTTCAATGGAGAATTTATTTTGAGAGAAGTCAGGATGAGGAATTAACAGAGATCCTAAGACTACCAGGGAATCAACCCTAGTATTTTCTCCTCTTAAAGTACATTGATCGCATCAAGAAAGCATCAAGAAATTCAATAGAATCCCAGACTAGATTCCTATAGTGCTTCAATCTTCTATTTTTACTTGATAAAGGTCTCGGACCTACTTTACAATTAGCTCAACATCTCCATGAGAAAAAATGTTCTTCACTCCCATCTCCTTTGCCATATTCAACCCAAGAATGAGGGCCTCATATTCAGTAGTATTATTGGTATTCTCAAACTGAAACTTGAAGGCGAAAGGATGAATCTTACCCTCAGGAGAGATCAGCACTATACCAGCTCTAGAGCTAGCTGAGGAACAACTGCCATCAAAATCCAATGTCTAGACATCATTAGGATCAAACAATACTCCTTTTGATGGACTTGCTTCATCCGGTGACATAATCATATAGTTCCCATGCCCAATGTCTTCATACAAAATCTATGCTTTTGGATCATCTATTTTTACACAATATACTCAGCTTGCTTCTTAGGCATCATATTATCTATCTTGTCATTAATTGGAATAATGGCATGTGACCAATCCATTTTGATTTCCCCTCTAACATCCTTGAAAAATTTCTTACTCAATAGCATTCCATAGGAAGGAGGAATGTCAACAACTAAGATGGTTGTCAAAACCTTTTTCTCTGGCCAAGTAGTGAAAGCTACTTGTGCATCCTTGATTCTCCCAACTAAAGGAACTTCCCTACTCTCCATAGAATAACAAGAACCATATGTGTGGGTAAGAGTGAGGCCCAAGGCATGAGCTACTTTAGCAGGAATTACATTGTCAGATGCTCTAGAATCAATAACACAATTACTAAGCTTGTGGCCTGCTATAAGGAGAGTCACATAGAAAGTTCTGATTTTCTCATTGGGTGATGTGACAAAAGCTATAAGATTTGGTTGGGAAGGGGAAGAAGGAGTTGGAAAAATACCTTTGGAAACATGGGATGGGATTTTAGATTTGGAGTTGACAAAATCAACCATTTTGGCAAAGGCTTTGGGATGGGTTTGATAAAACTCAGCCTTAGAAATCTGAACCTTAGTTCTCTTTATGTGATCAATAATATCAAAGGATCTAGATGTGGATGGGGTATCATTACAAGGAATGGAAGAGACCTTAGACCTATCAGCTTTATCATTTGACACAACAAAATCTTTAGAAGTAGAATTGGAGGGAGAAAAACCAGCAGAGCTTACCTTTTGTGTGGAGGTAGTGGGGATAGGAGAACCTCTCTTTGTAAGCACTAGAATGGTATTGGAAGACTCCTTTGATTTCTTTGTAGGCTACACAACTTTCTCCTTTTTTCTGGTCTATTCTCGAGTCATGACAACATATGACTCGTTGTTCATGTCAGCCACTATATCATTATAATCATCCTCATCATCAACACCTTCAGTGGTGAGGAAGTTGACTTCAGAACCACTAGGATGCTCCAAATATTCATCAACATCTTCTTCTTGATCATCATACAATTCATTCTCTTCTTCATCATTAGGTTCAAGGACTTCACATGTTGCATTGACAAGCACTTTGAGAGGTGGACCTTCAATTGCCAACCTAGTTTGAGAAGAAGGCAGTCTGTTCCTAGGCTGAAAATTATTCCTTGGAACATCCTGGTATGGAGCATGCTGAGCCAATTGTTTTTATTATAATAAGGTCTTTGGCCAGCTTTATAATAGCTGATTTGAATTACCTCCAGGATAAGAGGAAGAAGATGATGTCTTGGATTTTGGGATTCTTGTTTTAGTTTTCTTGACATGATCAAGTAATCTTCCACGTTGGTCGATGTGACCTCTAATCATCATCCAAAGTTTCTAGATTTTCTCTCCTCAGAGCATAGCTTACTTCAGGTAGTTGTGCATTCAAAAAGAAACATTTTTGGATCTGATCAACGGGTCTAGTATTTTGTGGAATTTTATTGATCAGTTTATTGAATTTAGCTACAAATTCCCTCATGGGATCTTGTGGTTCTTTCTTGATTTGAGAAATCTGAGCAAGCAAGGCATGTACATCTTCAACAGGCTTGAAATGGTTCTCAAACTCAGTTCTCATGGTTGTCCAATTTGTGATTGCTCTAGCAGGGAGATGGTAAAACCAATTTGTTGCATTGTCTTGCAAGGTTTCCACAAACAACCTAACTGAGACATCTTCATGCTCCACACTGAGGACTCCACATGCAACAATGAAGGCTGTAATGTGTTCATTAGGGTGCACTTTCCCATCACCTCTAAATTTGGGAAAATTCTTTCTGTTACCCTTAGGTAACTCATGCAAAGGTTGTGGAAGAGCCAAGGGACCAACTCGGTGGCCCCAAGGTAATGGAATTTCCATCCTTGGAAAAAATACTTGAAGAGGAACTGAAACACTAGCAAGAATCAAAGCACAAAGATTAGGGCTAAGTTTCTCTTGAGGGATTCCACTCCCAAGGGTTCTGTCTTCAACAAGGGGTGTGCTTGTAGAACGAGCTCTTCTATTTCTCCCTGTTGAAGGAAGAGGAAAACCTTGCTGATCCAGAAGTTGAAATTGAGAATCTTCAACTCCAAGAGCTCTTCTACCACGTGTGTATCTTAGAGTTGCCAAATCAATGGAATGATCAAATTGTTGTTCTTCTTAGAAAGGAATCTATTGAAAGCATTCCCCAGTGGAGTTGCCAAAAATTGTTGGGTTTCAAATTTGCACTTGGGATGAAACCACGGTCAGGAGAAAAATAGGTCCCTCCTTTTTTATGGGAGAGGTTCCCTTATTGAAAGCCAGAAATAAAATTATTTACAAATCTACAACTTTCATGAAATGTGGTCTTCTGACATGTGAAAATGCATTTTCTACAAGGAAAAAAACCAGCACAAGAGAATGGGAGAATGAATGGGAAAGAGAAGGTAGAAGAAGGTGATACTTTTGGGGAAAAGAGATTGTAGAGAGAACCCATAATTACATTGGATAAATGAATTACAAAAAAACCATTCATGTTTTTACCAGGTGCAATCACACAGACACAAAGTTCTCAGAATTGCATTTTGAAGAACACAAAGTTTCTTAGCTTCTATTTGATCAAATGATTCACAAAATAGAGTAGAGGGAGAGAGGGAAATAGAGGAAAAAGAAAAAGAAGCTCTTGTATTGATTTTTCAGTTCAAAATTACAGTCTCAACATATCAGAATTCCCCACAATGACAATGGCTTCCAGATCCCATCAAATAGCTCGCGAAAAGTGGTTACAACTTCCTCCAAGTGAGAAAAATGGTTTGTAAATGAATTCCATCTTTCGTGCCCTTCAAAAATCATCCAATCGTGAAGAAAAACCATGGCAGAAAACCAATTTACGTAAATACACAGACATTTCATTTTATTTTCCAGTTTCAATATGAACCATTGATTTGATGTTAAAACATTGAAATCATACCTTCCACTTAGAAAGAGAAGATTGGATCAGGCATGGGGAATCCCCTTTCCATTTTATGATTTTCTCGTGTCTTGGCACTTTGGAAGAAATTGCCATACAGCCCCGCTCTACTTTTTTGACTTGGACACGTGGCAAGATGTGATTGGAAATGGGGTTACGGTGCAATTCTGAACATTTTGACCTATTTTACAAAAAAACACAAAATCTCATTTACCTCCACTAGCCCGCAGCTCCAATTCAGTGTGGACACGTGGCATGAGCTGATTGGAAACAGGTGCATGGCTCTTGTTGCATCATTTTTACCTACTTTGTAAAAAGGTACAAAATCTTGTTTTATCCCACCATCCCACTACTCTACTTTGGCTCTTTGGACATGTGGCACCCTTAGATTCACTATGGGTTATGGGGAAAATGGCTTACCTTAACACTTTTTAACCTTTTGGTAAAAGGTTCAAAACCTTGAATTTCTCCATCACCCCGCAAGTCCGATCCTCCCTTTGGACACGTGGTAGCCTTTGATTGGTTGTGGTCCTTAGGAGATTTTTGTTTCAATTCTCCCAACGGGCTCACGGGCCAAATCTTGCCAACTTAACCTTTTGTCAAAAGAGCAATGTTCACAAATACCTCCGCAGCTCCGCCAATGGAAAATCTGACCACTTAGCTTCGCCAAGCCATAACTTAAAAATACAAGGAGTTAGGAGTAATTCTTTACCTTTTTGGAAATGGGAAGAAATTTCCCATCTGATGCAATGATTTTCATGAGTCTAAAATTCCTTAGAAAGTTCCAATTTTCAAAATACCTCTTTCAAGCATACTTTACGGGAACCAACTCAAAATTTTGAAGTTTTAGACTTGGAAAATGAAAGGAATTTTAGGGAGACAACAATATCCCAAAATAATCTATGGAAATAATGAAAAAACATGCCAAACCACTTAGAATTATAGGAAAATAATGATACGGGGTTAGGATGATCTAAAGGAGGGCTCGGAATGACCTTTAAGCAAACAAATTCACAGTAGGGTATGGTTTTCATGCTTTCAAATATGAATTTTTCCCTTATAAAAACTCATGAAAACAATTGCCTCTAAATTTGGGACATAATGTGGATTGAGCACAACAAGGACATGACATGATAACTCTAGAATATGAATGCAAAACATTGACCATTTATTTATCTATTGGGCTTTAAAGAAACACACAACTTGCAAGGGATAAATAGAAAGGAGGAACACATACACAAACAACTAAAAGGAAACACACACAACAGGTAAAGGAAAAAAATCTAAATCACCTATAGTATAATGTAGTAGACAACCCACTTCCACTAATTATATAACTTCATATTTTTGTCATTATGTGAAAACTACAAATGTGTACCATCTAGATATGAGAGATAGAAATAATTTTCCCCACAATTTTCTCAAATTAGGAATGGGATGAGCCATAAAGAATCAAACTTCCCATAGCTTCCTTTCAGTTCTCACCTTTTTTACCATAATGAGACAAGGTCTCCAACTTAAAAATCCCTTTCCTTAGCCTTCTTGTCAAAAAAAGAAATTCACCTTCAGCTAATGTTTTTGATGAGATCCACCACTTTTATTCCATCTCCCTCAAGATTTTAAAGGAAAAATATTCTCTTATCAATAGTATCATGGTACTGACCATCCTTGACATCCTTGGTTAGTTTGAGTGTAGGAAATTCAATGTTGAACAAGATTTGTGCATTGATTCCATAGAGAAATTGAAATGGAGACAAACCAATTGCCTTTTTGGGAGTAATCATGTCCACCCATAGTGCATCATAGAGTTTCTTGTGCCAATTTCTTTGGTTTTCATCCACTATATTTTGGATGATGGTTACAAGAGTTTTAGTACTAGATTCTTCCTAACCATTCCCCTACAAGTAATATTTTGATGAGTGAGACAATGATATCCCATAGCTGTAGAAAAAATCTATCAATTATATGGAGAAGTAGGTAGAATTATCTACTATAATCTTTTGGGGATCTCCAAAACGTATAATGATATTCTCCTTGATGAAATTACTTACTTTTTCATAATTGTATTTCTTATATGGGATAGCTTCCACCCACTTTGTAAATTAATTCATCGTCATGAGCACATAGCAATGTCTTATGCTTGAATGAGGGTTAAGAAATACAATGAAGTATAAGCCCCACTATTGGAAAGGTTATTTAATTACAACCAACCAAAGAGGAAGCACAAGTGAGATGAGGTATCCCAAAAATAATTTTTCAAGCCTCACACTTGGATACCAACTCTTGAACATCCAAAAATAAGGTAGGCCAATATTACCTACCATAAATAATCTTGTGAGTGGTTACCATTGCTGAAAATTTCCCATCACATGCCTAATCATGATAAGCTTTAAGAATCTTTCCTTGTTTTTCTTTATCTACACACCTTAACAATCAGCCATGAAGTCCTCTCTTGTATAATACATGGTCCCAAATGACATACTTAGCTGACTTAAGCTTCATAGTTCTTCTTTGTTTGTAATCAAGATGAGATAGAAACTCACCATAAGTCAAAAATTAAGTGATGTCGGCATACCATTCATTGGTGGTGCTCACAAAAATAACTTGAGGTGTGTCTTTTCTTACACATTACCAACAAAAGCATTCATTTGTCTCATTTTTATCCTTGAGTGACTCATCTTCAACTATCATCCTACACAAACCATTTCCTTGGACCAGATGTGAAGGTCAGATCTCCAGATCATACTCTTGGATTCTTGCCACCCAATTTCCTCTTTTGGACCCAGGATCTTGTTGATTCAATATTTACTTGGTTCTGTACCTAGAACCATCACAACTATGTTGGAGTTTAGGATGTAAAATCTGAAGTTCTTCACTTCTTTTACAACAACATAGACATGTTTATCCATTTGGTTATATTTCATTTAATCATTTTTAAATGTGAAACTCATAAAGGCAATGGGTGCCTCCATTCTTTGTTAATTTTTTTCAACTAGGATGGAAAAGAGGGTGTGCCGAGAATCATAGTAGTATAAGATGAAATATTTGTCAAAATTGGGACATACTTCCTCAATATGACTTGTTTCATTTCCTCGAACACTTCTTTTCCATTTTCATCCTACTTGAATCTTACCTATGGCTTCATCATTTTTGTGATGTGTTTTGCCAACTCCACAAAATCTGAAACAAAGTGCTTTGAGGAAGTTAACCTTGTAGAAGAAAGAGTGTACTCTATCTACTTGTTGGTAGGATTAATGCTTGGATGGCTCTTATCCTTTATTGATCAATTCTAGCTCCCTCCTTGTTCACAATGTGTCCAAGGATTTTTCCTTCAGTTACTCCAAAGATGCACTTTTTGGATTGAGAGATATACCATGCTTTTGGAACTGATAAGTACTTGCTCCAAATGTGCAAGGTGATCTCCTCACTTCTTTGAGAAAATTGTGAGGTCATTGAGGTAGATAACAATGTAATGCTTTAGTTCTTTGAATGCTATATTCATTTCTCTTTGAAATTTTACTCGACATTGAAGATACCAATAGGCATCCTATTATACGAAAAATTACCCCACTAAGTGGTGAAATCCATCTTGGACCTATCTGTTTTGGCTACTTCAATTTGGTTATACCTAGAGAAATCATCAAGTAGCGAGAACATTACTGATCGATGGATGTCTATAGGATATGTTTCATGATGGGAAACATGTAATTATCCTTCAACAATGATTGATTCATATTTTGGAAGTCCACAAAAATTCTTATCTATCCACTCTTCTTTCGTACCGAAACAATTTTTTCTACCCACGTCGAATGGTGGATAGGGAAGATGATTCTAGCATTCAACATTTAAAAAATTCCTCGTTTATTGTATCTAAAATTTTGGGATTATAAGGCCTTTTCTTTTTCCTAAAATTTTTATCTTTAGGATTCAGATGAATGGAGTGGTGCATCTCCTTCAGATGGAATGAATTTAGTTCATTAGAGGAATAAGAAAGTACATCGAATACTTTCTCATAAAAGTAAAAATATCATTTTCTCCTCGAGTGAGTAGTAGTTACCAATGTTAACCATCCTCATATTTTTAGTGCTACCAACATTCTCCTTATCAAATTCATTTGGGCATTTTGAAGATTGTTTGGATTTTTATTTGACAAACCTATCATGCTTATCAAACAAATCTTCTAGAGACACAAGACCTTTTGGGATATTATTTCCTTTTTCCTAACGATACCTTCATAATCAACTCCTTCAATTCCTTATTTTTCTTCATCTGTAGTAGAATCATGATTTTGGTTATAAGCTCCCTGAAATAAAAGCTTGTTGAAATTATCTTTTTTCTCTAGGAAAGTGAGAATTTTATTGTCATCATTGAATAATTGCCAATTATTCACATTTTCTAGTACACTTGACCTAAAAACTATTTCAACAATCCATTTGTCATTATCAAATGAAAGATGGGGAGTCATCAATGAATTAGAGACCACAAGGGAATCATATTTCTCATTTTTATCATGAGGGATAGATTGAATTGAGAAATCTCCAAAATATTCAATACAATCCCATACCCAATTTTTGTAATTCTCGAGTCTTATATTTTTCACCTTGTATTGATCTCTTACTTGATTAAAAATTACCTCAACATCACCAACATATTTGAGTTTATTTTTTCCATAGACTCAGTAACATCCATCCTAAGAAGGAGTGATTTATATTTTGTGGTGTTGTTTCTATTGTCAAACTGTAATTTGTAAGCAAAAGGATATAGCTCACTGAAGGATATATTAGCAAAATTCATACCCCTGATCCCATGTTAGAGTGGATCCTTTCAAATTCCATTGTCCATAGTTTATCCTCTTCATATTTAGTGAAAAGAGGTAGGTTCTCATCTTTTCTGATGTGAAGATATAGTTTCCAAGTCCATTATCTTGGAATAAGATATTAGCCTTGGGATCTTAAGAATTTTGAACAGCATATTTAATTTTCTGCATTGGAAGCAATTTCTTTATTTCAACCCTTACTGGAATGGTTGCAAAGGACCAATCCATCCAAACATGACCACCCAAGTTCCTATAGAAAATCTTCCTTAGTAACATGCCAAAAGATGTAGGGATATCCACCACTAGAATAGTAAGCAAGACTTTCTTGTCTGGGTAATCTGCTAGAGCTACCTAGGCATCCTTGATTCTTCCTACTAGTGGTACCTCTTTTGATTCCATAGAGTATAATGAGTGAGTTTTTGGGTAAAGGAGAGGCCTAAGGCATTGGAAACCTTAATGGGAATCACATTGTTTGAGGTACTGAGTTTATTATCCATTTATTCATTTGGTTCCCTTTAATCAAGAGAGATAGATAGAAAGGTTCTAATTTGTTAGTTTTTATGCACTTAATGCAAAAATATTTTATGATGATGAGGTGGGTGGTATTAGTAGTAACCATTTGGGATTGAAATTTACATTTTTGGACTTTGGGTTACCACCCTTGATGTAGTTGACTAGTTATTCAAATTGTTTGGGGTATGTTTGTAAGAATTTGATTCAAAAATATGAACCTTGGATTTATTCACATGCTCAATAATATCAAAAGGTGTGGAAGGTGGTGGAAAAATATTAGAAGTTGTTTTAGAGGGAGAAGGTGATGCTACTTTAGAAGCTTAGGCATTCTTGATGAATGGGGTAGAAGGTTGAGAAGGATTAGATGGTTTTTCTTGCATGGTGCTTTGGATACTTTTACAAGATTATATTTTGGTATAAAAATAGATTTATAATTAGGAGAAGTACCGGGTAACTTACCCGGCTCAACAACTTGCTTCTTGCCTTTAACTAAATCTGGTTTTTCCTTAGTATATTCCATCGAAGGTGGGATATGAGATCCTCTCATGATTATCTTATTATAAGAATTTGTCACCTAAGCCTCATATTTCTTCCTTATCTTCTTGGTGGGTGTATAAGAAGAGGCTCCTTTTAGGAATGAGTAAATATTACACATAAGAAGCTTCAGATTCATCATCATCATTTTCTACCCCGATTCATACTCAAAAATGCTAACCTACATATCATTCTAAATCTCTTCAATTTTGAGGATGATTCCATATTCACCTTCCTCCTCTTTTTCTTCAAATTCTTACTATCTCGTATTCCTCTTCTAGTTTATAATATTCATTTATAGGAAGTTCCTCAAGACTGATCCTACGCGAAGGTGGAATAATTCTTGGTCTATTTGGAAAATTTCTCTTTTTATTTGGAGCATCACTCAAATTTATTTGTGTAAACTAATTTTTAGGTGCAATCATATCATTTACTAACTTCTTGAGTAGAAGATTTGTTGAAGTAGAACTAGAGATTTGACTCTTTTTTTCAATATTTTGGATTTTTGAATTTTACGGAGAGAATCAAATCATATTTTGTATCTATGGCATAGTCTTGAGCTTCTTTCAAATTTTTGGGTTGATACCTTCGAGAATGAAACCAACTTCGGTAGCTGAGAACTTATAAAGAACCTTTTCAAATTATTATCTGAGGGCATGGCATCAATAGGAATCCTCTTGAGCACTCTATTGTATTTTGTTATGAAATCCCTCATTCCTTCAGTGGGTTCTTTCTTCATGTGTACTATTTTAAGGAAGAGATATTGACAATATTTTCTATACTTAAATATATCTTTAAAGTATGTTTTTATGTCATCTCAACAAGTGATATACCTTGTTAGTAGAAGGTAGAACCACGCTATCACTTTGTATTACAAGGACTCCACAAACATTATGAAAGATACGACTTCTTGTTTGACACCCAACACCTTGCAGGTGGTAATGAAAGATGCTACATGGTCTTGTAGGAGCTTTGAACCATGCCCCTTGAACTTTGGAAAACTTTTCCTTGAACCTCTTAGAAGCTCATGAAGAGTTTGTAGCATTACAAGTAGGTCTCGTATTTCTACCCCATGGTACAATAGGTCATGGTATTTCTTCACCTACCATCTACTTAAGCATCTTCTTCGATTCTTGATCTTTGTTTATCCCTGGCTGCAACTCTTGTGTGTCTACTCTTTCTTCAGCTCTTTCTATTTCTTTAATTTCAACCCTTATTTCAGCCTCAAGTCTTACGTCAACTTTTTCTCTTACTTAAGCTTCTTCTTTAGTTTATAATTCAGTCAAGTCTTCAATGTTTTTTGTTTATATATGGAAACTCAATTTCCAATAAATCAAAAAAACATGAAATACTAGTGAGATAAATTTGGGAACGAAGGGGAGGCCTTGAATTTATGATTAGTTCCTACCTTCACTGAAGTTCTTCAAAAATTGGGTTCTTATTTTCTACTTGACTTTGTGGTCATATATACCTTCTATTTTCCATCTTGGAGATTTAAGCTCTTATTTTTAGCTTAAGCTTGTCTTTCTCTTTCCAAATCTACAACATGTTGTTCTTCCAAATCTAACACTCTTGTGGCAATGAAGTATTATGTAAAGCTTTATCTATTGTGCCAAATGGCTTCCCTCAAGTCGGATGTGATATTTTATTGAATGTGGAATAGTATTTTGGTTATTTCAAGGAAGGATTACTAGGTATAGACATTGGTTAGAGACATAAAGCTTGAAGACTTTTTAAATTCCTTTTTTTAGATATTTGATTTTTTTGGATTTTTGTGATCTTTTGTTGGGTGCAGACATCGCAAGTCTTCCTCATCGTGAGTGCCAAAAATATTGGAAATAAAATTTGTTGGGTAGAAAAATTGGTGGATATCTTGCCAATTCTCTCATACTCTAGGTCCCTCTACTTATGTGGTGCATCTTCACTTCATTATGTTTGAACAAAAAGGAAAAATAATTGATGGCCAAGAGGCGGACATCCAACAGCACACTCCATTGTACCATAGAGAAAATGCTAGCAATTAATTATAAGGGAGGAACATGCTAAAAGATGGGGAAAGGGAGTGAGAAGTTAAGTAGGAGAAATTCACTCTATTAGTGGAAAATCATATTTTTGTTAAAGATAAACACTAGTTTCACATTCACAACTTATAAGAAATAAACAACCATGTTTATAACATCAAAAATGAGAGGAAAATGTATGAAATAAAAAAACACATGACCTTCTTCGCATTCGACTTCTTGAGGTCGAGACAACCGATGTAGAATAGAAATAGATGTGACTGTGGTAATGAATAACAAGATAACGAGGCAACCTTATATCTTCAACACACAATATTGGGATCTACGAGTATAAAGAAAAGAAATTTATCCTAAGCTAAAAGTGGTGTGATGGGTCGATCAGATAGAATAGCTACTTAGAGGCTCCAGTCAATATCGAGCTCTGCCAAGATTCTATCTACTAGTTGTGGAACACGCGGAAAGTGACCTACGGGTACCTTGTATAGATTTTAAGACAAGGTCATGGAAGTGAGAATGAGAGGTGTAATGAAACCATAGGGACTATGGGAGGTTTTCTGGTCTAGTCCAAAAATCCCTAGCTTGATCATTGTTATGTTCAATATTGAAAGTTGTGCAATGATGTTAGGTGGAAGTGGTGATGATCTAAATATAGGTGCATACAAACCAATTTTGATGTTTAATTGGTCGGTAGGCTGATTGGGTTGTGGTACTTAGGGATCACAACCATGAACTCATGGAGGTTTTGTTCCTTGTATGGTCATGTGCATGATTAAAATATGTTTCCAAGAGCAGTCAATAATCATAGGCTTGATTAGCTGCAATGTTTAATGTGTTTAATTATTCTATCTTCTCATAATACCTAACAAGTGTGTGTAAAACTAACAAGTGTAAACCCGTATCAATATCGGTCAACAACTTTGGTTCATTGGGTTGTGGGACCAATGGATCACAACCGAATGTTTTCTCTTGTTGTGGACCTTTGATGGTCATGTAGAATGAATTGAATTGATTTTGATAAAACAAACTAACTATCAAAGGAAATTTAATCTATGTTTTTGGTATTTTCACAACATATCTAAACAAAACAATGGAAGCAAACTAATCTAATAAAATTAAATATTTTTGATCTTTTCGGGTTTTTAAATAATAATTCTAATCTAATAAATGAAATTAAATATAATTAATCATTTGATTGTAGTTAATTACTTGTGAAAGTATATGAATCTAGATCTAAAACAACTAAACTAATTTAATCAAAATCCTTCAAACCCTACCTCAGAGGTAGAGAACAAATCATAACCCTAAAAGAGCTATTGTTCCCCACCACTTCCCCGGTAATGTTAAAGAGCAAGATTTCTAATGATTTTATCTATTTGTAATTTCTTGATCAACTGAAATGAACAATTTTACTACTCTATTTGAAATGTATTTGAAATGAATAACTCATAATTGATAACTTGACAAATGAAGCAAACAAATAAATAATTCCAACCTAGATAAGAAAGAGCTTTGGAAAATTTGGTTGTATCTATATCTATCCCCTTAGTTTGTTCCTTTCTTTCTCTATGTGTCCATATGAGTCCAAGGAATTGGGAATGCAAAGGCAATAGTAGGAGAAGGCACTTGAGTAATGACAACTTGAAGGAAGTCTGGTTGTAATGCAGTGGAAGAGAGATAACACAAGTGAACAGAGCTTGGCTATGCAATTTCCAACAAGATTGTGGCAGCAATACTATGCAAGATACACAAAATTCTTAGGCCCTTTGCTTGAATACAAGCATTGAATATATAGGAATTGGCTGGGATGTGCCTTCATGCACAAGATAACCTTGGAGTGTCAAATCATTAGGTGAAGAGGTAGTTCAAAATAATTAAATCTATTTAAAAATAGAAGAGGGAAGGAATACCATGCAACAAGGAAGTCAAGCTTCAAGATCATCTAAAATGGGAAAGAAATGTGTTTTAAAACAGAAGTTAAGTGAAGTGTTGCATGTGAATTTGACGCATGGAAGGTTCTAGAAAAAATGCGTAGGTTAGCAATCCTAGCACTAAAGGCCAAAATATACACTTGAATGAAGTGGGAAGCTATAAGAAAGCATGGAAAATCTAAGTAAGGATGTATAAGAGAAAAATATACACTATGAATGGGTTTAGGAACTCGAACACCTTACGAAAGCACATGAATCATCATTGGGTACTTTTGTAACCAATTTACGAAAATGTAGCACATGTAATTTTGGGTACGTGCATATTTCCCACTCAAAGAAGAATCTTAAACATTAAAATGCATAAAACATAGAGTCCGAGCATGGCGTTCCTAAAATGGGTAGTTAGAAGTTATACGACATCGTTATGTGTCAATTTCATCATACTAACTCCTGCTACCTATAAGATGAAGAGAAGACTCAAGTGCGAGATAGATAAAATATCAAAAAATACACTAAATGCTTGCAATTAATTGTAAGTGTACATATCACCCTGTGGTGATTTAGAGTACATGTGTATCTAGGGGTTGACTATTCGATATGGAGTTGAAGGCATAAAATTAAGGAACATTGCATTTCTAGCTAGTATGGCATTTGAGAATGCACTTCCGACTAGTTCTGTTGTAGATATCCATATATGGTATGAGTGGGCATACCCACAGTGCCCATCCTCATTAGGAAATCTCCAAGGCTTGGAGTGGTCGTATAAGCCGGAGGATTCTATGCAAGTAGATACTTATCCATAGTTTTGTGGATAGTGAGAAATTCTTTCTTCTATGCGTATGAACTTTTAGTTTTTAGGGAAAGCTCTAACACTTTGAATTTGTCTACTAACACCTTTGGATGAAACCACTCATTTCGGGGTTGTGTCTTATTTTAGTGCTTGTTTTTTAACTTTTGGAGGTTTTTGAGGATTATGGTATCCTACATGAATTTTTCATTGTTATGTCACCCCTCATTGGAAATTTTTATAGTTTAGGAGGGGGTAGCATTATTATTTTGGAGGAAGACATCAACATGTCATTGCAACCTATCAAAATCCTAATTTATATCCTAGAAGAAATTTCCACTTCTAATATAGCATGTTAAGTAATCCTCATCTAGAGGCGGGAGTTGGTATGACTACATGCTAATGGGTTATCAAAACAAAACTTGAGGAGGTGAACTTTCCTCCCCAGTGAAATTCATGTTGTTATAACTTGACTACTCATGAGGGTGTGTTTATGTGATTTCGTCAAGATCCTTGATACATACGGAGGAACCAACATTGGTTCCCTGAAGAAGAGGATTTTGAGCTTAAGCAGTTGAATGGTTATCTGCCCATGTAGAGAGCGAAGGTGATTATTGTTGTCTACCTATTTGATAGTTGTACATATCAAAACCTAGGAGGGGTCAACCATATTCATCATATCTCGACATATTCAGGGGGTATAATAATACCCATAGAATAAAGGGAGAGAGGAATATGGATGAAGAAAGTGGAAACATTTCAGACTAGCTCTTCATGACAACTTTACCAATTTGTACAAAATAAAATAAACATGTGACCTTCTTCGCACCCGACTTGAGGTCATGCCGAGATAGCTGGTGTAGAATAGAAATGGATGTGAGTCTGGTAATGATGAAATGGATAATGAGGAAAAATTATATCTTTAACGAGATAATATTGGGATCTACGTGTCTAAGGTAAAGAAATCCATCTTAAGTTGAAGTGGTGTGATGGATTGATCTAATAGAATAGCTACTCGAAGGCTCCAGTCAATATCGAGCTCTGTCAAGATTCTATCTACTTTTTTGGAACATGTAAAAAGTGACTGCGGGAACCTTATATAAGGTCATGGAAGTGATAACGATAAGCGTAATGAAGAACCATAGGGACTATGGGAGGTTTTCCTATCTGGTATAGAAATCCCAAGATTGATCGGGTGATATGTTCAATGTTGAAATTTTTGCAATGATATCAAGTGGAAGTGGTGATGATATAAATACTAATGCACGCAAACTAGTGTCGATGTTTAATTGGTCAAGTAGGCACGTTGGGTTGTGGGACCTAGGGATCACAATTGTGAACTCATGCATATTGTGATATTTTTAAGGTCATGTGTGTAATCAAACCTTGTTTCTAGGAGCAGTCCAATAATCGTAGGCTTGATTAGCTACAATGTTTAATGTGTTTAATTGTTCTATCTTCTTAGAATACCTAGTAGGTGTGCGTAAAACTAACAAGCATAAACTGTATCAATATCGGTCAATAACTCTGGCACATTTAGTTATGGGACCAATGGATCACAACCGAATGTTTTCTCTTGTTGTGGACCTTTGATGGTCATGTGGAATGAATTGAATTGATTTTGATAAAAAAACTAACTATCAAAGGAAATTTAATCTATTTTTTTGTATTCTCTCAAAATATCTAAACAAAACAAGGGAAGAAAACTAATCTAATAAAATTAAATATTTTTGATCTTTTATGGGTTTTTAAACAATGTTTCTAATCTAATAAACGAAATTAAATACAAGTAATTAGCTGGTTGTAGTTAATTACTTGTGTAAGTATGTGAATCTAGATCTAAAAAAACTAAACTAATTTAATCAAAACCCTTCAAACCCTATCTTAGAGGTAGAGAACAAATCATAACCCTAGAAGAGTTATTATTCCCCACTACTTGCCTAGTAATGTCAAAGAGAAAATTTCTAATTATTTTCTCTATTTGTAATTTATTAATCAACTGAAATGAACAATTTTTCTACTCTATTTTATATGTATTTGAAATAAATAACTTAGAATTGATAATTTGAAAAATGAAGAAAACAAACAAATAATTCCAACCTGGATAAGCAAGAGCTTTGGAAAATCTAGTTGTATCTATATTTGTCCCCTTAGTTTGTCCCTTTCTTTCTTTGTGTGTCCATATGAGTCCAAGGAATTGGGAATTCAAAGGTAGCAGAGGAGAAGGTGCTTGAGAAATGGAATTTTGAAGGTAGTCTAGTTGTAATGTAGGTGGAAGAGAGATAGCACAAGTGAAAAAAGCTTGGCTATGTAATTTCCAGCAAGATTGTGGCAGTAATACTCTACAAGATATACAAAATTCTCAGGCCCTTTGATTGACTACAAGCATAGAATATATGGGAATTGGTTGGGATGTGCCTTCATGCACAAGGATGCCTTGGAGTGCCAAATCATTGGGTGAAAATGTAGTTCAAACTAATTAAATGTATTTAAAAATATAAGAGGGAAGGAATACCATGCAACAAGGTAGTCAGGATTTGGAACCTTCTAAAAAGAGAAAGAAACATGTTTTAAAATAGAAGTTAAGTGAAGAATCACATGTGAATTTGATGCATGGAAGGTTTTGGAAAAATCGCATAGGACCATCGCCCTATGCAAGACGGCGGTCCTAGCACTATAGGCCAAAATATACGAGAATGAAGCTAGAAGCTCGAAGAAAGCATGGAAAATCTAAATAAGGATGTCTAGGCTACAAATATACATTTTGAATGGGTTTATGAACTCGAACACCTTCTGAAAGGACATGAATCGTCATTGGGGAATTTCGTAACCATTTTCTGACAATGTAGTACATGTAATTTTGGGTGTGTACATATTTCCCCCTTAGAGAAGCATATTAGCCATGAAAAGGCATAAAATGTAAAGTCTGAGGATGGCATTCCCAAAATGGGGAGTTAGAGGCTATACCGACACACCCGTGTTTCAAAATGTCATCATACAAACTATCGTTACCTACAAGACGAAGAGAAGACTCAAGTTGAAATAGATAAAATATAAAAAAGTAAACACTAAACTTAAATGTCAAGAGGACTTACCATTGGTGTGGGAATATAGAAATATACCTACACTAGCACTCTCCAAAACCACTGTGAACATATGCACTAAAATGAAGTTATAACAACATATATGTGTGTGTGTGTGTGTGTGTGTGTGTGTGTGTGTGTGTGTGTGTGTGTGTGTGTGTACAAACTCATTTTGAAATTCATTTGCGCATATCAACTTGGTGATTTTTGAGCTCTGGGCCCATGTTGACCATTTTCATTGAAAGAATAGTCAAAATGTTCGTTGCAAGATCGTGATCATGCCTTCACGAGCTAGAGATTGACTGCTTGTGATCTCGGGGTGGTTTTCCTCACTTGTGTGTTTTTAAACCTAAAATGTCAAAATGTCAAAATCTTTTCCTAGGGGGATTATTTTTGAAATTTATTGTCTTAAATGAGTCTCTAGGGGGCACCCTCAAGGTAGTCTTTTATTTTGTTGAAATGGTCTTTTTTTTCATTTTTGAGCATTTTTAGGGCAACAAATTCATATGGTGAATTGGTTCAGGATCGCCACCCTATGAGGATGATGGTCCTTGAACCACCACCTGTATGGTGGTGGTCCTTGAACCACTACCCTACACCAAGTGATAGATCTTAAAGAATGACCAAAACTCCATGATAACTTAATTTTTTTAGATTTTTAATATTTTTATGTTTTTATGAGCTTGTTTTTTGAAATATGTCACTAACTTTCTCTTTTTGTGTTTTGGTGGATGTAGAAGAAGGAAGAGTATATCTGTTAGAGTCATGAGAGGGAGTGTGACTGGCTCCTAGCAATATTGGATCAGTTAAATCAAGATGAGACCGATACTCTTCAAAGAGAACACATATGAAGGATTACATGGGTGCCCCATGTTACTCCTGTCAGTCATATACTATGTGACCTATTCTATTATTCGGATATGGTGGAATACCTTCCGATTTTACGAGTGTTATGGGTGAGTGGACAATCACCTTGTACGATGTGTATAGTATTCTTAGGGTTCCAATCTTTGGGTAGATGATTGAATCTTGAGACAAGTATGATCTAGAGCCACGATGACTCTATGGGCCACCTATATGGGGGATGTTGTGGTCTCCTTTGGCTTGAAGAAGTGGATTAAGGTCTGATTCATACCTATTTTCCCATACCTATTATCCATAAGGCCATCATGGGTATCTTGGCCTTGCGGTTTATCGAGGACAAGGGAGGTGACACACTACTATATTGTTGGGATCCCATCATTACACAAATTGAGGAACATGGCCGTATCTACGCTTGGGGAGAAGATATACTTGGCAGTACTTTTCATGACCTATATCAGATTGTCATATTACATGGGCAATATTTGAGTCACCTCACATTGGTTATGAGTTGGGTATATGAGCGGATCATCCCCTATGGGAGGGGAGTGCTAGTAGAACCCAAGGACCATCGGGACCACCAAATGGACAATGATGATAGTCCTTAGAGTGCCACATCATCCAATGGCTTCTTTGATTATAGAAAACATAGTGGCTACCCCATACCAGGACATGGCAGGGTTTTGGGGATAGGAGCGAGGCTGCGGCGGTGGCTTGGTCCACTACAAGTCAATTGACGAGGACATTGAAGCTTGATATTTACCCATTTGGTTGAGTTCCTCAATAGTTCAACCTCCCTTACATTGATATAATTCCCCTAGTGGCACCTATGTATAGGATAGTGAAGGAGGCCCGAAAGGGGCCTTGCGGAGATCCAGGTTGGACAATGGTGGTTCCGAGAGTTCCTATCTTATTTAGGTGAGTAGTTTTTTCCTAACTATTATCTCATACTTCTCCTACACACTTACTCTAGATTGAGGCCGCACCCACCCATAGTGGAGAGGAGAATGAGCCCATAGACATAGACTCGACTCTGAGGAGTATATAGGGGATGAGACCGAGAGAGGATTTAGTTGGAGAGGAGACCGGTGGAGAGGAGACTAATGAAAAGGGGTAGGGTGGTGAGGCTGGTAAAGAAGCTCACATGGAGGAGGAGAGAGATCTCAAGTGGCATGGCACTTGGGATGTTATCTAAATGGAGTGGGAGGAGGAGACCGCAGAGGAGGAGACACTTGTCTCTGAGGGACCACTTCTTCATGATGGAGAGTGGGATGAAAAATCCATGGTGGGATAGCATCTTGCCTCCATTTTTAGGGAGGCCCTGCATCTATCAATAGTAGCAACGCCAGTAACTGATCCCACATGGATGCCTAGAGATCTGAGTATGTTGATCATCTTCTCTTGACCTTATTAGTTGGAAATGTTACTTGGTATTTCTTTTATTTTTATTTTTGTACCTTTATAACTTGTCGTTTCTTCTTTGTTTATGCTTACAGTGACAACACAAGAGTGGCAAGAGATTATTCGATGGGTGTGCATGGACACCTTATTGATCCCTTTGGGGAAGACACGAGATGACATAACTAAGGAATAAGACAACCACTTGCGGTTGGATGATACACTTATGTGTTTGCACCCATCTGGAGGGTAGCGGAGGTTATGAATTCTCTTCATACTTAGGTGACCGCATATGAGATAGTTGAGCATTTGATGAGGTGGATTCACTCTCATAGTGAGACCACATCCATTTTACGCCACCACGGGAACTCCCACCATTCAATAAATTCTCATCACCATAGTTATAGTAGGAGTCCTTGACATAGCTATGCACCATCTCAAGGATCCCATAGGGATTGATAAGCTAGAGAATTTTATTGTTTGGTTTCTATTTTTTTGGGAACTATATGATTTTTGTATATTTTAGGCTCATTGTGATTGTTTTGACCATGTACAATACGTGATGGAATTGTATATACGCTTGATTTATTATGATATATATATAGAATCTTATTTTTGGTTCAATAATTCATTGTATACGAGTTGAATTCCTCTTGGCTTACTTCATGTGTGAACTCTAGATGTTTATAACTTCCATTTTTATGTGTTTTTAGAGAATATATGCGGTGGCTACATGAATGCTAACAAAGTGATCACTTTTCTCTTTTTTTGTAATTCTCATATATGATAATGCAAACACATTCTAATGTTCAACTTTAGTTTCTCTTAGAAAATTTTGGTACTTTGTATTGTTTTGTAAAAATGTGGCAACAGAGTGATATGATTAGTATATGAACGTGCCCTACTCCTAATTCCACGCAACTAGTAAGATGTGAGGGCTCAAAACCAAGAGCCGAGAAGGGGCACAAGTTACGAAATTTGTTGAATGGTAATGATGAGAGAAAGACAATGATTCGACAAAACCAAATTCAAACCCTACAACCTCATTTTATTCAAGTTTTCCTCATATTTTAAAATGTGAATTGATTTCCAATTTATCTAGACTTAGATCCATAGATGGCCACTTGGCTGAAAAAATATGGTTTTGAGGTTTAAAACTCTTTTTAGAATCTTGGACATCTAACTCACTTTCTTTTGATTTATAATTTAATGAGAACTTGAATGAATTGTTACTAACTTTCAACTTTTTCAAAGATACCCCTTACACCTTACCTCATGCTACTAGTAGGAAGTATGGGCTCATCACCATGGAAAATACATAGGTGAGTAAGGGAACGTCTCTCCTTTCCCAACCCTACATCATTAGTAAGAGACATAAGCTGAATGTTGAGCCCCTGAAATATCAAATAATTCTAAAAAATATGCGTACGCGCGTAAGGCCTGGTTAAAAAAAGCATGCAAGATAAGGCACACAGGGAAGGGTTCAAGTAGGGTTTTGGTAGAACTTGGGATGCACACCCATAGAGTAGAATCTAGTTCGTAGCCATTTTTTACCTATCGGGTAAGACACAAGAAAAATGTGACCTGAGTGGATAAGGTGCCAGCCTGGCGATAGGGTGGCTTGGAAGGAATATACTGTATGGTAGAAGCTTCTAGAAGGACATCATGACAAGGAGTGGTGAGCTCAGGCCTAGAGGAGCATGCACCCATGGAGGAACACATTCAAAAAATTAGCACCAAATCTAAGGCCACAAAAGAATGAGTTGGCAGTTTAGGAAGGCTATATATAAAAGTGCCTGTAGAAGTTAAAAAGGAGGGAAAAGACAAAAGGAAGAAATGGATAGAGGGTGGAGCTCTGCAGAAATACTACAAGGACTCAGTAGGCTGGGGTAAATAAGTGTAGGAATGGATGTATTAAGGGTTTGGGGGTTATAAAATTTTTTTTTGAGAGCCTAACTATATGAATCCAGTTATAATTCATGACTGTAATCTACCCTTTTTGACATTCTATAATGGGCCTAATGAATGTAATAAGGTTACCAGTTTATGTGAATATGAACATTAATGGTTCCGATGCATACATCCTTCTTCATATCTATTTTTCATTTATGTTCATGAACTAAGTATGAATTCTTGTACAACTTCCTTTCTATTTTGGTGTAATTTCTATTATATGTTAAGCACTTTTCTGTTTGGAATGACTGTAAGGATCTAGAAGCCATTATAAGCTCTATGGTGCTTGTATTTCTTATTTCCTCTAAAATATCTTAAACTCGGGTCATATATGATGTTTATTCACTAAAATCACATAAAGGAGAGACTCGGTGCGGTGCATGCCTCGGGTGAGCGCCCAAAGTGCCCACCGGGTGATAGGTTGGCACGCATGGGATTTCCCTGTTCTTTGATGGGTGTAAAAATGACTACATCTTGGTTCTGTTCCGAGACCTCTTTTCAAAGTTGTAGTGGGAAATTGTATTCATCATGATCGTGTAATGAGTGATGACAGAGCGTTTAACTTTGGAAACTTTTGAATAATGATTCAATAGCACGGAGGATGAATTTTCTTAGAGATTTAGCACTAGATCTGAGTTTGATGCATGTAGATGGGTAGAAGAGAACCTCTACCATGATTTGTATGATAATTTTTTTGTTTCTTCCCAGTTGAACTATATGAATGGCTCTTAGCATATGCATCTAGATCAAGTTGGTATTATAGATCACGCACATGGACCTAAGAGGAATACCAGAGGTTACAAGATGCAGATCTAACGTGGACTCATGTTGTGGATCATTGGTGGAAGGGAGTGCTAGCTAGCTACACTTTGGAATATGATATTTCCACATATTATTTTCTAAAGTTGTTGAGTTTGAGTTCCTGAGGGATCCCAGAGGATCATTTCGTGTGTTATTCCTTTGGCAATGAAGATCTTGATCATGACCATGAGTTTAGAGGCATTTCCAATGGCCGGCTAAACCATTCTGAGCGTTGGGCGAGGAAGCTAGGGTGGAGGAAGATGGAAGATATTATGACGGAGAAAGAAAGGGAGGAGAGGTGGCTCAAGTATAGTGAAGTGCGTGAAAGGGAGATTTCTAGACAACACAAGGTTGCAAGTGTGATGGATCTAAAGAGGTAGACATTGTGGGAAGGAGTGGAGGTTCATGCAGAGGATGTGGAGCCGAGCGATCTGTGCTACCCCATCTTGGCAAGTGCATAAGAGAGACCCCTTCAAATTTTCATGAGATTTCATTGTGTGGAGAGAGAAGATTCGTTAGCACGTGTCTGAACCAACCTAGTGACCAAACCCTATTGCTTGGTTTTCCAAATCAGGGAAGGAGTATTGTTGACCCAGTTGGTATCAATGGGAGTGATAGATATACACCTAAGAGATATAATTTTTCATTTCCCACCTCTATGGCTACGCATATCCTATTATTCAAAGGAATTTTTGGACAAGGAGTAAGTAAAAAAGCCTTCGATATCACATCTAGGAGTGGTATAGGGTACACTAATGGTAGTGGGGCATTATCACAGACCATCAGCACATAGTTTAGTGGACCCTTGGGGACCCTTGACACAACCACTACAAGATCTAATGGACCTAATGGATTTGGTGGGTCATGAGGAATAAGACCTGGTAGATCCAAAGGATCCGGTGGCTTAGGAGGCATAGGACTCAGTGGAACTAGTGGATCCAGCAGTAGGGGAAATAGTGGAGTAAACCAAGGCTCTAGCTCGGGAGGAAAAGGACCCCTAACCACCCCCTTAAGTATTCTTTGAGATGTCTTTACATTTTCCTGATTACAGAGGTATTGAAGATGTTATATAACATGTTCACAAGTGTGAACTACTATGGCATGTAAAGGGGATCACAACCACGGAGCGAAAGGCTAGTCGGTTTGCAGCGACATTGCAAGGTCACGTGCATAGATGGTATAGGAAATATGATGCTCATCAAACAATGGTGGATTATACTACTTTAAAGAATTCCTTCCTATCATAATTCCACATCCTTTCTGGAGAAAGGGCAGATGGGAGGAGGAAGGTGCCCGGAACAAGGAAGGGAGTGAAGAGGTAAACAAGGCGGTAGAAAGAGAGGCTAAGAAGATCATTAAGACCTTGGTGGAAGAGGATTTGGAATGCGAGTCTTGAGTTGGTGATGAATGAGGATAAGGAAGAGAGTGTGGAAAAGGACCATGGTAGCACTGGAGGCCCCACTTTAACTGTAAATATTCCTAAGTGAAGGCACATGAGAGAAAAGCACGTAGAGGAGGAGGGGCCAAGGATGGGTTATATTGATGACCCCAATAAAGTGTTACGCGTGCAGTTCCAAAACATGGTTCTAACAGAGGAGCTCCTGGAAATGTCATCATTTGATGAAGAGGGTGCGTACCTCCTAACAAGGAAGATGCTCTCTTGGGTGTTTGAGTCCCATATTGATGAGCCGAGTTTGAAATATACTAAGGGGAAATCATACCAGTACTAGATTCTAAGGGAACCAACCCCTTGGTAAATGCCTAACAGATCTCAGATGAGTAGTTATGTAATGCACTGAACAAGGTCGCGGTTGAGACTGAGGCTAGGCTCTTCAAAATAAATGATAGAGTAATATTTCTAGAGGAAAATCTAGAAAAGAAGGAAGAGGATTTGGCTTAGAAAACTAAGGGCTTGAAACAAGAAGATTTGATCGGTTCGGTTGTAGCGTGACTTAAAGGACAAGAAGAATAGAGTGCACAAGGTATACAAAAAGGTGGAGTCCATTACTGAGATGCGGTAGTGTTGAAGCATATGGACCTAGCACCTCCCGCGTAGAAGTATGGATCTTCCCTAGAATGCCTGGAGGACTTAAGAAGAATCCTCACCATGGAGAGGCATCCGATAGCCTTGGAATCTACAAAAGAAGTGTCTATGCATTTATATAATGAGGATAAATTTAAATTTTTGGTGCTCATAGCTGAATACAGTAAGGTCCTTGTTGATGTAAAGCGCTTTCTAGACTACTAAGGCTGCGTATGACAATTAAGCGGATAGAGATGAAGTGGTAACCATGTTGGTGCCAATGATGAAGCAGAACTTAAAGATTTCTAGGAGAAGAACAAGGGGAACAAAGTAGAGTGAGAAAATATCCTCGTTGAGGTAGAAAATAAATCTAGAATCTATTGAGACCTTATGGGGCTCAGTTAAAAACCAGCTAAAGGAACTATACCTGTAGATTACACAAAGGATGGATGCGCTGGAGGATATAGGCAAGGAGTTAGAGAAAATTTTTGACACCATGAGCGCACAAGGGGATGGGATGGGTTTTGATCAAGTGAGCACCTTAGTAGGTGATATTTTCCAAAGAGCACAAAATGAGGTTGATGCCTGGAACAATCTAGAGGCTGACTTACAGAAGAAATTTCCTCTCTTATTGCTTTAAGTAGCATCATTCCCCATTCTTCCTTCTTTTCCCATTCTTTATCCCCTTTATTATTTTTCCAAGACGTTAAGTCTTTGTGTATTCTTTATTCTTTGAGGAAGTTTTTGAGGGTGGAGAATAGGTAAAGTGTGGGGTGATGTTGGGCCCCGAAATATCAACTAAGTCCAAAAGAAGGTGCGTAGGTGTGCAAGGCTTGGTTGAAAAAAGTGTGCAAGATAATGCACTGGTGAGGGTTCAAGTAGGAACTCTAGATGTGCACCCACTGAGTAGAATATAGGACTTGGCCATTTTTACCTATTGGGCGGGAAGTGAGAAAAGTGTGACCCAAGTGGATAAGGTGCCAGCATGGTGACAGGGTGGCCTAGAAGGAATATACTCTGTGGTAGAAGCTTCTAGAAGGACATCATGACAAGGAGTGGTGAGGTTAGGCCTAGAGGAGCATGCTCCCATGGAAGACCATAATTAGACACTTGGTGATAGATCTGAGGCCACAAAAGAATGATTTGGCAGTTCAGGAAGGCTATATATACAAGCACTTGTAGAAGTAAAAGGGAGGGAAAAGACAAAAGTAAGAAATGGATAGAGGGCAGATCTCTATAGAAATACTACAAGGACTCTGTTAGCTTGGATAAATAAGTGTAGGAAAGGATGAATCAAGGGCCTGGGGTTTATAAAATTTTATTTTGATATCCTAGCTATATGAATCTAGTTATAATGCATAACCGTGGTCTACCCTTCTGTGACATTCTGTAATGGGCCTAAAAAATGTAATAAGGTTACCATTTTATGTGAATATGAACAATAATGGTTCTAATGCATACATCCTTCTTCATAGATATTTTTCATTTATGTTTACAAACTAAGTATCAATGCTTGTAAAACTTCCTTTCTATTTTGGTGTAAGTTCTATAATCTGTTAGGCACTTATGACTACAAGGATCTAGAAGCCATTTTGAGCTCTGTGGTGCTTTTATGTCTTATTTCCTCTCAAATCTCTTAAACTTGGATCATAGATGATGTTTCCCACTAAAATCATATAAATGAGATCCTCGGCACCCGCATGTGCCTTGGGTGAGTGCCTAGTGCCCACTGGGTGATAGGCCAATGCGCATGGGTTTTCCTATTCTTTGATGGGTGTAAAAATGACTAAACTCAGTAGTTAAGGTTGGTAGGGAAAATAAATGTGTAAAATAAATTTTTTGTGGATTTCCATTTGACTTATTTATCTAGGAAAAGTGTCTAGAATGTTATTATTTATAAAGATATGTATATGGGATAGATGTGACACCATGAAGCTTCTAGAACAAACTATAGGAAAATACACCTAATCTAGATGAAACTATAAGTAGAACCAAGTATGTAGGTCTTAGTATGGTTACTGTCAAAACTTTGTCTTATCTTTCTTAGACGATGAAATGATTTAGAAACAATTGATGACACCATGAAGATTTAAAGACACATGATTTGAATGTTTTTCCAATGTTTTCATAAGTTTTTAGGAATTTTTATAAGAATAAGTCCCTTGATCACAAATTTTATGAAATGAACTAGCAAATGTAGTCATATACATATGGAAATGATAATACATCATGTGTAGTACCTCTTCAAGTGAAGAGAGTTTACAGATTCACTAAACTCCTCACCCTCTAGAGTACATGAAGAAATGCCCCATTTTTATAGTCTTTTATTACTCAATATCGACGTAACCACCTGGGCCTAAATTTCCTTCCTTCACCAATTTTTTTCTTACTCATATTTTAAGTCTTAAAACCAAATCTCCCTCATATATTTTACTCTCGTAGAATTTCTTGTTGTATTACTGAGCCATTCGATCAGTGTAAATGCTATGTCGTTGTTCATCATTGAGCCTAACTTCATCAAGGCTTTCTAATTGAGAGAGTCATGCCTCTTGATAGCCTTCTTCTCCCATAATTTCTTGCAGTGAGATATAGAGACTAGGTATTTCAACCTCAAGCGGTAAAACCACTTCTACACCAAATACCAAAGAAAAATGGTTTTCCCCATCGGCGTTCTTACCGTTGTGTCAGCGGGCCCACAATCTTTGGAAAGAGATTTAAATTCCAATCTCATTTTTTCTCCTTGACAGTCTTAAGGAGAATGGATTTTAACATCTTGTTTGTAGCCTCATCATGTCCATTGGCCTAAGGGTAATAGAGAGAAGCCGTATGGTGATTTATTTTGAAATTTTCACACAGTTCACGTACTTCCTTGTTGTTTAAATATGTGTCATTATCAAAGATAATGACTTATCAGACCTTGTACCTACAAATGATTTGGTTTAGAATGAACTTAGTAATTACACATCTAGGCACGGTGGTAAGAGGCATGACTTCTACCCACTTAGTAAAGTATTATGTGGCCATGATTATGAATTTATGACCATCTATTGATGAGGGAGAGAACTTCCCTATCAAATCAAGCCCCACGTGGAAAATGTCCATGGTGTTGTAATTGGTTACAGAGCCTATGCCGAGTATGTGGATCTCATGGGAAAACTCTTGACATTTATGGCATTTACACACAAACTCTACCGCATCATGTTCTAACATGGGCTAAAAGTATCCATCCAATGTATCTTTCGAGTAATGGCATGGCCGGCAAAGTGACCTCCACATACTCCACTATGTAATTCATAAAGAATCTTCTCAGAGTCTTCTTTATCAACACATCATAACAACATTCCATCAAAGGCCCTACGATAGAGAACTTGTTTGAAGATAACATACTTATGAGTTATAACATGTAACCATCTTCATTTTTATGATGTTTCCCCTTCTAGATATGTATAGTGCACTATGAAATTAATGATGTCAGTGTACCACGGGCATGTAGAAATGAGAGGCATGATTTCAAAAAAATACACACACTTGTTGGGGAAGTCCATATTTACTAGATTGCCTCCATATAACAAGTTATCACCAACCCAGTCTGCAATGATTTTTCCTTTGACATATTTCTTATTAATAAATGTTAGCTCAAACTCGCCCATAAAAGTTATGAAGCATCCAAATTTCTTAGATAATGACCCTTGTGTGAGAAATTTCCATAGATGATCTGATTTAACAATAACCCTTATTTCTTGATTTATCATGTAATATCTTAAGTGCTTTGTCACGAAGACTATGGCAAGGCATTCCTTTTCTACCTATGTGTAATGTGTCTCATAGTCAAGAAATGTTTAACTAATAAAATAGACTACATGTTCTCATTTATCATCATCTTATAAAGCTAACAAGTAGTATAATGAGACATTCGTAGCTCATGAATACAAGATCAAGGGGCGATCTAACTTAGGTGGCATGAGTGTGGGAGGAGATAGTAAGAACCATTTAACTGAATCAAATGCCTCATTTCACTCTTTTTCTAATCAATGTAGTAATCCATTTTTAATAAATTGTTGATTAGGTGAATAGAAAAGGTTAGATCAGGGATAAACCTTCGGATTACACCAAGTTTTCTGAGAAAAGATCGATGCCGAATATTTTGATGGTGGATTCATTTCCATTACAACTTAGATTTTGGCTAGGTCTACATCAATCCCTCATGAAGATATGATGTATCCCAACAACTTACCTCCCGTTACACTGAATACACATTTTTTGGATTTAATGTGACACAATATTCGATTAAGTGAGAAAGAATTATAGGATTCACCTCAGGGTGATTGCAGCATTTCCTGACCTTAGCCACAAGATCATCCATGTAGGATTCCACAACCTTATGGATAATATCATGGAATATATAAGTCATCGCTCGTTGGTATTTTTCACCAATGTTCTTAAGTTCGAACAACATGACAACATAAAAATATGTTCCCTAAGGGGTTATGAATGTAATTTTGGTTTGATCATCCTCAGAGATTCTGATTTAGTTATATCTAGAAAACCCATTTCATGAGAAACAACAACTCATAACCATTTTTTGTGTCGATAATATCATCGATGGATGGTAATGGGAAATCATCTTTGGGAAAAGCCTTGTTGATATCTCTAAAGTCTATGTAAATGCAGATTTTTCCATTATTCTTTAGAATGGGGACGATATTAGAAACCCATTATGAATTATTGACTAGCTTGATGAACCCCACTTGTAGGATTTTCATCATTTATTCTTTCACCATGAGTGCGACCTTTGGCTTCATGGGTCTCGATTTCTATTTAATTGGCTTAGCATCTAGCTTAGTGATGAGGTTGTGAACTATAATGTGTGGCACAATTCCTATCATTTCCTTGTAGCTAAATGTGAAATATTTTTCATGCTCCTTGAGGATTCAGGTATGTATTTCTATCTCCTTTGGAGTTAGAGAGGATCCCAGCTTCAATATTTTTGGTTCCTCCTCCATCCTAATGTTTATATCAATTTTTCCTTCGATTAAGGAGGCATTACCCTCTTCAAATTTAGGTGGGGCCAGAGGTATCTCTAAGTATCCTTCCTCTTCTACCTCATAGACCTCAAGACCTTCCGTAGAGGAAGGGTCTATCATGGAATCTCCAAAGTAAGAGGAAGAGTGTGGGATGAGAGAAAATCTGATCTTATGATGAGCGGGATGCAAGTTTGTGTAGGCATTCAAAACCCTAGGATTGCTTCATCATTTTCAACGTAATATAAAGTGATAAACTCATTCTCAGCTTCTACATAAGTTAGAATCAGAGTTGTTGGTATCTTGTGAACCAAAGGTTTGGCACAAACTGAAACCATAAAGCTAGTGTCTTCTAACTTGTTGCTTGGGGTAAAACAAGAAGTAGAAGTTGTTATAGAGTCAACAAGGAGGTTTTTCTCTTTGGGTATAGCCTCAATTGAAATGAAATCAAAACCTTTACTTAACTTAAGGAAAATAATCTTGTAGAGTTGTAGATGTTCATCCCTAGTCTCGTATACTTTAGATACTTGATTTATAACTAGTTGCAAATCACCCAACACCCTAATATTAAAAGCACCCATCCTTTTGGCTACAATGAGACCAAGAAGGAGAGCCTCATATTCTGCTCCATTGTTAGTGCATTTGAAATTCAATTTAAAGGTGAAGGGCATGACCCTTCCCTGAGGGTTGGTAAGTATCACACCTGCCCCAACACCAAAGTGACACTTTTCTCCATCATAATTCAAGGTCCAATAGTCATCTAGGAAGATTGAAGTTGGATTATTTGTTGTATTATCTTCCCTTTCTTTTGAGACCTCTACCATGCATACATCATCATCCAAGAGAGATATGAGTCCCAGGGCATGTCCTATACCCATGGAATCAAACAAAAGAAGAAGGGGTAGGTCATTATCCAACAACTCAACTATCTTTGTTGTCATTATTGTTGACATTATCTCAACAATTAAATTTTTGTCCTTTACAACAAGAAATAATTCAATCAAACCCATAGTTTCTAGCTCTGTTTTAGGAACCATCATTTCTTGGTGCTTTGAGCTTATAGGTTTTTTTAACTAATTTTAAGGAAGCTCAAACTCATAATGAACCTCTCGGCATATTCTTTAAGTTATCTAGATGTATGTCGAAGGGTTTTGGATTACCTTGCATCATAAATACCTTTCATAAATGTAGGAATAGAACTTCCTAAAACAAATTGGAGGAATTTCCTTCATGTGATTAATCTAAGGATGATCGAGGATTATATTATAGTTGGTTTCCTGATCTATAATATAAAACTTGGTTAGAACCATCTTAGGTCCAAGGGTGACTAGCAATACTATAGTTCCAATTGATGTCACTTTGAGGTTGTCATATCCTCTCAGTGTGTTTCATATTGAGGATAAATTGGTCTCTTCGTAACCTAAATTTTGAAGGAAAGAGAAGGGGACTATGTTAACCATTTCCCCATCATCAATCATCACACACTTTACATAGTTGTTGTAAATCCAAACTTGTAAAAACAAGGTCAAATCACCTCTACGATCTATTTTAGTGTCCGTGGGCATCTTGCTGATGTAAAATACGAATCCAACATCTCTTTCAGGATTCCCTAGAGGATAAACATCAAATTCTATGTGGTTAATCTACACTTCTAGAGGAGAGGTGACATTAATCAAATTCCCAAGACATATTACTTCTAATAAAGCGGCTTTATGAGTAGGGGAATTCTTTAACAGATCCAAGAAGTAAATGTGAGAGAAAATTTTGGTCAGGTCATTGATCAAGTCATAATATCCTACTAGCTTACCTAGTGTATCATGAATGTCATCTGATATAGTCGGGTAGATTGGGATAGGCTACAAAGAATAATCTTTGGTTCTAGTGGAAGCATTAATCTAAGGTTTAGTGTCCAACTCTACCAATCCCACAATTTTTGTTTGTTGGTGACCATCCAAAGGAGGTGTCACCTATGAGTTTGACGAAGTTGAGGCTTCATGATCATTGGTTCCTATTACAATGCCTTTGTTTGAACTATTGGGATCTATTCTACCATATTTTGGATGTGTGGGGAGAGGATTGCTAAAGATCCTAAGTGGTGTGTTTTGTGGGGATACTGGTCCTGTGTAAGTGTTCTAAGTTGGCACTATCGGTTTGCCAGAAACATGTCAAAAAATAATTGTCTTTGAACCTCTAGAAAATGTTGTATAATTTTTTACAATCGTGTCATGTTCTTGAGTCATGTTTGCAAACCCTATTCAAACCAAAATATAAATTGGGATCATTATCTCAATGCCTTTGGTTTGTACTTTGTTGTAGTTTGAATTTTTGATTATTGTTCAATTACTTGATTGTTATAGTTAAAATTTGGGAATCCCTGCCCTTGGTTTTGGAATTGGTTCGGATACCCACCTGGTTATTGATTAGGACCTTAAATCTATGATTTTATTAGTTGCTAAGGTTGTTACTATTAAAATTGACAGAGTTGAGTGAGGGATAGAAGTTATTATTTCTTTGATTATTGTCATTGTTGTTGTTGTTGGTAGTATTTATATTGGGAGAACTAACAACATTGGGTTTCTTGGGCTGATCGGTAACACCGTCAGTTGTAACCCCATGATTATTATTAAGGATCTTTGGTCCTTGATTATTGTTTGTGTTGTTGGATTAATCAGGGTTATTTTGGTTAGGAGTGACTAACCTCCCATTTTTTCCATAAGTCTTACGACCACTGTCAATGGTTACTTGATCAATTTGGAGAGCACCCTCTAACACCTCTTCGTAGCTCCTTAGCGGGAACTTTTGGACTTCTTCCTTTGTATCTCTATTGAGGGAGTGTTGTCTCTCTATTGAGGGAGTGGAGGAAAAAATCACAAAGCTCCATCTGATCCATGTTTGGAGCACTTGTAGAGGAATAGAGAACCTATCGCCACCTTTGAATGAAGTGGGCAACGGACTCATTGTGCTCTTGTTTGATATGAAGGAATTATCTTATTCTTGTCCTTAAAATTTTGTTCATATAAAAATCCTTAATAAACTCTGACATGAGTTGCTTGAAGGAGTGTATTGAAGCCTCCGGTATCCTATAGTACCAATCGAGAGTGATACCTTCTAGCATCTTAGGGAAAATCTTCGCAACAACTGCATCCCATAGGAGCAGCTCTCGAATGGTCATTACGTAAGCTTTGATGTGAGCATTAGGATCCCCTCCCCTTTGAACTTTGTAATATCAAGTAAGGGTCTTGGGAGCATGATAGTCTGGATGGAGAAGTCTATAGGATCCTTAAGATATTTAGAATAGGTCCCCATTGCGTATGTTTCAACCATTAAATATCCTTGTTGGGAGGTGGAGGTTACATTAGATTCTAAATGGTACAGTGTAAAATTTTTTTGGGGCATATGGTATCCCTGTGGTTGACCATATGGACCTAGGTAAGTGTACATATCCCCCTGTGGTGATTTAGAGTACATGTGTATGTAGGGAGGTTGACTATTCGATATGGAGTTGAAGGAAAAAATATAGGGAATGTTACAATTATAGCTGGTATGGCATTTGAGAATGTAATTTCAACTAGTTATTATCGTATATATCCATATGTGGTATGAGGGGAATACCCAAGGTGCCCATCCCAATTATCAAATCTAGGACTTGAAACACCCATATAAACCGGAGGAGTATGCATGGTAGGTACTTGTGCATAATTTTTGGATAGTGAGAAACTCTTACTTAAGCTACATATGAACTTGAGTTTTCTCGGGAAATCTATAAGTCTTTGAATTTTTCTACTAACACCGAGATGACATCACCCATTGATGGGGTAGTGTTTTTTTTTGGTGTTTGTTTTTGAACTTTTGGAGGTTTTTAGGACTATGGTATCCTATTATGATTTTTTTGTTGGTATGACACCCCTCATTAGCAATGTTTTCTATTGTTGGAGGGGTAGTGTTATTGTTTTGGAGCAAGACATCAACATGTCATTATAACTTATCAAAAGCCCTATTTATATTCTAGAAGCATTGTTTTCTTCTAGCATATCATGCTAAGTAATCCTCATCTAGAGGCAGGAGTTGGTCCGATTGCATGCTAATGGGTTGTTAGAACAAAAATTAAGGAGATGAAATTTCCTCCCCAATGAAATTCATGTTGTTAGAAATTTACTACTTATGAGGGTTTGTTTATTGAACTTGGTCAATTTCCTCGATACATACAGTGGAACCAACATTGGTTCCCTAAAGAAGAGGATTTTGAGCCTGAGCAGTTGAATAGTTATCTACCCATGTAGAGAGTGAAGGTGATTGTTTTTGTCTACTGTTTGATAATTTTACATATCAAAACTTGAGAGGGGTCGACCATATTCATCATATCTTGACATATTCAAGGGGTATAAGAATACCCACAAAATAAAGGGAGAGAGGAAGATGGATGAAGAAAATGGAAACGTTTAGAGACTAGCTCTTCATTTTGGCTTTGCCAATTTGTACGAAAGAAAATAAAAACGTGACCTTTATTACACCCGACTTCCCAAGTCATGTTGAGACAAGCTGGTGTAGAATATAAATTGATGTGAGACTAGTAATGATGAAAAAGCTAATGAGGCAACCTTATATCTTCAACATGCAATATTGGGATCTGTGATTCTAAGGAAAAGAAATCCATTCTACATTGAAGTGGTCTAAGGGATACATCCGATATAATAACTACTTGGAGGCTTCATCAATATCAAGCTCATCAATATTTTGTCTACTAGTTGTGGAACATGAGGAAAGTGACTGCAAGCACCTCGTATAGATTTCTAGAAAAGGTCATGGAAGTGAAAACGAGAGGCATTATGAAACCACAAGGACTATGAGAGGTTTTCATATGACATCCCTCGTGGTAGACCATATAGACATGGGTAAGTGTACATATCCCCCTCTAGTAATTTAGATTACATGTGTATCTAGGGGGGTTGACTATTTTGATATGGATTTGAAGGAATAAAATTAAGGAACGTTGCATTTCTAGCCGGTATGGCATTTGAGAATGCACTTCTGACCAGTACCTATTGTAGATATTAATATATGGTGTGAGAAGGTATACCCATAGTGCCTATCCTAATTTGGAAATCTCTAGGGCTTGGAGCACTCGTATAAACTGGAGGATTCTATGTAGTAGATACTTGTCCATAGTTTTGTGGATAGTGAGAAACTCTTTCTTTCCCTACTTATGAACTTTTAGTTTTTAGGGAAAGCTCTAACTCTTTGAATTTATCTACTAACACTGAGATGACACCAATTGTTAATGGGGTTGTGTCTTATTTTAGTGCTTGTTGTTGAACTTTTGGAGGTTTTTGAGAATTATGGTATACTGCTATGAATTGTATGTTGTTGTGTCCCCTCATTGGAAATGTTTTTAGTTGTCATAGAGGGGAAGTTTTATTCTTTTGGAGGAAGACATTAACATGTCATTGCAGCCTATCAAAAGCATAATTTATATTCTAGAAGCATTGTTTGCTTCTAGCATATCATGCTAAGTAATCATCATCTAGAGGTAGGAGTTGGTATGATTGCATGCTAATGGGTTATCTGAACAAAACCTGAGGAGATGAACTTTCCTCCCCAGTGAAATTCATGTTGTTAGAACTTGACTACTCAGGAGGATGTGTTTATGTGATTTGGTCAAGCTCCTTGATACGTACAGAGGAACCAACATTGGTTCCCTAAAGAAAAATATTTTGAGCTTAAGTAGTTAAATAGTTACTTGCCCATGTAGAGAGCGAAGGTGATTATTGTTGCCCCGCCTATTTGATAATTGTAAATATAAAAAACGAGAGGGGTTGACCATATTCATCATATGTTGACATATTTGAATGGTATAATAATACCCAAAGAATAAAGGGAGAGAGGAATACGGATGAAGAAAATGGAAATGTTTAGAGACTATCTCTTCATGTCATCTTTACCAATTTGTACAAAAGAAAATAAACACGTGACCTTCTTCACACCCGAATTCCCGGTCGTGCCAAGATAGCTAGTGTAGAATAGAAATAGATGTGAGTCTAGTAATGATGAAAATGATAATGAGACAAAATTATATCTTCAACACACAATATCGGGATCTGCATGAGTCTAAGGAAAAGAAATCCATCCTAAGTTGAAGTGGTGTTATGGATTGATTTGATAGAATAACTACTCGGAGGTTCCAATCAATATCGAGCTTTGTCAAGATTCTATCTACTATTTTTGTAACATGCAAAAAGTGACTGCAGTACCTTGTATAGATTTCTAGAAAAGTTCATGGAAGTGATAACAATAGTTGTAATGAAACCATAAGGACTATGGGAGATTTACCGACCACAGTGTAGAAATTCCTAGATTGATTGGTGATATGTTTAATGTTGAAATTTGTGCAATGATATCATGTGGAAGTGGTGATGATATAAATACCGATGCATGCAAACTAGTGTCGATGTTTAATTGGTCAATAGGCCCGTTGGGTTGTGGGACATGGGGATCACAATCATGAACTCATGGACGTTCGATCCTTTTAAGGTCATGTGTGTAATCAAAGCTTATTTCCAAGAGCAATCCAATAATTATAGGCTTGATTAGCTGTAGTGTTTAATGTGTTTTATTTTTATATCTTCTCATAATACCTATTATGTGTGCATTAAACTAAAAGCATAAACCCGTATCAATATTGGTCAATAACTCTGGCACATTTAGTTGTGGTACCAGTGGATCACAACCAAATTTTTTCACTTGTTGTGGACCTTTGATGGTCATGTGGAATGAATTGAAGTGATTTTGATTAAACAAACTAACTATAAAAAGAAATTTAATCTATGTTTTTGTATTTTCACAACATATCTGAACAAAACAATGGAAGAAAACTAATCTAATAAAAGTAAATATTTTTGATCTTTTATGGGTTTTTAAACAATGTTTCTAATCTAATAAATGAAATTAAATACAAGTAATCATCTGGTTTTAGTTAATTACTTGTGTAAGTATGTGAATATAGATCTAAAACAACTAAGATAATTTAGTCAAACCCCTTCAAACCTACCTCAGAGGTAAAGAAAAAATCATAACCCTAGAAGAGCTATTGTTCCCCACTACTTCCCTGGTAATGTCAAAGAGAAAACTTTCTAATGATTTTCTCTATTTGGAATTTCTTAATCAACTGAAATGAAAAAATTTACTACTTTATTTTATATGTATTTGAAATGAATAACTCAGAATTGATAATTTGACAAATGAAACAAACATACAAATAATTCCAACCTAGATAAGCAAGAGTCTTAGAAAATCTGGTTGTATTTGTATCTAGCCCCTCAGTTTGTACCTTTGTTTCTTTATGTGCCCAAATGAGTCCAAGGAATTGAGAATGCAAAGGAAACAACATGATAGGGTACTTGAGCAATGACAACTTGAAGGCGGTTTGATTACAATTCATGTGGAATAGAGATAGTAAAAGTGAATAGAGCTTGGCTTTGCAATTTCCACCATTATTGTGGTAGAAATACTATGCAAGATACACAAAATTCTCAAGCCCTTTTCTTGAATAAAATCATTGAATATATAGGAATTAGTGGGATGTTCCTTCATGCACAAGGAATCCTTGGAGTGACAAATCATTTGGTAAAGAGGCAATTCAAACTAATTAAATCTATTTAAAAATAGAAGAGGTAAGGAATACCATGCAATAAGGAAGTTGGGATTTGGAACCATCTAAGACAGGTAAGAAATGTGTTTTAAAAAGAAGTTAAGTGAACTGTCGCATGTGAATTTTACACATGGAAGGTTCGGAAAACGTATGTAGAAACACCACCCTATGCAAGCCATCGGTTATAGGACCATCGCCCTACGTAAGGAATCGGTTTTTGGACCGTCACCTGCATGTCTTGGCACTAAAGGCCAAAACATGCACAAAATGAAGCAAGAAGCTGGAAAAAGCATGGAAAAGCTAAGTAAGGATGTCTAGGCTAAAAATATACAATGCAAATGGGTTTAGTAACTCAAACACCTTTTTAAAGGACATGAATCATCATTGGGTACTTTTGTAACCATTTTTTGACAATGTAACACATGCAATTTTGGGTGCATACGAAACCATGCACATAATGTTGCACACATTCATGCATCATGAAAATAAGAAAATATTTTATTTATTGAAATCTTCACAGGTTTTATAATGTTGGAAACTAGATGAGAAAAATGGAAGAATGTTATCTCTTTTTCTTTGCTCAAATTGATCTCTCTCTTGAGTACACAAAATTGAAAGCCTTTAAGAAAAAGGGTGTCATTACATTATATAGAAGAAGAAATGACTCTTCACCTACCCCATGTGTTTTTCACTTTCCTTTTCAAAAACTAAATTTTGGTATTCCCAAGAAAGCACATTCAGCCCCTTTTATAAAATAATGGTGACTTATTATATCATCCAATTTTTCATTAATGAGGTTTTGCATCAATGAAAACACCTATACCAAAACATGTGAACAATCTCTCCATTTTTCATTCATGAAAAACCACCGAACTTCTCCCCCTTTTTAAATTAATGAAAAATGAATCCATGTACCTAATTGAAATTCATCTTCCTCATCTTCAAATGATCACCATTTCATTAGAAACATCAAGAAAATGTCTCTTTCAAGATCAAAACTTGAAAAACTATCTCAAAAATTGATTTTTAGCCATTTTAATCATTGAAATAATAGGCTCCCCCAAGGAAAAGTACATACACCACATATTCATACCAATAAACATGAATAAATCAATGTCATACCTCTACTTTGGGTTATAGAACCATCATCTTACTTCGAGCATACGAAACTTGACATTTCTCACAAAAACTATATTTTTTTCAATATGAGACCATTGAACCAAACCTACATCGATGGTAAAACCTCGTGAACATGCCAAAAATGATGAACGAGGACCAAAAATTTTATTCTTACCTTCGCTTTACGCAATCTCAACCATCAAGGCACAAATTGATTATCTCTTACCATTTTTACTTCAAAATATATCAAGCATAGATATCCCTCTACTAACCTTTCGGTGTCATTTCACCTAACTTTGGTGAGCTCTAGACTTACAATCATGCAAAGAAAAAACAACATACAACTCCCCTGAAATCAGAACATTCTCCTCTTTAGGAAACCACAAAAATTTTCATATAAACATTTCTTGCATGCCTCAAGACAACTCAAACACTTTTCAGTCCTTGTAGGCACTTTTGGATGAAATAATGTAATTTAGAAACTGAAATTCTTCCCTATGAAGATAAATAGTCATAACATACCTTGCATTACTTTACAATATCTAGAATACCTTTTAGGAGTAAAATTATATGCTCTCTGTCATAAAAATATATTTATACACCATTCTCTCCTCACATACCCGTAGCTTCACTTTTAAATATTGTAGCATTACCCAATACCAATTTAGATTCTTGATTCATCATTTAGCTGCAAGCATGACTAATGGGCCTAGACAAGTGCTACTTTATTATCAAATTGAATTACTCACATAGGACATCTTATATCCTTCTTGAACTCAACACTAGGTTTATATGTTGTCAAAAACTTCTTTTAATATCGACTCCCCATGGGAGTGTACCCCTTCAAATATTTTGAGCACTATGCCAATTCTATCCTTCTCTCTTGAACACCCAACTTGATTCTTATGCAAATTCATGATGATAGGGTGACATACCTTTGAAGAAACAAACACCAAATCACAAAGTATAAGATCAAGAACATACCACACCTTTCTTAGATGCACAGACCCAAAACTCTATTGAAAATAACATCTGTACTCGAAATCACACTTAGTTCATCTCGGACTCGATACATACCTCTTAAGATAATATAAACATATAGCATCATTTTAGAACCCTAGAATATTGCAAAGTTCTCTTATACTCTTTCATAGATCTCACTAATTCATTCAACTGTGAAAGACCTTATAAGTCATCTCACATGTTCATTGGTCTCTATCACACATCATTATCACATTCGAGACACTTATTAGGCCATATACTCCCTTGAATCACTATAACACATTATTGTAGAAAAAGGACAACATACAGTTTGTTATCCTTTTCATTCACTTGAAACTTTCTGAATTAGACCCTCTCAAACATGTTAGTACATTCATACTCATGGAATTAAAGTGAGCCTAAACATATTTTTAATACTCCTTTTCACCTTATGTTATCAGGTTAAATAGTCCAATATACTATCTCAGAGCTTAATGAACTTGTACACCATCATGCACCACATAGACACTTCTTAAGATTCACACCTCTTGTTCATTCTTCAAAATGCATTTACATATTGTATTTTCATCAAAATAAAATTTGATATAACACAATAAACATCATGATACTATAGGATATTGATATTCACATACCCTCATATACAATATTTCACATGATTCACACATTTCAAGGGACTTAGAATACTTGATCATCATCAGAAAATTTAAACCATACATGGTCCTTTGTAGTTTTGAAGTACACTCAACATGTCCTACAAAATTATCTGAATATGTAGCCCATTTTCAAAATAATATAAAATTATAAAAGATCATTTCAGTAATCACCAAGTACTAGGAATTACAATTACATACCTTAAAAGCATTCTCAAATAGAGATAACTCCTTATTGACTTGAGAAATCATATTTACCTTCATATGAACTCATATGCATCATCCTTAAGTATTTTTGTCCCTATGGTGGTTTAAATGATAGATCCCAAAGATCATACCTTATCTTCATGATTTCTTCATTGACTTAGTGCATCTACTCAACTTAAGGCTAAGAATAAACACCATATGTTCTTGACATTGAGGTACATTTCATAGTCTTTTAGCTAATGATTTTACAATCCTATAACATCATGACAATGTTTATTATTCATGTAGACCCGAGTGCACACATGCCTTGATGAAAAAATGATAATTTTATTCTTGAAAAGATATTTAAACCTTCTCTTACTTAGAACATCATAAAAAATTGTGAACCAACTTCATGGAATCCTATGATTGATCATACATACTCAAGCATTGTCTTGGAGATCTCAAGATCACATAATATTAAAACACAACAAATTTTCCCTTGATCATAATCTAGATTTTATTCATGGGTTTTATACACTCATTGATGCCTTTAGAGACTAGATAGGACAACAAGGAAATAATTACATCATGTTGTCACCTTAATATTGTATACAAAGGCTATTAGGCCTTCAAATCATAATTTTTATGCTTAACTTTTGATGCCCACACTTTCAAGATGAAATACTACCTATTGTAGATAACTATTTGACCATATAATCACCTCCTACCATCCTAAGAAGCATTTATCTTGATTTGGAAGCATGAACATTATTTTCATACCTGTAATCACCTTGGTTTTCACTTAAATTCACCTGATTTTGATCACATTTACGCCTCAGACCATATTTTAGGTGATTGTCGATCAATTCATCATATTGATGACTCATTCCATATTCAAATGTCCTTTTCAAATAATTAGTTCACTTAACACCATGATAGGTTCTTCATACTAATCAAATAACCATGAACATTTTGACTTAATAGACTTTATATGACTAGGATAGAAAAATGAATGACCTTGAGGACTTGGAAGTACAACTCATACTTGGTTTACAATTAGATACCAAACCATAACTTCATAAACATAACACACTCTTTAATACTCTTGATTCATGAACTAACATCATATGACCAACTCTTGATATATCATTTTTTCTCAAGCCAAACAACATGATACAACCTGACCATAGACACATCCATCAGTTCTAACTATCCACTCAAATCAAAATAAGGACCTTTTTCTATAATGAAAAGACACAAAAACCTATCATAAGACCTCATCATGACTCTTACACTCACTAAGTCATCTCAGATATACCACTTCATCATGAAAAAGCAAACTCAAACACATACATATACACTTTAAGAACAACAAGACTTGAATCTTGACATACACAACTAAACTAACTATATAGAATCACAAGAACATAATTATATGATTAAAATGACATACTTTAACACCATGAAGAAGACACACATAGGCCAAGAAATATCCCCCTCACTTCGATGCATCATTTGAACCAATACACCTCTAAGAAGCCTAGTATAGGAATTTGTCATCATTGAAGATCAAGAAGGGATACCTAAGAAGATTCTAAGCCTTCTTTTGGCTCCTTGATTGATTCATTATTTTCTTATTCTTTGTTTAATACAACAGAATCCTCTCTAGGATCAATCATACCCTTGAGATTTTCATGAACACTTTGTCTATCCTCTTTTTTCTTCTTGTATTCCTTAACTTGTGGTTTTGATCCTTTCTTTAACTACCCTACATCATAGAATCTTTTAATGTGCCCTACCTTGTGGCACCTAAAACTTTCCAATTATCTTCTCTTGCACTCAATTGCCTTATGTCCAAAACCATTGCAAGTAAAGAAATATCCATTGAAATTTCTTGAATACCCTCTAGTGTTTGATTTTCTATTCTTTCAATACTTAAAAATATGTACCTTTGCATGATACGAGGTAACATTCTAAACCATATCTCTAACCTAACTTTTGCTCCTTCTTTCCTTGACATTCATCTTCATTATTTCCTATTGGCATGTAGGCCTAATAGGTGTTTTTGTTGATGAAAAACCACATTAATGACAAACTGGAGGTTGTAGGATGATTTCATGATGTTGTATGAGGTTTTGACATGGTGTTTCAATATGTGATTCAGTTCTTATATTGGGATTCAAATGAGGTGTGCTAGCTTTAGGAAGCCTATTTAGGTGCCTAGGTGATGTAGCATGGTAGTATGAGATTCTTGGATGATTTTGAAGCATGTTTATAGATTACCTAGTATGTTTTGAGGGTGCTTGAGAACTCACAGTAGTGGAATAGTGTAGATACGTGTGGTTTGCTTTGTTATAGGTGCTCATTAGGAGGAGGTAAGGCAACTAAGAGGTGTGGAAAAGTGATTTAGAGATATATAATCTCATATATGCATAAAATTGGGTATATCAAGACATATGGAGTATGTTTGGGTCATTTTCAAAGGTTTTATGTTCATTTATTACTTTGGTTTAGTTTGTCCAAGTTGTTTCTATGAGGGTCAAACATGTTTTCTTAGGTAAGTCTCGGTTTGGAAGGTTTCAGCCATTGTGATGTCAAGTATGATGATTAAATATGTTATAGGGATGAGTGATGATTCTCTAAGAAAAAAAGTAGGTTCCCATGATGATATTTTTGTAAGTTATTGTTGTTTTGGTGAAACAAGGTCAAGAATAAGTACATTTGTAGCTCGAATACAATTTCAAATGCTTGTTGTGGAAAATATTCTTACATGTGACCTTGATCCTTTCAGGTTATATCCTAAGGTGAATGAATAATGTTTCATAATAATAATGAGGTCATTTTATCGTCAGGTTTTTATGAACGAATGTTAAGAAGGTAAGAAGGTCTAAAACCCTAGTTAAACCCTAACTAGGAGCAGTTTGAAAAAGGTGAAGTATTATGAGTCTATTTTGATTGAAATCTAAAATGTGATGATTTTATGTTGTATTATACTCCTCTGGATTTCCAAAATTTATAGTTGAGGTCTTGACCATATGTGGGCCCCACCTGAAAACAATAGTTTATGAAGAGTTTCAGTTTAGGACAAGTTGGTCCAAAGAAGTGATATGCAAAATTGATGTTGTATGATGTATGTGAGTTTTTATTTATTTCCATAGAGGTTTTAGGTTAATTTGATGTAGGTACATGGTATTTTGTAGCTCAAACATGTTGACTGGTTAAAGGGTAGTTTTGAGCCCATAACAAGTAGGTTACGGTGTTTTGGCCACTATAGAGCTACAAGTGGAATTTTGAGGTGATTAAAGTTATGTTATAAATAAAATTCAGATATATTTTCATTGATATATTTATTTCCTCATTATGAAGTGATTTAACAAGTAACTCTTCCACGTACCCGACCTCCCGAGGTTGTGCCGAGACAGCCGGTGGGGGTAGAATATGCGTTGGATTTAGACAAACTAGTTAGGCAGTCTAATGTCTTCGACACGCACTAGTGGAATTTGTGAATCTAAGGCAAAGAAGGCCCTTCTAACTTGGACTGGTGTGATAGATCGATCAGCAAGGATGACTGCTCGAAGGCTCCAATCAATATCGAGCTCTGGCGTGATTCGATCTATGGGTTGCGGAATACGTGGAAAATGACCTGGGATAGTTTCGTGTATATCTCCTGATAAGGTCATATGGTGGATGATGAATATAATTTGACTCTACGGACGATTTTCTGGCCTAGTCCAGAATTCCCTAGCTTCGTTAGCCGCGATATCTAGTAAGGACAGTTGTTCGATGATGATAGGTGGAAGTGGAGTGGACCTGAATACCAAGGTGCGTAGGTTAGTGTCTATATCTAATTGACTTATGGACTCGTTGGGCTGTGGGATCTGTGGATCACAACCATAGACTCTCGGTTGTTGCGGTCCTGTTATGGTCATACGTGAGATCAAGTTCTAATCCCTAGTATCTAGTAATCGTATGCTTTCTCAGCTTCTATATTTAGAACCAATAGTTGTGTAATCTTCTCAGAATACCTTATAGGAATTCTCGCAACTTGGATTCTTAAGCTGGTATCTATATCTATGAGGGTGTCTCCAGCATCTGGCTGTGGAACTAAAGGATCGCACCCGAATGTTTGTTCTCTTTCGAGCCCTTCTACAGTCATGTGAGTGTTGTGCCTAGGGCAATCTATAGTTTGGTTGGTTCGACCAAAATATGTGTGCTTGGTCGTCTTCTATGTTTAATCCTCTTAGTTGAGGACTGATCTGTTGTAAATCTGTGGTTGTTCGGAATACTTGTATCCTGAGATTTTGGTCTATGTCAACTATTGCTGTGACTAGGTTTGGTTGAGGCACGATTGGCTCAAATATATATTCCCTGGGCTCTTGAGGTCCCGTGATTGTCATACGAAACAAAATGCAAATCTAACTGTAACGAAGCAAATTCTAACTATGTGAAATAAATCTAACTGTATAACTTTTATTCTTCTAAGAAAATTTTTAATAATTTTAAGGAAAGAAAACTATTTTAAGCATATCTAGAAATAATAACTAAACAATAATTTGAAACAGACAAGATAACCGAGTGTAGTTATTTGCCTGTGCGATTTTGTAGAATTACTCTAAATAAAACAGCTTGTCTAATCTACCGGCAAGATTCTCGATCCTACCTCAGAAGTGAGGAGTGAATCATAGTTTCTCAGAAACTATCAATCCCCACAGCTTCCCTGGAAATATCGAGAATAGAATTTATTGAAATAAAGTGATTAACTACTCTATTTGATATGATTCTGACTAGAACTTTGAAATTTAAAACCTGGATTCTGCAGAACAGTGGCGAATCCGATGGTGTATGTGATCTCGTCCCCTCAGTATGATCTCCTCGTTCTTTCGTGTTCACGTGGATCCAGAAAAGCGTGTGATGCTAGCACCGATAGGAGTAGATTTTGGGACAAGGACAGCTTAGAATGCAGACCGAAAATGCGAGTAGGAGAGGGATAGCGCAAGAGTACAGAGCTTGGCTTATGCGATTCCTAGCGGGATTTTACTATGAGCCATGCAACATGAAGTGACCAGAACCTGTAACTATCCTATACGAAGAGCAAAACCTGCAACTTTAATGGCTTCTTAAGTGATTCTGTTCCAATAGATTGGATAAAATAAAGACACTGCTTGCACAAGTTGGATATGTGGCTTACCAACAGCTGAATAAAGCTAACCAGGCATATAATGAACTGAACTAAGAACACCAAGATACGATGAAAGCAAATCTACAGCAAAGAGAAACTCAGAGGCAAGCTTCTAACTGGATTTGGATGAGATAACAAAGACTTACCTACACAAGATGGGTCTGTGGCTTACTAACAATACTGAACAATACTATCTAAACATGCAAGGAATTAACACTATGGCTTCTAAAGAGAATAAAAGACTGAAATATGAGAATCAGAGCATGAAATTGAGTGATGAGGGCAAACCATTTGCTTATGCACAAACCATGCATTTATAGGAATTGAAACATCCAAAAACCAAAACCAAATGGAACTCCTAAACAATAAACAAAGAAAAAACACTATTCCAGGGGACCAAAAACATAAATGCATGCTCAAGTCGGCAAAAAAAAGCTGGTGAATCGTGATATTTCACGCGAGTCACATCAAAGAACGTTACGGAAAAAGTGCACGGGACCGCCGCTCCGAGCGAGGGCGGCGGTTCTGAGGACGCCGCCCTGATAGGGCGGCGGTCCTGAGGCCCACCAGCCCTGTGGGGCGGCGGTTTCATCTTGAAGAACAAAAGGCCAAGGAAAAAGAAAAAGGGGAAAACAAAGGGCACTTTGGGGCTAAGCGGGGCATGCGGGATGTTAACGCATACTCGAGGGCTTTTCCGGATCCGAACACCTTGCGAGGAGACTGTATCATCATCGGGGTACTTGTTACACTTATTCGGCGCGATCTGATACCTTACAATTTTGGAGTACGTACATATTGCCCCCTCGGAGAAGCGTTTTAGCCATGAAGAGGCATAAAGCGGTGGGTCAGTATGGCGATCCCGAAATGGGGAGTTAGAAGCTATACCTTACGCGTCGTGTCTTTGAAATGACGCCATCCGAAATTCCCTTACTGCAAAATGAAAAGAGAGCTCAAGTGCAGATAGATGCAATAACTTGGAAGATAAACGCTAAAATAATAGGGAAGGAGAACGTACCATTCATGCGGGGATAGAAACTTACCTCCATCAGTGCTCCAAACCTGTGAAAAAGTCATTTTAAAATGAAAAAAGAATGATATATATGAAAGTGGGCCCATTTTCCTATTCATTTGTGAGTTGATTTGATTGATTTTGAGCTATGGGACCACGGTGTGACGGTTTCTCACGCGAGTAGAGTCGAAACGTTCGCAGTGAGATCGTGATCATGCCTCCACGTGCGGAACACCAACCTCAGCGATCACAGGTTGGTTTTCTTCCATTTTGTGTTTTTCCCCCTTTAAATTTGAAATGTTAAATTCGTTATAATGGGGGGGTTATTTTTGAAAATGTTAGGTTCAAAAGGTCCACCTAGGGGGGGCGCCTACTGGGTAGGCTCCATTTTTAGTTTAAATGGTCTATTTTTGCTCATTTTGGGCTTTTTGGGGTTAACAACCCATGCGGGTTTCGGACCGCGACCGCCGCCCTGGCCAGGGCGGCGGTTACATGACCGCCGCCCTGTTCAAGGTGGCGGTTACACGACCGCCACCCTTAAGGCGGCGGTTACAAAACCGCCTCCCTGCTCAGGGCGGCGGTTTTGACCAGAATGCAAAAGAACTTGAATTTTGAGATTGCACTTGTATTTTCTTGCACTTCTATGCATTTTTATGACTCTCTTGGTATTATTCAGATACTAACTTGCTCTGTTTTGTGTGTTTTTGGGTGTATGCAGGCGAGGAGGAGTATATTAGATGGAGCCGAGAGAGAGAGTGTGATTGGCTTTCGGGGGTATTGGATGCCCTTTCTCAGGATGAGGAGGATACATTACAGAGGGCGGCATATTGCGTATATCACGCGTGCCCCATGTCACACCATCCAGTCACATACTTTGTGACTTATTTTCATATTGGGATGCAGATCGGAACACTTTCCGATTGCCAGGGGTCCGTGGTGAGTGGACCATTACTTTGGAGGATGTCTACCGTATCCTGGGGGTCCCGATCATCGGGAGGAGACTCACACTGGAGACGGCAGGGTCCCGAGCACAGATTGCACAGTGGGCAGGCTACATGGGAGATGCAGCCATCTCCACGGGGTCGAAGAAGGGAGTGAGAGTTCGATCCATTCCTTCTTTGCCCATCCCCGTATTTCGACAGGCTATCATGGGGATCCTTGCCTCGAGGCTGATCGGGGACAAGGGAGGGGATACTTTACTATACTGCTGGGCCCCCATCATTGCACAGATAGAGGGGCATGGCCGGATATACGCCTGGGGCGCAGATATTCTGGGGACCACCTACCATGATTTATACAGGGTGGTCCATCTACAGGGACAGTCTTTGAGCCACCCTACTCTAGTCATGAGTTGGGTGTATGAGCGTTTTATCCCCTATGGCAGAGGCGTGGAGGTGGCAGATCCCGGGGCTGTGAGGGCAGCCAGATGGACAGATATGTCGGTGCTTAGAGCACCTCACCAGCCAGTTGCCTCTCTTACTACAGCAGACATGGAGGCGACACCGTACCAGCTTATGGCCGGTATATGGGGAGAGGAGACTCTTACATTGATTTCTTGCTCCACCACAGGGCAGCTCATCGACCGTGTGGGACGGGTGGAGGTACATCCTTTCGGCAGGGTTCCTCAGCAGTTTGGCCTACCATATACGGGCATGCTTCCTCCAGTGGCACCAGTCTATAGATCAGTCCGCGAGGCTAGAGGGGGGCCTAGAGGCCGTGGTTGGACAGTGATCACTCCTGGCACTCCCATTGCAGCCAGGAGGATAGTTCGGGCTAGAGGGAGAGCTGGTGCGCCTCGGGCACCTTTACTTCAGATTGCTGCGGGTCCCGCTCACAGCAGCGATGACCCCATAGATATTGACTCCGATTCTGAGGAGTTTACAGAGGGAGGATCGGAGGAGCAGACGGATGATAGCGATCCTGAGTGGCATGACACTCAGGATATCAATGCGGCGAGAGAGGGCGAGCGAGTGCGAGAGAGAGACACTCTAGTCTCAGAGGAGCCACTCTCCCAGGGCCATGGTGGAGAGGATGAGTCATTGCGGGGCGTCATGTTGCTCCTACTACAGGAGCAGCCCCTCAGTCGGCAGCGGCATCCGTGGCGGGTGCCGGCCCTAGTGACCCATCTTGGAGGCCGGTGATCCGAGTAAGTTATCCTTTCTTCCTTTCAATGCTTGTTTAGTTTAGGATTTGTTTTAATTGCTATTTCTCCTTGTGTTTTGATATTGTATCTTTTAGCCTCTTGTCTAGTTTCTAATTCGTTTTTCTTCTTTGTTTGCAGAGACTGTTGATGAGTGGCGGGATCTAATCCACAGGGTATGCACTGATTCCCTGATGATCCCTATGGATAGGACCCGTGCGGAGCTGTCCGTAGATGCCGGGGAGCCCTCAGCAGCCGGTAGGCATACCGACGTCTTCGCTCCCGTTTGGCACGTGGCCAGGATGGTGTCGACTCTCCGTACAGAGTTGGCAGGCTATAGGACAGCCGAGCGTCTTATGAGGAGCCATTCTCGTGGCGAGACCGCGGCTGCCCCTCGGGACCCTGAGCCCTCCGTGCATTCAGAGCGCCGGCGTAGCCGGAGCCCTAGGCGAGGGCGCGCACCTTCGGAGGGGTCGCGTAGGGGTTGAGAGACCACTTGGCTCCTATGTATTTTGTACTATAGATTCTTTTGTATATCACGGGCTCTTTGAGCATTTTGACCATGCCTAGTGCATGATGGCATTGTATATAAACATTGATTATTTATATATATGCATTCGTTTTTGGACCAAAACTTGTCACTCATGTTTTCCCTTTTTGTTTCCAACTGCTTTGTGTATACTACGATGTATGTTTTATATGCTTTCTAGAATGTATGCAATGGAAAACAGATGATGTAAATGTTTGCTTTCTTTTTGTGTTTTATGATGCTGATACATGATACTGTAGATATATTGTGATTTTGAATCTTAGCTTCTGTGAGCAATTTGGATATCTCATGTTTGTTTTGGCAAAGTGATGAAAATAACAAATATGATGAACAGATAAACTTGCCCCACTCCTAACTCCACGCAACCAGTAAGATGCGAGGGCTCATCACCAAGAGCCAGGAAGGGCGCAAGTTATGAAATGTGATGAAATGATAGCGATGAAAGATAGACAAAGCTTTGGCGGACCAAATTGAAAGCTACAAGCTGACTCCACCCGGGTGACTTCATAGTTTTGGATGCAACTTGCTTTGCGGTTTATCTAGACTTAGACCCGTAGATGGCCACATAGTAGACAAAATCTGGGTTTTTAGGATTTTTAACTCTTTTTGGAATTTTGAATATCTGATTCATTCGTTTTTGACTCAAAGTTTGAATAGTTTGTTTATGACCTTTTAACGTTTGCTTTGTCAAGAGGACCCCCTACACTTTGCCCCATGCTACTAGTAAGAAGCGTGGGTTTATCACCATGGGCAAGGCATAGGCGAGTAAGGGCATTTCCATCCTTTCCCAACCCTACGTCACTAGTAAGAGACGCAAGCTCATCACCAAAGGTTGGTGGGGCAAGGAAATGTGTAAAATTAAAATTTTCTGTTTAATCACTTTTTGACTTGTCTTTTTGAGTAAGATGTCAGTATATGCTTATTTCCAAAGAGATGTATATATGGGATAGATGTGACACCATGAAGCTTCTAGAACAGACCTTAGGCAAGACACCTATTCTAAGAAGAAATCAAGGCGAGAAAAGACTTGCAGATCTTGGTATGGTTACCGTTAAGACTTTGTCATGTCTATTTTATTTGATAAAAGATTCTGAAGTGATTGATGATATCGTGAAAATGGAGAGATATGATTAGAAAGTTTTGTGCCAACAACATCATGAGTTTGTAATGAATTGCTTTGAGAATAGACTCCTTGATCACAATTGTGTAAGAAACGAATGGACAAAATGATCCTAATTTATATGAAAATGCAATGTAGATAGCTATATAGGTAGCGTTAGCTGCTTATGCGTAGAAACGTTTGAGGTGCAGGGAATTGACTGTTTCGCCAAACTCCTCACCTTCTAACGTACATAAGAGGTATGCACCATTTCCATAGTCCTTCATGACTCGGTATGGGCCCAACCATTTGGGCCGGAATTTCCTTCCTTCGCCGGTCTTCTTATCGATCCGGTTGTCTAGTCTTAGAACTAGATCACCTTCGTATATGTCACGTTCATAGACCTTCTTGTTATACTGCCGGCACATCCGGTCAGCGTAGACTCTATGTCATTGTTCAGCATCTAACCTGGTTTCATCTAGGCTTTCTAGTTGGGAAAGACGCGCTTCTCTGTAAGCGTCTTCATCCAGAACTCCTTGTAATGAAATGCGAAGACTAGGTATTTCAACCTCGAGTGGGAGAACTGCTTCTGCCCCAAATACCAGTGAGAAAGGAGTTGCTCCCGTTGGTGTTCTTATTGAGGTTCGGTGGGCCCATAAGGCCGGGTATAACTTTAAATGCCAATCTCGCTTGTTTTCTTTTACCGTTTTAAGGAGAATGGCTTTCAGTGTTTTATTTGTTGCTTCAGCCTGTCCGTTGGCTTGGGGATAATACAAGGAAGCCGTATGATGGCTTATCTTAAATTTATTGCATAGCTCACGAACCTCTTCATTCTTAAAAGAAGTTCCATTATCGGAGATAATGATTTGCGGGATACCGTACCTGCAAATGATTTGGTTTAAAATGAACTTAGCGATTACAGAACCAGGTACAGTAGTAAGAGGCATGGCCTCCACCCATTTGGTAAAATATTCAGTGGCCGTGATTATAAAATTATGGCCATCTGTGGATGAGGGAGAGAATTTCCCTATTAAGTCTAGACCCCATGTAGAAAAGGGCCATGGAGTTGCGATTGGTTGTAGAGCTTGTCTTTGGCATGTGGATCTCATGAGAGAATTCTTGACATTTATGACACTTGTGTGCAAACTCTATCGCGTCACGTTCTAGAGTGGGCCAGAAATAGCCCATTCGATGTATTTTTCGAGTGGTGGCATGGCCACCGAAGTGGCCTCCACATATACCGCTGTGGGATTCATGGAGAATCCTCTTGGACTCTCTCTGTGTTGACACACCTTAAGAGCATTCCATCGAATGCTTTTCGATAGAAACACCTGCTCTATAATGACATATTTAGCTACGATTATATGCGTAACCGCCTTCTTTGTTGCGGTGTAACTACCTCAGTACGTATGGTCATGATATAATTAATGATATCAGTGTACCAAGGACACTCAGAGATAGCGGGTCGAGTTTCGATGTAGTATACGCACTCATCTGGAAAATCCAAATCTACTAGATCGCCTCCATCTAATGGATTATCAGCTAACCAATCCACGATGATTTGTCCTTTAACCGACTTCTGATTTACAAATGTTAATTTGAACTCTCCCATTAAGGTTATAAAACGTCCAGCCTTTTTAGATAAGGACCCTTGTGTGAGAAAAGTTCGTAAATGGTCCGTTTTTACCATGACCCTCGTTTCTTGATTTAGCATATAATGTCTTAGGCGTTTAGTAGCAAAGACTATGGCAAGGCATTCTCGTTCTACTTGTGTATAGTGTGTTTCATAGTCGAGCAATGTTCGGCTAATGAAATAAATCACACGTTCTCTCTTGTCATCGTCTTCTTGGGCCAACATACAGGCTAGTGAGACATTGGTAGCTCGTGAGTATAAAATCAACGGGTGATCTTGCTTAGGTGGCATTAGCGTAGGTGGTGACAACAAGAAACGTTTAACTGCGTTGAAAGCTTCGTTGCAGTCTTCGGTCCAATCAATGCTATAGTCTTTCTTGAGTAAATTATTGATTGGATGAATGGCGAAGCTTAAGTCCGGGATAAATCTTCGGATTGCACCTAGCTTTCCGAGAAATGACCTGATTCCAGATTCATCCGAAGGTGGAACCATTTCGAGGACAGCCCGAATTTTGGTTGGGTCCACATCTATTCCCCGTGACGATATGATATAGCCTAGGAGTTTTCCTCCTGTTACACCAAAGACGCATTTCTCTGGATTTAGCGTGACTCCGTATTCTATTAGGCGTGAGAGAATGACGCGGAGTACTTCGGGATGGTCACAACGCTTCTTGGCTTTGGCCAATAAGTCATCCACGTAAGATTCCACGATCTTATGAATTAGATCGTGAAATATGTATGTCATAGCTCGCTGGTAGGTAGCACCGGCATTCTTGAGGCCGAATGGCATAATAGCGTAGCAATAGGTTCCCCAAGGAGTTATGAACGTGGTTTTAGCTTGATCTTGCTCGGATATTCTGATTTGGTTGTATCCAGAGAATCCATCCATGAGAGACAAGAGTTCAAAACCAGCTGTTGCATCAACGATAACGTCTATGGATGGTAATGGGAAATCGTCTTTAGGACACGCTTTGTTGATGTCTCGGAAATCTATGCAAATGCGTATCTTTCTGTTCTTCTTGAGAGCGGGAGCGATGTTAGATACCCATTGGGAGTAGTCAGCGGCTTGATGAATCCTACGAAGGAGTTTTATTACTTCCTCTTTTACCATGAGAGCTACTTTGGGCTTCATGGGTCTTGATTTTTGTTTAATTGGCTTTGCATCGATCTAGTGACGAGGTTGTGCACCATGATGGGGTGCGACTCCCGTCATCTCCTTGTAATTAAATGCAAACGCCTTCTGATGTTCTTTGAGAATCTGAGTATGTATTTCCACTTCTTCTGGGGTTAATGAAGAACCTAGTTTCAATATTCTTGGTTCATCTTCTGTCCCGATGTTGACATCGATTGTTTCCTCGATCAAAGAGGCGTTACCCTCTTCGAACTCAGGTGGTGCTGGAGGTAAATCTAGATCATCCCCATTTTCTATTGCGTATATGCTAGGCTCCGTTTGTGAGGGAAGATCCGTTACGGGATTTCCGAAGTAGGAAGACGAATGCGGAATCAGGGATAAATCTAGCATGTGATAGGAGAGATGTAGTGCTGCATAGGCATTTAAGTAATCCAAAGTAGCCGCATCATTTCCGACATGGTCTAGGATGGTAGATTCACTTCTACTTGAAAGAGGATTTGTCATTATTTTTATCAATGGTTCATCACGAATGGACTTTGTGAAGTGGTATCTTTTAACTCATTGCTTGGAGTAAAATGCGATCTTGAGGTTCTTTATTGAATCGGTGAGAAGATTTTTCTCTCGAGGATTGCTTGATGGATATAAAGTTAAACGCCTTGCTTAAATCTAATACTGACTTTTTGTAGAGTTGCAAATGTTCGGCTTTAGTTTCATATACTTCAGAAACTTGGTTTGTCACTAATTGCGAGTCTCCCAGGACTCTGATGTTATCAATACCAATTCTTTTGGCTAAGGTAAGGCCAAGGAGGAGGGCTTCGTACTCAGCGCCGTTGTTTGTACATTCAAAGTTTAATTTAAAAGTGAATGGGAGGACTTTCTCCTCGGGTGAAGTAAAATATATACCCCCGCTCCATGCGACATTTAGCTCCATCGAAATGGAGAGTCAATACTTAGCGGGAGTATAGTTGTTGGGGCATCTATTGCGTTTGCGCACTCTACTTCTACCATACAGAGATCTTCTGCTGGCAAGGAACCAACACCTAGGGAAAATCCTATGCCTACTGAATCGAATGGTAAGAACATTGGTGAATCTTGTTCTATCAACTCAACGATTTTCGCAGTAGTCCCTAATGATATTGTTTCTTTAGTTTTATCTTTAGGGGTTGGAATTGTTTTGGCTACACTGGTAGTTTCAAGATCCGTCGTAGGTACCAACTTTTCCTCTGGCTTTGGGTCAGAGGGTTTATTAAGTTGGTTTGTTGGAAGTTCAAATTCTGAGTGCACCCCTGGTCTTTTCTTTAAATCAGCTAGGTGTAAATCGAAAGGTTTTGGATCGCCTTTGGCTACAAATACCTTTCCTAGATGCAAGAATCTTACTTCTTGAAATAAAGTGGAAGGGATTGCCTTCATTCGATGTATCCAAGGTGGCGAGGATCATATTATAGTTAGTTTCCCGATCTATAATATAAAACTCAGTCAAGATGGTTTTGGGCCCTAAGGTGACCGGCAGTATTATAGTTCCTATCGAAGTGGCTTTAAGGCTATCATAGCCTCTCAAGGTATTTCGTGTAGTGGAACAGTTTGTTTCTCCATATCCAAGTTTTTGGAGGAAAGAGAAAGGGACTATGTTAACTGTGGCCCCATCGTCAACCATTGCCGTTTTACATAGTTATTATAAACCCACACTTGCAAGTGTAAGGCTGGGTCACCTCGGCGTGCGATCTCAGCATCTGTGGGCATTTTACTTATTTCGAAGATGAATTCGACATCCTTGTCCGGCTGCCCCGGAGGGTGGATATCAAAATCTACGTGATTTACTTGTGTTTCGGGAGGTGGAGTGATGTTAATTAGATGGCCTAGACCTAATGCTTCTAAAAGAGCAGCTCTGTGAGGGGGAGAGTTCTTTAGTAAGTCCAAAAATGAAATGTGTGAGAAGGTCTTTGTTAGGTCACTAATTAAATCATAGGCACCGATGGGTTTTTCAACTATTTGATGACTCTTATCTGTCTCTGGCAGATGACTTGGGCTCGGTTGAGAGAAATACTCTCGTGTTCTTGTTATAGCTTCGATAGGTAGTTCAGCGTCTAATTCTACCAAACTAACTATCTTAGGTCTCGGTTGAGCTCCCAACTGTGGCACAACTGATGGATTTAATGAAGTCGAGGCTTCGTGATCATTGTTTCCATCACTTTGCACCTTTGTTTGTTCGGTTGGATTCAGCCTATTCTATCATGATTTGGGAGCGGATCATTAAAGATCTTGGGGAGCATTCGAGGAGAAATTGCCCTGCTGAGAGTATTTGGTGATGATGAGACGGGATCCGCCAAAAACAGGTCTGTGAAGAACTGTCTTTGTTCTTCTGGCAAGCGTTGCATAAATTTATTGTAGTCACGGCACGTTCTAGTATCGTGACCCCGAATTTTATGGAAACCACAATAAGAATTGGGGTTGTAATTCCCATTTTGTTGGTTTGGTGTGTATTGTGGCCTAAAATTCGATCAAACTGTTGCCTATTAGGACCAAAGTTTTGGAATTGTTGTTTCTGGTTTTGACTTTGGTTTTGGTAACCAAATGAGTTTTGGCTTGGCCCTTGTATGGGATTTCACCGTTGTTGTTGTTGTTGTTGTGGATGGTTAAAATCCACTGTATTGATTATCGGGGTAAAGTTGTTGTTTCGTTGGTTGTTTGTTTGTAACGGAGCATTAACAACATTTACCCTCTTGGGCTGGTCGGTTACCCCATCCGTTGTTACCCCACGATTTTTGTTAAGGATTTTGGGTCCTTGATTGACATTTGTGGTAGTTGTAGTGTTTTGAGTGGAGGTGATTAACCTCCCGTTTGTTCCATATGTCTTACGACCACTATCTATCGCTGCTTGGTCTATTCGAAGAGCGCTCTCAAGTACTTCATCGTAAGTTCTTAGTGGGAACTTCTGGACTTCTTCCTTCACCTCCTTGCTGAGAGAATGAAGGAATAAATCACATAGTTCCATCTGATCCATGTTTGGAGCACTTGCTGATGAATAAAGGACGGTACGCCACCTTTGGATGAAGTGGGCGACAGACTCGTTATGCTCTTGTTTGATGTGTAAGAACTCCCTGATTCCTGTTCTTAATAGTTTGTTCATGTCGAAGGCCTTGATGAACTCAGACACAAGTTGTTTGAATGAATGTATGGAAGCCTCAGGTATTCTGTAATACCAATCGAGAGCAATGCCTTCCAGCGTTTTGGGGAATATTTTAGCAACAACCCCATCCCATGGGAGTAATTCCCGAATGGCTGTAGCGTAAGCTTTGATATGCGCATTTGGATCTCCCTCACCCTTGAACTTGGGCAAATCAGGGAGAGGTCTTGGAAGCATGACGCTTCGTATGGTGAAATCTAAGGGTTCCTTTAGGTATTCTGAATAAGTCCCTATCGCATAGCTTTCGACCATTGATGGTGTTTGCTGAGGGAGTGGTGGTGGGATAGGTTGTTGATACGGTGCAGCGTATGCGTTGGCAGGGGCATAGGGAGGTCCCTGTGTTTGAGCAAACATGCCGGGAGAGGAGAACATATCTCCTTGTGGTGATTTAGAGTATATGTTTAAGTAGGACGGGGTATTGTCAAGGAATGGACTTATTCGACACTAGACCGGGAGGAATAGTGTTAGAGATGATAGGCCTTGTTGGCGTTTGTTGTGGATATTGAGGAGGCATGCCTAACGTGCCTACTCCGTAAGGAGATCTACCTGGCCAGAGTGGTATGGAGGATTGGAACTTCCTGTTTGTATGAACGGAGAATTTTGACTTGCTTGAGCCAGTTCTAACCCTCTCACTCTTTCTACTAACGTTGAAATGACTTCATTTGGTGAAGTCACGGTACTTTGCCTAAGTGGCGTTTGTTGTATACCTTGGTGTTGTATAGGTACGTGATATCCTGTCATAAACTGATCGCTATCTTGCCAAGTTTCTCCAAGAATATTTCCTGTATGCAGTGGCATAGAGGTATTTTCTTGAAAAGAGATTTCGGGTTGTATTTGTAAACCTCCTATAGGTGGGTACATTCCCCAGGAGCGTTGTTCACTCCTAGGATAACGTGTTGGTTGTCCATCATCTAAGACCAGGTATGGATCTGATTGCCTACTAACTTGTGGTCTGAGTAGCATTTGAGGAGACGAACCAGATTCTCTCGGTAAACGTCATATTGTTTGAACCTGAAGGCTCTATTTGTTGGGTTCGAGGGGGTTGATCTAACTCCTCAGTTTGAAAAGACGAACTATATCTGATTCTTGGGGTTTGTGTTGACAACTGATTAGTTGAATAGTTGTCACCCCATACTGAGAGCGAGGGTGATGATTGCCTATTTTGTTGGGCGTAGTATGCCTCAAGACCCAAGAGGGGTCTGCCATATGCATCGAATCCCGACATATTCGGGGGGTATATGAATACCCGCAGAATAATGGGAAGGAGCGAAGGTGAATGAGAGAAGATGAAACTTCTCAAAGAGAAGGTGAAACAGTTGTTTGTTTCACGTTGGGTTCACCAATTTTTGCTTCACGCGCGGAAAAGCGGAAAAGTGAGGCTTGAGAATCTACAAGTGACTCTTCCGCGTACCCGACCTCTCGAGGTCGTGCCGAGACAGCCGGTGGGGGTAGAATATGCGTTGGATTCAGACAAACTAGTTAGGTAGTCTAATGTCTTCGACACGCACTAGTGGAATTTGTGAATCTAAGGCAAAGAAGGCCCTTCTAACTTGGACTGGTGTGATAGATCGATCAGCAAGGATGACTGCTCGAAGGCTCCAATCAATATCGAGCTCTGGCGTGATTCGATCTATGGGTTGTGGAATACGTGGAAAATGACCCAGGATAGTTTCGTGTATATCTCCTGATAAGGTCATATGGTGGATGATGAATATAATTTGACTCTACGGACGATTTTCTGGCCTAGTCCAGAATTCCCTAGCTTCGTTAGCCGTGATATCTAGTAAGGACAGTTGTTCGATGATGATAGGTGGAAGTGGAGTGGACCTGAATACCAAGGTGCGTAGGTTAGTGTCTATATCTAATTGACTTATGGACTCGTTGGGCTGTGGGATCTGTGGATCACAACCATAGACTCTCGGTTGTTGCGGTCCTGTTATGGTCATACGCGAGATCAAGTTCTAATCCCTAGTATCCAGTAATCATATGCTTTCTCAGCTTCTATATTTAGAACCAATAGTTGTGCAATCTTCTCAGAATACCTTATAGGCATTCTCGCAACCTGGATTCTTAAGCTGGTATCTATATCTACGAGGGTGTCTCCAGCGTCTGGCTGTGGAACTAAAGGATCGCACCGAATGTTTGTTCTCTTTCGAGCCCTTCTACAATCATGTGAGTGTTGTGCCTAGGGAAATCTATAGTTTGGTTGGTTCGACCAAAATATGTGTGCTTGGTCGTCTTCTATGTTTAATCCTCTTAGTTGAGGACTGATCTGTTGTAAATCTGTGGTTGTTCGGAATACTTGTATCCTGAGATTTTGGTCTATGTCAACTATTGCGTTGTGACTAGGTTTGGTTGAGGCACGATTGGCTCAAATATATATTCCCTGGGCTCTTGAGGTCCCGTGATTGTCATACGAAACAAAATGCAAATCTAACTGTGAAGCAAATTCTAACTATGTGAAATAAATCTAATTGTATAACTTTTATTCTTCTAAGAAAACTTTTAATAATTTTAAGGAAAGCAAACTATTTTAAGCATATCTAGAAATAATAACTAAACAATAATTTGAAACAGACAAGATAACCGAGTGTAGTTATTTGCCTGTGCGATTTTGTAGAATTACTCTAAATAAAAAACGAGCTTGTCTAATCTACGGCAAGATTCTCGATCCTACCTCGAAGTGAGGAGTGAATCATAGTTTCTCGAAACTATCAATCCCCATGACTTCCTGGCGATATCGAGAATAGAATTTATTGAAATAAAGCGATTAACTACTCTATTTGATATGATTCGACTAGAACTTTGAAATTTAAAACACGGATTCCATGAGAAGTGGTGAATCCGATGGTGTATGTGATCTCGTCCCCTCAGTATGATCTCCTCGTTCTTTCGTGTTCACGTGGATCCAGAAAAGCGTGTGATGCTAGCACCGATAGGAGTAGATTTTGGGACAAGGACAGCTTAGAATGCAGACCGAAAATGTGAGTAGGAGAGGGATAGCGCAAGAGTACAGAGCTTGGCTTATGCGATTCCTAGCGGGATTTTACTGCGAGCCATGCAACATGAAGTGACCAGAACCTGTAACTATCCTATACGAAGAGCAAAACCTGCAACTTTAATGGCTTCTTAAGTGATTCTGTTCCAATAGATTGGATAAAATAAAGACACTGCTTGCACAAGTTGGATATGTGGCTTACCAATAGCTGAATAAAGCTAACCAGGCATATAATGAATTGAACTAAGAACACCAAGATACGATGAAAGCAAATCTACAGCAAAGAGAAACTCAGAGGCAAGCTTCTAACTGGATTTGGATGAGATAACAGCACTGCCTGCACAAGATGGGTCTGTGGCTTACTAACAGCTGAACAATACTATCTAAACATGCAAGGAATTAACACTATGGCTTCTAAACAGAATAAAAGACTGAAATATGAGAATCAGAGCATGAAATTGAATGAGGGGCAGACCATTTGCTTATGCACAAACCATGCATTTATAGGAATTGAAACATCCAAAAACCAAAACCAAATGGAACTCCTAAACAATAAACAAAGAAAAAACACTATTCCAGGGGACCAAAAACATAAATGCATGCTCAAGTCGGCAAAGAAAGCTGGTGAATCGTGATATTTCACGCGAGTCACGTCAAAGAATGTTCTGGAAAAAGTGCACACAGGACCACCACTGCGAGCGGGCGGCGGTTAGCAGGAGGACCGCCGTCCGATCGGGGCAGCGGCGTCACGAGACCGCCACCCTCAGAGGGCGGCGGTTTCCACCGAAGAACAAAAGGCCAAGGAAAGAAGAAAAAGGGGAAAACAAAGGGCGCTGGGGTATGACTTCTAACATGCTTATAAGTGTTATAAAGGTTATGAAATTTATTTGTAGTGGTCACATGGCATGATTTCTTTCATTATGAATGATTTGGTGATAAGATGAAGTTTCTAGGGTGTTGAAGGGTGCAAAGCAAAACAACAATTTTGAGAAGTACAGAGGACTCTGGGCCCATTAAATGAAATAATATGATTGGTTCACAAAAATTCAATCATGGTTGATTTTTAAATGATGAATTTATCATGTTTTATGATTATGGGATATTTACTAATCATGGTTTTGGAATTAGGATATTTTTGGCATCTCAATGCGTGTGTTTTGGTGATTTTTGGATCATGAAATGAAGGGTTTTTGATAGTCTGACCCACTTGGGTCACTTGTAGCTGCTATGGAAAAGTTATGGGATGTTTTTAATGATGCATGGGTTGAATTTATCATGAGAGACTGACCTCTTTTGAGTTATAATTAAGAGAAGGGTATAAAATCGAGTTTTTAGGCATAATACTTCTAGCTTTTGAAACCTCCTCTTATCTTATTTTCAGAACCCTTTTCTAAAAATAAAACCCTTTGGGCCTAGCCTAAAACAGCTAGAATATCATTATAAGATATCTTTTTTTCAATTTTCAAGAGAAGAGCTTGAACAAGTGCAATGGTGGTCATGTTTCTTTAATAACGAGTTGGAGAAGAAGAGAAAACTTGAGTGCTCGAGTTTGGATGCTATCCTCATAGCATGTTGATTTTATTTTCAGGTGTATAATCATAAAACATGAGAAATACATTCTATCTAATCTTGAAGTTTGAATACATTCTCATAGTTTTATCTCTTCATATCTATTCATGAGACATTGATTTTATTGAGAGAACTTTATTATATCTTGTGGATCATTGTTGAAGACATTATTTTGTGTGATCTGATTTGAGCATCTATATAAGTGGATTTGTATGTTCCTAATTTTTATTCTTACATTGTCCGTATTTCATTAAGAATACTATATAATTTTATGTGTTTTACATGAGCATGTGTTCTCCAAGAATTGGTATCATAGCAGGCCCTTGGAAGTAGTATAATAAGCTAGAGGGATATCTATGGTGACAAGATGGATCCTATAGATTTGGAGACTATTTAGAGTGATACCTTTAGGATAAAGTAATGGGTAGCTAAGAATTGTGATAAGGTTGATAGGATGGTTGCATCTCATGAAGAAGTAATCAAGGTTTTGAGAACTCAACTTGAGGAGGCTCAAGTTGAGTTGAAGACCAAGAGAGAAGAATGTCTCAAACATGAAGCTAAAAGAGAATAAATAGTCAAGGTCCTAATGAAGCAACTTGAGGAGACACAAGATGAGTTAAAGATCAAGAGGAAAGAAATAGATGATTTGAAGAAATACAAAATTTAAGATGTTAGGAAATAAAAATCTAGGATCAAAAGGATATTAGTCATGAGGATTCATCCAAAAGAAAATAAGAAGAATCAAGTCAAGGATCAAATGAAAGAAAGTAGCCAAAAGAGAGAAAGTTCAAGGCCTCCACCTCCTAGAAGATCACCTATCAAGAAACCAAGTGCATATAGGTATGGTGTTTTTCATGGTAACTATTATAAATGTGGTGATTATGGACATAGGGCTAGTTTTTTTAGTCCTTGAAAAAAGAATGATGGAAAAGGAAGGAACCATGTGAATAAAATAAGGAAGAGGAATGCCAAAACAAGGAGAAAAGAGTAGGACAAGATATATGGAGTTGAATGATATATTTTCATGAAAAGAGACATCTTGCATTGCAAGAATGAACCATCAAACACAAAGAGGTATGTAAGAAAATTAAATGGATAGTGATATTTTTGAGGTGGATATGGACATAGATCTTATGAATGTAAAAGGAAGGAAAGTGGATTATTTTGGTGCCATAAGATAGGGCACATTGCAAGGTTTTGTAATGTAGGTAACAATTGAAGAAAGAGCCTCAAAGACCTAAGACACAAGCTCAAGCATGTGAAGTTGAAACTATTAAGTGCTAAGGAAGATTCCAAGAATGTCTGAACAAAATTAAGAATCATTTGTGACAAAAATTTGAATCATAAAAGGATGAATTAGTCAAGGTTTAAGAAGAGGGTTTGAGACTTAGGTCTCTCATCAAGATCCTCCATGGTGATACTAGGCTTGAAAAGAGTGTATATGTGAAAAATAATCTTTGGAGTGAGAAGGAGATATATTTTTCAAAGTATATCTTCATATGTGAGGTATGTCATTTCAGGTTTTGAGGTTTAAGTAGTCTTTCATGTGGTATATGTCTCTTAAGATGTAAATTGTGTGAGTTTCTAAGTCTAAGTTGTATCTTTTCTTTTATTATATTGTCTTGGTTTCATTCCTAGTGCATAAAATGGTGTTATGCTAGTGATATCATTATCATAAGATAATCTTCATCTTAAATAGCTTAGTATGGAGTGTCCTTAAGAAGGAATGTATATATAACATTGTTATCCAGAGTCAAAGTCTAGGTCTAATTAAAAGTATATATTTTTCATGGGATTCAAAGTACATGGGTCATATATGTGTGATAATGTCTATGATGTGGCCTCTATAGTGAATCATGTTGTGTCTTTTAAGTCTTAAGTCAAACTGCATTCATAACTCTTATCATATAATGATGTATCTCAAGGTCTTAAGAAGTTATATGGAGTTGTTATGAGCCATAAATGGTCATAATATATGTCTCTATCATGTGAGTAAAGGATCTTGATCTGTCATATCATTGAAAAAGTATGTTTTCTAGTCATATCATCACGATGTCAATCTTTTCATATTGTGTGTCAAGCTTGAATTAGATTTTAGGGGTCTTGGTCTGCATCATTAACTTCAATTAATGTGTTTGGTTCTCTAAGATCTCTTGATGGTGAATTAATGGTGATAAATTCCTACATGATTAGTGAGACTTTAAATAGTTTGAATAAAACATCTTTGGTATCAAGAAGGCATAAGTTTCAAAGTCTCTCAAGAAAAAATGAGGGGTTACATTTATGTATCATGATGATTCATAATATCCTTATCATGAATGAATAATGTCATGCTTGAAGGTGATGTTGAAAGGTTATGGTGCTATTATGAAGAAGATAAAATCTATTTTTGTGAAAAATTTTACTTCTTTTGTCCAAATTTTGTGTGCACTGATCCTTCAAAAAGTAGTAAGCATGGAAAATTAACTTTGGGTAGTAAAATGAAAGAAATTTTTTTCTTAAATTTTGCATGGATTATATAGACACATATAGCTAGAAGATGTCTGAATTTGGCACATCAGCTATGTGTACATATCTAGTTATGAATGACATATTTGTTTACTTGTTTCATTAGGTATGGTGAGGGTTTAGCTCCAAAACCCTACCTCCTACCTTCCTCATGCTCTATCATGATTGAGAGTATTTTTATTAGTTCAAGGAATTCTCAAAATACATATTTTATTTTATTCATAGTGAGGTATGATTGTGAAGAAGTTTTTTTATTTATTCACCATATTTGCAAGCCAAAATTCCTCTCTACAACTCGGTGGCAAATATTAATCATTGTCAGTTATCTTTGAAGGTAATATATCATTCCTTGGTTTTTTCATTTCTTTTAATTGACCTAGAAGTGTTTCAAGATAATTGGGAGTGAGTGTATTGTTGATCTCAGTTGATAAAGTGCTTGAGGGGATCCTCTACCACACCATGCGGGAGAATGTTGACCTACATGTTAGAGAGGTAGAATGCATTGTCTCAGGTATGAGAGTTAGTGGTTTTACATTCTTCACATGTTTCAAGGTGAACATATTATTGGGACTCTTTATATGGTTAAATAAATCCTTCAATATTGAGTTCATTGTTTGTGAGGGTTTCCTAGTACCTTATGAAAAGGAAAGTAACCTAAAGAAGTCTCAAGTGGTCTAGAAGAAAAAATGAATAATGGATAAGGTATGAATATTGGCATCCTTTCACATCCTTAAGTTTCGGAGGTTTCAATACTAATGAAGTATCTCACAATGCTTAGAGGATATTCTTGTGTTGGTTTTTGGAAGTCAACTTTTGTTTGAGAAAGTGTCTAAATTGATCCTTGAGAAGAATGGTCATCTACATAACAAAGAGGTAGGAGTTGAATTATCTCATAGGTATGACTTGTTCTCAAAGGCCTAATTTCACTTGAAAGGTATGCTCATTCATATATCTTTGTTAGCAAGGAAATGGTTCATTGGAAAAGGCCTAGGTAGTTGTTAAGGTTAGAAGGACTTCTTTTTCTCTCAAATTTGCATCTACAGCCTGTAGAAGCTTTCTTTGTGTGATGTTAGTAGGCATGAAGTCATAAGATGGGTGATTGGTCTCTTGCATGAAATTTTCTTAATGAATACATGTGAAAGTAGCTCATTCATGAGTGGAATGATCAATATTAAGCCTTATAATAGGTTTTATCCTTTATATGTTGATTGTGACAAAGCTACATTGGTGAATGGGGGTTTGACTGATAAGAAAAGGTGTTGCTTGATGGTGTATAATTGTGTCAAGTCATGGGAGTGTGTGTTTATTCCTCCATGAGAGTAAAGTTGTGTTTTATCCTTGTTTTTTCTCTCAAAGGTATGATGTTGCTTGTCTCGAGTTGGAAAGGACTATAAATGACTACAATATTGTTTGGGAACTTGAAAATTTTGTATGGTTCATTTCAAGGTATGTGAGCAAGTCTAGATGGTCAAAATTGAGCTTGGGAGCTAGAGATAGAGGCATTTAGCCTAGGGGGAGTTCCTCTTGGTTGATTCAAACCATGGTTGACCTGTAGGAGCATGAGGAAATTGGCCTAAAATACACTAAAATGATTGTTTAGGGAAGTTGGTGTCTTGTGTGGTATGAAGGACTAATGGATGCATTGTTAAGCCTGAGTTAGGCCTAAAATTGATGGATTTTTGTTAAGAATAGTGAATTAATGTTGTAGTTTTGTTTCTATAACATTGATGGCATGTTCATGATGAAGTTAACTCAGATCCAAGACTACTATAGTACCTTCATGATGGCCAAAATAGGGCTAAGGTGAAAATTGATAGTTTTTGCATGCCTAGAGGTTGAAATGTGAAATATTGGCTCCAAGAAAGGTATTAAGAGGATTTTTATGTTTTATAATGATGTTCATATGTAGGAAGTTCCCTTCCTAGGGGGAGCTAGCTATTTGCATGTTTGATTTGAGCCAATAATCAAATTTTTGAAAAAATCAAGAATAAGAGTCTTGATTGAGAAATTTGGTTGATGTTTCTAAAAATAATAAAGGTATGAAGCTCAAAGAAGGTGAAGAAGGTAAGCTATAGGTAATCCTTTTTCATTAATGTAAAAAGGGGGAGAAGTTTAGGGTGTTTTCCATCAATGACAAAGGGGGAGATTATTGGCATGTAGGCCTAATAGGTGTTTTCATTTATGAAAAACAACATTAATGACAAAGTGAAGGTTATAGGATGATGTCATGATGATGTATGAGGTGCTCACATGGTGTTTCAAGATGTGGTTCAGTTGCTCAATGGGATTTAATGAGGTGTGTTTGCTTTAACAAGCCTATACAGGTGCCTAAGTGATGTTGCATGGTAGTATGAGCTTCATGGATTATTTTGAAGCATGTTTTCAGGTTATATAGCATTGTTTTAGGGTTCTTGAGCACTTACAATAGTGTAATAGTATAGATACGGTGGTTTTCTTTGTTACGGATGGTCATTCAGGCGAGTAAGGTAGCTAGGAGGTGTGGCAAATATATTTAGAGCTATATAAGCTCATGGATTCATGAAATAAGGTATATCATGACATATGGGGTATGTTTGGGTCATTTTTAGAGGTTTTATGTTTAGTTATTTCTTTGGTTCAGTTTTTCCTAGTTGTTTCTATGAGGATCAAACATGTTTTCTTAGGTAAGTCTCGGTGTCTGGAGGGTTTGGGACATGGTTATGTCAATATAATTATTGGAGATGTTAGAGGTATGAGTTATGATACTATCAAAAAACATTTAAGTGTCCATGATGATATTTTTGCAAGTTATGGTTGTTTTAGTGAAATGGAGTCAAGAATAAGAGCATTTCTATCTCAAAATGCAACTTCAAATTCTCGTTGTGTAAAATATGATTTGCATGGGACCTTGATACTTTTAAGGTATCTCCTAAGGTGAGTGAAGAATTTTTCATAATAATAATGAGGTCATTTGATTCTCAAGTGTTTATGAATGAATATTAAGAAGGTAAGAAGGTCTAAAACCCTAGTTAAACCCTAGCTAGGAGCAGTTTGCAAAAGGTGAAGTATTATGAGTATGTTTTGATTGAAAGATAAAATGTGATGATTTTATGTTGTATTATACTCCTCTATATTTCCATAAATTTATAGTTTAGGTCTTGACCATATGTGGGCCCCACCTAAAAACAACAGTTTATGAAGAGTTTTAGTTTAGGACAAGTTGGTCCAAAGAAGTGATATGAAAAATTGATGTTGTGTGATGTATGTGAGTTTTATTGATTTACATGGAGGTTTTAAGAAAATTTTACTTATGTGCATGGTGTTTTGTAGCTCAAACAAAGTTGACTCGTCAAAGGGCAATTTTGAGCCCATAAGAAGGAGGTTCAATTGTTTTGGCCATTACAGGGGACTACAAGTGGAATTTTGAGGTGATTAAAGTTGTGTTGGAAAGAGGATTCAAATATATTTAAATTGATATATTTATTTAATCATGATTATCTGATTTGACATGGTTTCTTGGGCATTATTTTAGAAATAAGGTTTTTGGCAATTCAAGACAGGATCTCTTGTTTGATAGTTTAATGTTCATTTTGTGAAGCATGAGAAGGATTATGTGATGCTCCATATCACCTAAAATGTTAAGAGATATGAATTGGTAATAAAATTAATTCACTTGTAGATCTAAATAATTTTTATTTTATGTTATGAGCTAACCTTTGGAAACAAATGTTTTGCGGGATGATTTGGTGAAGGTGAATCTTGTTGTGGTTTGAAGAGAAAGATGTTTCATGACTTATAATTGTTTTAAATGTTATTTAATTTATTTTAAGTTTTCATATGGCATGGTTTCATTCAATATGAGTTATTTTGTGATCAAATGAAGTTTCAGAGTGCAAAAGGGTGCAGAAAACATTTGGTTTAAGAAGTACAAAGGACTCTGGGCCCATTAAATGAAATAATATGATTGGTTCACAAAAATTGTGACCATGGTTAATTTTTAAATGATGTATTTCTCATGTTTTATGATTATGGGATCTTGAATAAGCATGGTTTTGGAATGAGGATATTTTTGGCATCCTAATGCATGTGTTTTAGTGATTTTTGGATCATGAAATGAAGGTTTTTTTCTAGGCCGACCTACTTGGGTCACTTGTAGTTATTGTGGAAAAGTTATGGGATATTTTTAATGATGCATGGGTTGAATTTATCATTATATACTGACTTATTTTGAGTTCTAATCAAGATAAGGGTATAAAATGGATTTTTTTTGCATAATAGTTCTAGCGTTTAAAACCCCTCTTATCTTCTTTTGAAGAACCCTTTTTCTCAAAAGATAAATGATTTGGGACTATCCGAAAACACCTATAATATCATTATAGGACAACTTCTAGTTGATTTTTCATGAGAATATTTTGAGCAAGTGCAATGGTGGTCATGTTTCTTTGAGAGTAAGTTGGCGAAGAAGAGCAAACTTGAGTCCTTGAGTTTGGATTCTATCCTCATATCATATTATTTTAAGGTGTATAAGGAGTTTTAAAATCTAATATTGAATTTTGATTACATTATCGTAGTTTTATCTCTTCATATCTATTCATAAGACATTGATTGAATTAAGATAACTTTATTATATCTTATGGATCATTGTTGAAGACATCATTTTGTGTGATATGATTTGAGCATTTATATAAGTGTGTGGATTTGATTTAATCATCAATCTAATTGTATTTTTATGTTATTGATTTTTATTCTTACATTTTGTATCTTTCATTAAGACTAATATATACTTTGATTTGTTTTACATGATCATGTGTTATTAGGGTTTGAAGCACAAGTGTTTAAAAGTTTTTATTGGGGAGTGATTCACCCCCTCTCAGTCCTCAGTAACCTAAAATATTTCCTTCATAATTATTCCTCTAAACTTTTCCATTGCAGTCATCCTTATTTTCAAACTTATGGTTACACATACTAGCTCTATGTCCATAAACGCCACACTTATAGAAATTACCATGAAACACTCCATACCTATATGTATTTTGTTATCTGATAGATGATATTCCATGATATGTAAGCTTTGAATCCTCTCCCATACTTGGTTTTATTCTGTCATTAGATCCTTGACTTTATTCTTCCTCATTTTATTTTATTTGAATTAATCTTCCTTGAAGCCTAGACTTTTTCTATCACCATATGCCTTTTGTTTTTCTAACATCTTATACAAATTATCTAAACTTTCATGAAAAGATGATACCTTGCTTGTAATGGTAGATAACTCTTTCTTTAGATCCTCTTTCTCAACTGCGTGTTTGATACACTCCTCTCTTAATCTTCAATGCATCTAGGGCCTCCTTAAGTTGAGTCTTTAATACCTTGGTTACTTCCTAATTAAATGCACATTATGCCTCTAACTTCTCTTCACAACCTTAAAAATAGACTTTATGTGACAAATGTCACCCATATTGTCACCAAATATCTCCCTATAAATTGTTAGGATGCCTCCAAGGGCCTACTATGATACAATTTTTTTGAAGTGACAATGGATTGAGAGGGGAGGTGAATCAGTCCCCAATAAAACCTTTTACTCTTTATACTTTAAACATCAAACACACATCCTCATGAAACACATACATTAATACTTGATCACAATCAGATATAATTCACTAAATCAATTATTCATGCATACATATCAATAAGAACACAAGATATACTCAAAACCTTTCTTTATTGATATTCAAATTAGATCACAACAAATGATGCCTTCAACAATACAACAACAAGATACAATCAAGTGATATCAATGCAATCAATTATGCCTCTTGAATACACAAGAGTATATTCCTATTTGCATAAGAATTCATCTCATAATCAGACCTACAAATACTTCAGAAACCTAGAAATGACATCAACATGCTCTGAATATAACTATCAACACAAGACACCAACTCTTCCCTCTTTCATCAACTCGTCATCAAAGAAACTTCACCATCCTTTGCTTCACTCAAATCCACCTCATGAAAATACCACCATCTACTAACCTAGAATGTAATTCTAGGGGTTTTGGGATAGTCCCAAGGGGTTTTCTTTGCAGCAATATTTCTTCAAAAGAAGATAAAAGGGTTTTCCAAAAGATTAACAACATTGTACCCAAAACATCACTTTTATAGCCTCTCCTTCATTCAAATTAAAAATAGGTCAGTTTCCCTCCTTTAGCTCGACCACACCAACCTAAAAACATCCCATGAGAATCACTAGAACATTCAAAATTGACCCATATAGGTCAGCCATGCCAAAAACCTTCATCCATGCACCAAAAATCCTCAAAACCCCACCAATGGAATGAGAAAAATCCCCTCATGCCAAAAATATTTTTATTAAAGATCTAAAAATCAACACACTTAATTAATATGTCATTTAAACATCATTCATGGTTGAAATTTACTTGAAAAAATCAGATTATTTCATTTAATGGGCCCAGTGGCTCATTTCCTTCACAAAACAATTGTTTCCAACAACCTGAATCTTCCTTTGGGCCTCAAGACCCCTCAAGATGAACTCAAATATGGCATGTTACTACTAAATTTAAATCCCTTAACCTTTATGAAACTTCTAATAAAGTTATATCTCATTAAAAAAATCATATGTTCAAACCACATCAACTTTTTCTTTCACCAAATCAAGTTAGCTAAACAAAGTAGTTTTAAAAATGCAACTAGTTAACACCATTCCTAAAACTTTAAAGACATAAAAATGGATTAAAAGGATTAAAAATTAATCTTTCTTCACTTTATATGTGATATCAAGCATCTTCAAATCCATTTCATGCACTAACCAACTCATTCTAGCAGAAAAGCAATCCTTTCCTAAAAAGAAAGAAATCTTCTTGCTCACAAATTACCCTAGAAACCACATAAAATTAAATCATCATGAGACAAAAATTATACCATTGGAAATATATTTTAATTACCTTTCCATAAAATATTGTAACTTATTCCAACTTCAAGTGTAAGCCCTTTAACCATGTTAATCAGTAGAAATAACTTAAAACTACCCCATAACTACCCTTTAATAAGTCAACATATGTGAAGCATATTTTACCATTTAAGTACATCACCATGACCTAAAACCATCATTGACATCAATTAAAACTCACATACATCACTTAATGGTCATTTATTTTTCAACTCCTTTGGACAACCTTGTCTCAAACTGAACTCCTTCAGAAACAGACATGTTTGAGTGAGGTCCACTCATCACTTAAGCTCTACCATACCTTTCTAGAAACCTGGTGAAGACCTCTACATTTTAAAATCATCATCAATTTACTATAAATAAATTCATCAATATTAGTAACAATTTATCTCCTACCAATTTTGAGCTAGGGTTTCAAACACATAAATATTTGCTTACCTTCTTGACATTCGTTCATAAAAATGTGATGATGAAATGACCTCATTATTATTTTTAAACATTCTAGAAAAAATTTATAATCATCTTTGAAATTATCAAGGTACCATGAAAAGCACATAATTTAGGGTGAACACCATCAGATCCAATTTGAGCTGGAAATGACCTTGTTCTTGACCCTGTTTCACCAAAACTAACATAACTTGAAAAATAATCATCATGGAAACCTAAAATTTTACCCAAGGCACCTGGGACACCCTACTAACATTGACAATAATCATCATGAATAAATAATTCTCAATATTTCCAAACATTGAGACATGTATAGCTTGATCCTTAGGGTTTTGCCTTTGTAAAGACTAGGGTCAATTGAAATAACATTATAACTCATCATATATGCTCTCCAAAACGTCCTAAAATACATGATACATCAAAAATTTAACTATATACATGCATGCATGAGCTTATATATCTCCACAAATCAATCTCATTCCTTCTAACAACCATACTTGGTCCAAATAAACACATAAAACATGGTCACCAACTTATATTTACATCTTGAAGATCATGTGAGCTCCTGAAACTCTATAATAATTCTCTCCATCATTCCAAAATTCTTCTCAAGTCATCAATAATCTCAAACCACCATGCACTAACACCTAGGCTAGCTACGTTACCTAAATAAGCTTTATAGAACAATCAATTCTTCTTGAATCAACATGTGCAACCAAGAATACACCTTAAAATTTATGGCATCATCATCCTCATGATAACTTGACCCTACACCATCATCCAATTTTTAATTAATGAGGTTTTTCATCAATTACAACACCTATACCACAACATACCAACAAGGACAATACATGTTCAAAGGTTCTTTGGCAACATTACTTTTGGCTTTCAACCCATCCAAGGTAGAGGTAAGTTGTGTCAGGATATCATTTTTCATGTTGGATAGCTCTTCCATGAGATGAAAAGTATCATATGATTTTTTTATAGTTTTATTTTTCCTACTAATTACCCTTGTCATAGAGTAACTCCTGCATAACGTAGTAGTTTATTAGAGGGTAAGCTTATTCACATCACCTCTTCCCATCAAATTAAGAGACTCTCTTTCTTCTTCATCAAGTCCTTTGAGAAATACTATTTTACTTAGTTCTTCATTTATCTCATATCCACTTCTTCTATGGATAAAAATAAATTTTTCTAAATAGTCTTCCAAATTTTCATCTTCTTTTTGTCTGATTTGAAAGAATTCCTCCTTCATATCCCTTCCCCTACAATAATATGGTTATTTATCTAGAAAACAATTTTCCACTTCTATACATGAATGGATTATGTTAAGTTACAACCCCATAAACCACATCATGGCATAATCTTTAAGAGTGAAGGAAATATGTAACTCCTCTTTATTATGCTTCTCAACAAGATTTTTTTATATTAACTTCACGCTTCACCGATTTAAATACCCAACATTTAAATCTAGCATAAATCTGAAAATGAATTTTTGAGCATTAGTTAATTTTAGTCTATTAATTGCATTATGAGTTAGAAAGTTGGCAATTCCTCTAATTTAGGATGTAGAAGATGCGTGGCAATTTTTGTGCCCGTAGGAATAAGCATGCGAACTTACTAAGAATAAGCAGGTTCTAGTAAACTGCTAAAAATAGTAATTTCCGCCACCTAGAGTAGATTTAGTCAAAGTTAGCTAGAGTTTACTTGGCAACTCGAGTTGGGAGTTGTTTTCCTATTTAGGAAACATTGTAATTCATTATTTGATAACAAAGAAGGAGATCTATTTTCTTTTGGAGTTCATATTATTTGTAGTATATCAAGTTTGTTCTTAATTTGGCTACATTATCTGGTATCAGAGCTGGTTCGAAGTATTTTTAAAAAAATGGCAGGAAGAGGAAGAGGAAGAGGAAGAGGAGGTGGTATTGCCCAGATGAATAGAAATATGCAAGATCTACAGAGACAAGTTGTTGTGCTTGCTGCAATGATAACCCAGAGAGGAAATCAAGGTGGAGATGACACAGATGAAGAAGAAGTTTGTGAAGAGGAGGAAACGCAAGCACCACCATTAGCTTTTGAAGAAAGGATGCTTGAGCATTAGAAGGAAAGAATGATGGGATAAGAGTTGATGTTTCAGAGTATGGTGGTAGTCTAAAACCAGAGGAGCTGATAGACTGGTTGACTAGCATGGGAAATTTTTTTGAGTGGAAGGCTATGTCAGAAGAAAAGAAGGTAAAATTTGCATGCACGAAATTGAAAGGTCATGCTATGTTATGGTGGGATCACCTACAGAAAGAGAGGTCAAGAAAGGGGAAAGAAAGAATTAGGACGTGGAGTAAGATGGAGAAGAAGCTGAAAGATAAATTTCTCCCTGTGGATTATGCACAAACCCTTTACAGGAGGTTTCAGAATCTCAGACAGAACTTACAAATAGTGCAAGAATACACAGATGAGTTCTACAAGTTGTCCATTCATGTAGAGCATGAAGAAACTGAGGAACAAATGGCTGCAAGGTATGTTAATGGATTAAAATTTTCTATTCAAGATGAGATAAGTATGCATAGGATTAAAAGCATGGAGGATGCCTATCAATTAGCCTTAAAGGCCGAGGAAAACAAAATCGTCAAAGTTTTAGGAGATCACCTGGAATGAATAGGGGGCCTCATCTTCCTTTGGGGATGAGCTGGTTTCAGCCAAGGTAGGGGAGAATCATCTCGTGGATTGGAAAAGCAAGAGGATACGAGACAAGATTTCTTAATCAACAAAGAGGCAGAGGATTTTCTAGGGGTAGAGGATATGTTGGCGATAGAGGATGGGAGGCTCCACGAAGACCATTTGTTTGTTACAGATGTGGTGAAGAAGGGCATCGGGATTTTGAATGCCCACATACTTATACACATGACAAAAGGCAAGGAGATGCTCCAAGAGTAAATCTTGTTGAAGCTGAACAAGTAGAAGATGAACATGACCTAGAAATTCCACCAGATGTTGGAGAAAATCTGATGATCAAGAGGACGATGATTGCTCCAAGAAAGGAGATCAAGGGGGATGCATGGCTACGTACAAATATTTTTAGAACAAGATGCACTTAGGAGGAAAGGTATGTAATGTTATTATTGATGGTGGTAGTTGTGAGAACATGGTTTCAAATGAGATGGTCGATAAATTGGGTCTGCATTGTGAGAAGAATCCTAACCCTTATCGTATTGCATGGTTTAAGAAGGGTAATGAAGTTACTGTTGATAAGAGATGTTTAATAAGTTTTTCTATTGGGAACAGTTATAAGGATGAGATTTGGTGTGATGTTATTCCTATGGATGCATGTCATATGCTGCTAGGAAGACCATGGCAATTTGATAGAAAAGTTATTCATGATGGGGAAAGAATACTTATACTTTCTGGAAGGATGGCACAAAAATAGTTTTCTACCTCTTAAGGAAGAGGGGAAGGCTGAAAATATGCTTTCTGCAAAGGAATTTGTGAAGGAGGCAAAGGCAACCGGTTTTTGTTATGCACTAGTTGCAAATAAGGATGAACTTGTAAGTGCACAAATACCAATAGAAACAATAGAATTAATAAGAAATTTTCAGATGTTATTCCTGATGAGCTACCAGATGGATTACCACCCAAAAGAGATATTCAACACCATATTGATTTGATTCCCGTGGTCTTCACTCCCAAATCAAGCGGCTTATAGGATGAGCCCGACATTGCATGCAGAGTTGAATAGGCAAGTGGCAGAGCTCGTGAGAAAGGGGGTCGTAAGGGAGAGCATGAGTCCGTGTGCAACCCCAACTTTATTAACACCAAAGAAGGATGGAACATGGAGAATGTGCATGGATAGCAGAGCAATCAATAAAATTACAATCAAGTATAGGTTCCCAATACCTCGCCTTGATGATATGATGGATGTGCTTGTTGGATCTAGGTATTTCACCAAGATTGATCTTGAAGTGGTTATCATCAGATTCGGATCAGAGAAGGAGATGAGTGGAAAACAACATTCAAGACAGGAAATGGATTATATGAGTGGTTGGTGATGCCATTCGGGTTATCCAATGCACCTAGTACTTTTATGAGATTGATGAACACCGTGTTACGGGAGTATAATGGTAAGTTTGTTGTGGTTTATTTTGATGATATCTTGATCTTTAGTAAAACTAAAGAAGAACATTTGAGGCATCTAAGGTGGTATTTGAAGTGTTAAGGAAAGAGAAACTCTATGCAAATATGAAGAAGTGCACATTTATGCAAGAGAGTTTGGTATTCTTGGGCTTTATTATTTCAAAGATGGGGTACAGATGGACTCAGAAAAGATAAAGGCAATTATTGAATGGCCTACTCCATGGAGTATAACAGAGGTAAGAAGCTTTCATGGTCTAAAGCAACATTTTATAGAAAATTTATTAAAAATTTCAGCAGTATTGTAGCACCTATAACAGATTGCACAAAAGGAAGGGAGTTTTTTGTGGACAAAGGCACTGAGGATAGTTTTCAATTCTTAAAGAAGAAGGTGACAGAGGCACCCATTTTGGCACTACCAGATTTTGATAAAGTGTTTGAGGTTGATTGTGACGCCTCACATGTGGGTATTGGAGCTGTTCTAAGTCAAGGAGGAAAGCCCAAGTAGCTTTCTTTAGTGAGAAACTAAATGAGGTAAGAAAGAGCTACTCTACTTATGATGTGGAATTTTATGCAATTGTACAAGCATTAAGGCATTGGAGGCATTACTTAGTGCCTAAGGAGTTTGTGTTATTTATGCACCACATAGCCCTCGAAGTATGTGAATACCCAAAAGAAGTTGAATAGTAGGCATGCAAAGTGGGTATCATTTTTGTAGGATATACTTTTTCTCTAAAACATAAATCTAGAAAACAAAATCAAGTCAGCAGATGCATGAGTAGGCGTGTGACTTTGTTTACCACTATGGAAAATGAGGTGGTGGGTTTTGAAGCAATAAAGGGTTTGTATTCTTCTGATTTTGATTTCAAGGATATTGTTGAAAGACTAATTAGTCCATTGTCAGACAATGCAGGAGATGTCCTGGATGAGTATATTTTATAGGATGGCTACCTATTCAAGGGACGCCAACTATGTATTCCAGTTGGGTCTATGAGAGAGAATATAGTGAAAGAGTTGCATAATGGAGGGTTGGCTGGGCATTTTGGTAAAGATAAGACGATAGCCTTGGTAGCAGAGAAATACTATTGGCCAAAGCTGAAAAGAGATGTGGTAAGATATGTGGAGAGATGTCGAATTTTCCAAGTCTCGAAAGGCCATGCACAAAAATAGTAGGTTGTATATGCCGTTGCCTGTTCCTAAAGGGTCGTGGACAGATCTGAGTATGGACTTTGTTTTGGGATTACCAAAAACACAACGAGGTAATGACTCAATTTTTGTGGTTGTTGATAGGTTTTCTAAGATGGTTCATTTTATTGCCTGCAAGAAAACAAGTGATGCAACAGGCGTAGCAGATTTGTTTTTAGAGAAGTTGTTCGTTTGCATGGTGTTCCAAAAACCATTACTTCAGATAGGGACACAAGGTTCTTAAGTCACTTCTGGTGGACTTTATGGAAGAAATTTGGAACTCAACTACAGTTCAAGTAGTGCCTATCATCCTCAGACTGATGGGAAAATAGAGGTGGTAAATAGGAGTTTGGGAAACCTGTTAAGGTGCATTGTTGGGGAAAAGCCGAAACAATGGGACTTAGCATTACCACAAGCTGAGTTTGCATATAATAGTTCCATAAATAGATCCACGGGAAAGTCTCCATTTTCAATTGTGTATGGGAGTAATCCAAATGGGGTGTTAGATTTGGTACAACTACCAATTGATGGCAGAGTCAGTGATGATGCAGAAGCATTTGCCGAACATATACAACAATTACAGGAAGAAGTGGAAGAAGCTACAAAATAGTAATGATAAGTATAAGGAAATAGCAGATGTGCACAGACAGAGAAAGGTATTTACAGTTGGTGAGTTGGTTATGGTATATCTCATGGAAGGAAAGGTTTCCAAGAGGAACCTATAACAAACTGAAGTACAAGAAGATTGGTCCTGCAAAATCATGAAAAAATAAACGATAATGCTTATGAGGTAGAATTGCCAGGGAATTTTGATATTTCTCCAGTGTTTAATGTTTCAGATTTGTATTCTTTTCATGGGGATGGTGCAGAAGGGGATGTTATTGATGAAGTAGTAGATTGGAGGCAACAGGTTCCGGTGAAGAAGAAAGAAGAAGTGGATCAGATTCTAGATAAGAAAACAATGGACACGCGACATGGGAAATACAACAAATATTTGGTACATTGGAAAGGACTGGAACAAGAGGACAATACTTGGGTCACAGAGTGGGAGATTAAGAAGTTGGATGTAGATAAATGGAAGTAGTTTGAAGAAGACAACTTGCAGGAGCTGCGTTTTTTTCAAGCAGGGGAGAATGATGCCAAAATTAGCAGGAACTTGACAAGGTCATAACTTGAGCTCCGGGTGTCCGTTTGAGTCCATTTTTTTTTTAAACCACGTGTTTTGATGAGACGAACGCAGAAAAACCAGCCCTACCAGTTGGGGCAAGTTTTTGACACATTTTTGGGCCCTAAATCCGCCATCTTGAGGCCGAAAATTAGGATTTAAGTTATAGTTTGGTTTTTTCCTATTTTTGAGCATTAGTTAATTTTAGTCTATTAATTGCATTATGAGTTAGAAAGTTGGAAATTCCTCTAATTTAGGGATGTAGAAGATGCGTGGCAATTTTTGTGCCCGTAGGAATAAGCATGCGAACTTACTAAGAATAGCAAGTTCTAGTAAACTGCTAAAAATAGTAATTTCCGCCACCTAGAGTAGATTTAGTCGAGTTAGCTAGAGTTTACTTGGAAACTCGAGTTGGGAGTTGTTTTCCTATTTAGGAAACATTGTAATTCATTATTCAATAAAAAAAAGGAGATCTATTTTCTTTGGAGTTCATATTATTTGTATATATATCCGGTTTGTTTTAATTTGGCTACATTATCTCGGTATCGAGCTGGTTCGAAGTTTTTTTTTAAAAAAATGGCAAGAAGAGGAAGAGGAAGAGGAGGTGGTATTGCCCAGATGAATAGAAATATGCAAGATCTACAGAGACAAGTTGTTGCGCTTGCTGCAATGATAACCCAAAGAGGAAATCAAGGTGGAGATGACACAGATGAAGAAGAAGTTTGTGAAGAGGAGGAAACGCAAGCACCACCATTAGCTTTTGAAGAAAGGATGCTTGAGCATTAGAAGGAAAGAATGATGGGATAAGAGTTGATGTTTCAGAGTATGGTGGTAGTCTAAAACCAGAGGAGCTGATAGATAGACTCAAGTGACTAGCATGGGAAATTTTTTTGAGTGGAAGGCTATGTCAGAAGAAAAGAAGGTAAAATTTGCATGCACGAAATTGAAAGGTCATGCTATGTTATGGTGGGATCACCTACAGAAAGAGCGGTCAAGAAAGGGGAAAGAAAGAATTAGGACGTGGAGTAAGATGGAGAAGAAGCTAAAAGATAAATTTCTCCCTGTGGATTATGCACAAACCCTTTACAGAGGTTTCGTAATCTCTGCATGTAACTTACAAAAAAGTGCAAGAATACATGATGAGTTCTACAAGTTGTCCATTCGTGTAGAGCATGAAGAAACTGAGGAACAAATGGCTGCAAGGTATGTTAATGGATTAAAATTTTCTATTCAAGATGAGATAAGTATGCATAGGATTAAAAGCATGGAGGATGCCTATCAATTAGCCTTAAAGGCCGAGGAAAACAAAATCGTCAAAGTTTTAGGAGATCACCTGGAATGAATAGGGGGCCTCATCTTCCTTTCGGGGATGAGCTGGTTTCAGCCAAGGTAGGGGAGAATCATCTCGTGGATTGGAAAAGCAAGAGGATACGAGACAAGATTTCCAGAATCAACAAAGAGGCAGAGGATTTTCTAGGGGTAGAGGATATGCTGGCGATAGAGGATGGGAGGCTCCACGAAGACCATTTGTTTGTTACAGATGTGGTGAAGAAGGGCATCGGGATTTTGAATGCCCACATACTTATACACATGACAAAAAAGGAGATGCTCCAAGAGTAAATCTTGTTGAAGTTGAACAAGTAGAAGATGAACAGGACCTAGAAATTCCACCAGATGTTGGAGAAAATCTGATGATCAAGAGGATGATGATTGCTCCAAGAAAGGAGGTCAAGGGGGATGCATGGCTGCGTACAAATATTTTCAGAACAAGATGCACTTCAGGAGGAAAGGTATGTAATGTTATTATTGATGGTGGTAGTTGTGAGAACATGGTTTCAAATGAGATGGTCGATAAATTGGGTCTGCATTGTGAGAAGAATCCTAACCCTTATCGTATTGCATGGTTTAAGAAGGGTAATGAAGTTACTATTGATAAGAGATGTTTAATAAGTTTTTCTATTGGGAACAGTTATAAGGATGAGATTTGGTGTGATGTTATTCCTATGGATGCATGTCATATGCTGCTAGGAAGACCATGGCAATTTGATAGAAAAGTTATTCATGATGGGGAAAGAATACTTATACTTTCTGGAAGGATGGCACAAAAATAGTTTTGCTACCTCTTAAAGAAGAGGGGAAGGCTGAAAATATGCTTTTTGCAAAGGAATTTGTGAAGGAGGCAAAGGCAACCGGTTTTTGTTATGCACTAGTCGCAAATAAGGATGAACTTGTAAGTGCACAAATACCAATAGAAACAACATAATTAATAGAAGAATTTTTGATGTTATTCCTGATGAGCTACCAGATGGATTACCACCCAAAAGAGATATTCAACACCACATTGATTTGATTCCAGGGTCTTCACTCCCAAATCAAGCGGCTTATAGGATGAGCCCGACATTGCATGCAGAGTTGAATAGGCAAGTGGCAGAGCTCGTGAGAAAGGGGGTCGTAAGGGAGAGCATGAGTCCGTGTGCAACACCAGCTTTATTAACACCAAAGAAGGATGGAACATGGAGAATGTGCATGGATAGATAGCAGAGCGATCAATAAAATTACAATCAAGTATCGGTTCCCAATACCTCGCCTTGATGATATGATGGATGTGCTTGCTGGATCTAAGTATTTCACCAAGATTGATCTTCGAAGTGGTTATCATCAGATTCGGATCAGAGAAGGAGATGAGTGGAAAACAACATTCAAGACGGGAAATGGATTATATGAGTGGTTGGTGATGCCATTCGGGTTATCCAATGCACCTAGTACTTTTATGAGATTGATGAACACCGTGCTATGGGAGTATAATGGTAAGTTTGTTGTGGTTTATTTTGATGATATCTTGATCTTTAGTAAAACTAAAGAAGAACATTTGAGGCATCTAAGGGTGGTATTTGAAGTGTTAAGGAAAGAGAAACTCTATGCAAATATGAAGAAGTGCACATTTATGCAAGAGAGTTTGGTATTCTTGGGCTTTATTATTTCAGCAGATGGGGTAGATGGACTTAAAAGATAAAGGCAATTATTGAATGGCCTACTCCATGGAGTATAACAGAGGTAAGAAGCTTTCATGGTCTAGCAACATTTTACGAAAATTTATTAATTTCAGCAAAGATTGTAGCACCTATAACAGATTGCACAAAAGGAAGGGAGTTTTTGTGGACAAAGGCAGCTGAGGATAGTTTTCAATTCTTGAAGAAGAAGGTGACAGAGGCACCCATTTTGGCACTACCAGATTTTGATAAAGTGTTTGAGGTTGATTGTGACGCCTCACATGTGGGTATTGGGGCTGTTCTAAGTCAAGGAGGAAAGCCGTAGCTTTCTTTAGTGAGAAACTGAATGAGGTAAGAAAGAACTACTCTACTTATGATGTGGAATTTTATGCAATTGTACAAGCATTAAGGCATTGGAGGCATTACTTAGTGCCTAAGGAGTTTGTGTTATTTACAGACCACATAGCCCTGAAGTATGTGAATACCCAAAAGAAGTTGAATAGTAGGCATGCAAAGTGGGTATCATTTTTGTAGGGATATACTTTTTCTCTAAAACATAAATCCGGAAAATAGAATCAAGTTGCAGATGCATTGAGTAGGCGTGTGACTTTGTTTACCACTATGGAAAATGAGGTGGTGGGTTTTGAAGCAATAAAGGGTTTGTATTCTTCTGATTCTGATTTCAAGGATATTGTTGAAAGACTAATTAGTCCATTGTCAGACAATGCAGGAGATGTCCTGGATGAGTATATTTTACAGGATGGCTACCTATTCAAGGGACGCCAACTATGTATTCCAGTTGGGTCTATGAGAGAGAATATAGTGAAAGAGTTGCATAGCGGAGGGTTGGCTGGGCATTTTGGTAAAGATAAGACGATAGCCTTGGTAGCAGACAAATACTATTGGCCAAAGCTGAAAAGAGATGTGGTAAGATATGTGGAGAGATGTCGAATTTTCCAAGTCTCGAAAGGCCATGCACACATAATACAGTGGTCAGTATATATATGCCATTGCCTGTTCCTAAAGGGTCATGGACAGATCTGAGTATGGACTTTGTTTTGGGATTACCAAAAACACAACGAGGTAATGACTCAATTTTTGTGGTTGTTGATAGTTTTCTAAGATGGTTCATTTTATTGCCTGCAAGAAAACAAGTGATGCAACAGCAGTAGCAGATTTGTTTTTCAGAGAAGTTGTTCATTTGCATGGTGTTCCAAAAACCATTACTTCAGATAGGGACACAAGGTTCTTAAGTCACTTCTGGCGGACTTTATGGAAGAAATTTGGAACTCAACTACAATTCAACAGTGCCTATCATCCTCAGATTGATGGGCAAACAGAGGTGGTAAATAGGAGTTTGGGAAACCTGTTAAGGTGCATTGTTGGGGAAAAGCCGAAACAATGGGACTTAGCATTACCACAAGTTGAGTTTGCATATAACAGTTCCATAAATAGATCCACAGGAAAGTCTCCATTTTCAATTGTGTATGGGAGTAATCCAAATGGGGTGTTAGATTTGGTACAACTACCAGTTGATGGCAGAGTCAGTGATGATGCAGAAGCATTTTCCGAACATATACAACAATTGCAAGAAGAAGTGTGGAAGAAGCTGCAAAATAGTAATGATAAGTATAAGGAAATAGCAGATGTGCACATAGACGGAGAAAGGTATTTATAGTTGGTGAGTTGGTTATGGTATATCTATGGAAGGAAAGGTTTCCAAAAGGAACCTATAACAAGTTGAAGTACAAGAAGATTGGTCCCTGCAAAATCGTGAAAAAATAAATGATAATGCTTATGAGGTAGAATGCAGGAATTTTGATATTTCTCCAGTGTTTAATGTTTCAGATTTGTATTCTTTTCATGGGGATGGTGAAGAAAGGGGATGTTATTGATGAAGTAGTAGATTGGAGGCAGCAGGTTCCGTGAAGAAGAAAGAAGAAGTGGATCAGATTCTAGATAAGAAAACAATGGACACGCGACATGGGAAATACAACAAATATTTGGTACATTGGAAAGGACTGGAACAAGAGGACAATACTTGGGTCACAGAGTGGGAGATTAAGAAGTTGGATGTAGATAAATGGAAGTAGTTTGAAGAAGACAACTTGCAGGAGCTGCGTTTTTTTTTCAAGCAGGGGAGAATGATGCGCAAAATTAGCAGGAACTTGACAAGGTCATAACTTGAGCTCCGGGTGTCCGTTTGAGTTTTTTTTTTTTTTAAACCACGTGTTTTGATGAGACGAACGCAGCAGCAACCAGCCCTACCTAGTTGGGGAAAGTTTTTGACACGTTTTTGGGCCCTAAATCCGCCATCTTGAGGCCGAAAATTAGGATTTAAGTTATAGTTTGGTTTTTTCCTATTTTTGAGCATTAGTTAATTTTAGTCTATTAATTGCATTATGAGTTAGAAAGTTGGAAATTCCTCTAATTTAGGGATGTAGAAGATGTGTGGAAATTTTTGTGCCCGTAGGAATAAGCATGCGAACTTACTAAGAATAGCAAGTTCTAGTAAACTGCTAAAAATAGTAATTTCCGCCACCTAGAGTAGATTTAGTCAGAGTTAGCTAGAGTTTACTTGGCAACTCGAGTTGGGAGTTGTTTTCCTATTTAGGAAACATTGTAATTCATTATTTGATAACAAAGAAGGAGATCTATTTTCTTTTGGAGTTCATATTATTTTTGCAGTATATCTAGTTTGTTCTTAATTTGGCTACATTATCTGGTATCAGAGCTGGTTCGAAGTATTTTTTAAAAAAAAAATGGCAGGAAGAGGAAGAGGAAGAGGAGGTGGTATTGCCCAGATGAATAGAAATATGCAAGATCTGCAGAGACAAGTTGTTGCTTGCTGCAATGATAACCCAAAGAGGAAATCAAGGTGGAGATGACACAGATGAAGAAGAAGTTTGTGAAGAGGAGGAAACGCAAGCACCACCATTAGCTTTTGAAGAAAGGATGCTTCGAGCATTAGAAGGAAAGAATGATGGGATAAGAGTTGATGTTTCAGAGTATGGTGGTAGTCTAAAACCAGAGGAGCTGATAGACTGGTTGACTAGCATGGGAAATTTTTTTGAGTGGAAGGCTATGTCAGAAGAAAAGAAGGTAAAATTTGCATGCACGAAATTGAAAGGTCATGCTATGTTATGGTGGGATCACCTACAAAAAGAGCGGTCAAGAAAGGGGAAAGAAAGAATTAGGACGTGGAGTAAGATGGAGAAGAAGCTAAAAGATAAATTTCTCCCTGTGGATTATGCACAAACCCTTTACAGAGGTTTGTAATCTCGATAGTAACTTACAAACAAAGTGCAAGAATACACAGATGAGTTCTACAAGTTGTCCATTCGTGTAGAGCATGAAGAAACTGAGGAACAAATGGCTGCAAGGTATGTAAATGGATTAAAATTTTCTATTCAAGATGAGATAAGTATGCATAGGATTAAAAGCATGGAGGATGCCTATCAATTAGCCTTAAAGGCCGAGGAAAACAAAATCATCAAAGTTTTAGGAGATCACCTGGAATGAATAGGGGGCCTCATCTTCCTTTCGGGGATGAGCTGGTTTCAGCCAAGGTAGGGGAGAATCATCTCGTGGATTGGAAAAGCAAGAGGATACGAGACAAGATTTCCATAATCAACAAAGAGGCAGAGGATTTTCTAGGGGTAGAGGATATGTTGGCGATAGAGGATGGGAGGCTCCACGAAGACCATTTGTTTGTTACAGATGTGGTGAAGAAGGGCATCGGGATTTTGAATGCCCACATACTTATACACATGACAAAAGGCAAGGAGATGCTCCAAGAGTAAATCTTGTTGAAGTTGAACAAGTAGAAGATGAACAGGACCTAGAAATTCCACCAGATGTTGGAGAAAATATGATGATCAAGAGGATGATGATTGCTCCAAGAAAGGAGATCAAGGGGGATGCATGGCTACGCATACAAATATTTTCAGAACAAGATGCACTTCAGGAGGAAAGGTATGTAATGTTATTATTGATGGTGGTAGTTGTGAGAACATGGTTTCAAATGAGATGGTCGATAAATTGGGTCTACATTGTGAGAAGAATCCTAACCCTTATCGTATTGCATGGTTTAAGAAGGGTAATGAAGTTATTTTTGATAAGAGATGTTTAATAAGTTTTTCTATGGGAAAAGTTATAAGGATGAGATTTGGTGTGATGTTATTCCTATGGATGCATGTCATATGCTGCTAGGAAGACCATGGCAATTTGATAGAAAAGTTATTCATGATGGGGAAAGAATACTTATACTTTCTGGAAGGATGGCACAAAAATAGTTTTGCTACCTCTTAAAGAAGAGGGGAAGGCTGAAAATATGCTTTTTGCAAAGGAATTTGTGAAGGAGGCAAAGGCAACCGGTTTTTGTTATGCACTAGTTGCAAATAAGGATGAACTTGTAAGTGCTCAAATACCAATAGAAACATCAAAATTAATAGAAGAATTTTCGATGTTATTCCTGATGAGCTACCAGATGGATTACCACCCAAAAGAGATATTCAACACCATATTGATTTGATTCCAGGGTCTTCACTCCCAAATCAAGCGGCTTATAGGATGAGCCCGACATTGCATGCAGAGTTGAATAGGCAAGTGGCAAGAGCTCGTGAGAAAGGGGGTCGTAAGGGAGAGCATGAGTCCGTGTGCAACACCAACTTTATTAACACCAAAGAAGGATGGAACATGGAGAATGTGCATGATAGATAGAGAGCAATCAATAAAATTACAATCAAGTATAGGTTCCCAATACCTCGCCTTGATGATATGATGGATGTGCTTGTTGGATCTAGGTATTTCACCAAGATTGATCTTCGAAGTGGTTACCATCAGATTCGGATCAGAGAAGGAGATGAGTGGAAAACAACATTCAAGACAGAAATGGATTATATGAGTGGTTGGTGATGCCATTCGGGTTATCCAATGCACCTAGTACTTTTATGAGATTGATGAACACCGTGCTACGGGAGTATAATGGTAAGTTTGTTGTGGTTTATTTTGATGATATCTTGATCTTTAGTAAAACTAAAGAAGAACATTTGAGGCATCTAAGGTTGGTATTTGAAGTGTTAAGGAAAGAGAAACTCTATGCAAATATGAAGAAGTGCACATTTATGCAAGAGAGTTTGGTATTCTTGGGCTTTATTATTTCAGCAGATGGGGTACAGATGGACTCAGAAAAGATAAAGGCAATTATTGAATGGCCTACTCCACGGAGTATAACAAGAGGTAAGGAGCTTTCATGGTCTAGCAACATTTTACAGAAAATTTATTAAAAATTTCAGCAATATTGTAGCACCTATAACAGATTGCACAAAAGGAAGGGAGTTTTTGTGGACAAAGGCAACTGAGGATAGTTTTCAATTCTTGAAGAAGAAGGTGACAGAGGCACCCATTTTGGCACTACCAGATTTTGATAAAGTGTTCGAGGTTGATTGTGACGCCTCACATGTGGGTATTGGTGCTGTTCTAAGTCAAGGAGGAAAGCCAATAGCTTTCTTTAGTGAGAAACTAAATGAGGTAAGAAAGAACTACTCTACTTATGATGTGGAATTTTATGCAATTGTACAAGCATTAAGGCATTGGAGGCATTACTTAGTGCCTAAGGAGTTTGTGTTATTTATAGACCACATAGCCCTGAAGTATGTGAATACCCAAAAGAAGTTGAATAGTAGGCATGCAAAGTGGGTATCATTTTTGTAGGGATATACTTTTTCTCTAAAACATAAATCTGGAAAACAGAATCAAGTTGCAGATGCATTGAGTAGGCGTGTGACTTTGTTTACCACTATGGAAAATGAGGTGGTGGGTTTTGAAGCAATAAAGGGTTTGTATTCTTCTGATTCTGATTTCAAGGATATTGTTGAAAGACTAATTAGTCCATTGTCAGACAATGTAGGAGATGTCCTGGATGAGTATATTTTACAGGATGGCTACCTATTCAAGGGACGCCAACTATGTATTCCAGTTGGGTCTATGAGAGAGAATATAGTGAAAGAGTTGCATAGCGGAGGGTTGGCTGGGCATTTTGGTAAAGATAAGACGATAGCCTTGGTAGCAGAGAAATACTATTGGCCAAAGCTGAAAAGAGATGTGGTAAGATATGTGGAGAGATGTCGAATTTGCCAAGTCTCAAAAGGCCATGCACAATAATACAGGGTTGTATATGCCGTTGCCTATTCCTAAAGGGTCATGGACAGATCTGAGTATGGACTTTGTTTTGGGATTACCAAAAACACAACGAGGTAATGACTCAATTTTTGTGGTTGTTGATAGGTTTTCTAAGATGGTTCATTTTATTTCCTGCAAGAAAACAAGTGATGCAACAAGCGTAGCAGATTTGTTTTTCAGAGAAGTTGTTCGTTTGCATGGTGTTCCAAAAACCATTACTTCAGATAGGGACACAAGGTTCTTAAGTCACTTTTAGCGGACTTTATGGAAGAAATTTGGAACTCAACTACAATTCAATAAGTGCTATCATCCTCAGATCGATGGGAAAACAGAGGTGGTAAATAGGAGTTTGGGAAACTGTTAAGGTGCATTGTTGGGGAAAAGCCGAAACAATGGGACTTAGCATTACCACAAGTTGAGTTTGCATATAACAATTCCATAAATAGATCCACGGGAAAGTCTCCATTTTCAATTGTGTATGGGAGTAATCCAAATGGGGTGTTAGATTTGGTACAACTACCAGTTGATGGCAGAGTTAGTGATGATGCAGAAGCATTTCCGAACATATACAACAATTGCAGGAAGAAGTGCGGAAGAAGCTGCAGAATAGTAATGATAAGTATAAGGAAATAGCAGATGTGCACAGACGGAGAAAGGTATTTACAATTGGTGAGTTGGTTATGGTATATCTATGGAAGGAAAGGTTTCCAAGAGGAACCTATAACAAGCTGAAGTACAAGAAGATTGGTCCCTGCAAAATCGTGAAAAAATAAACGATAATGCTTATGAGGTAGAATTGCAGGGAATTTTGATATTTCTCCAGTGTTTAATGTTTCAGATTTGTATTCTTTTCATGGGGATGGTGTAGAAGGGGATGTTATTGATGAAGTAGTAGATTGGAGGCAAAGAGGTTCCGGTGAAGAAGAAAGAAGAAGTGGATCAGATTCTAGATAAGAAAACAATGGACACGCGACATGGGAAATACAACAAATATTTGGTACATTGGAAAGGACTGGAACAAGAGGACAATACTTGGGTCACAGAGTGGGAGATTAAGAAGTTGGATGTAGATAAATGGAAGTAGTTTGAAGAAGACAACTTGCAGGAGCTGCGTTTTTTTCAAGCAGGGGAGAATGATGCGCCAAAATTAGCAGGAACTTGACAAGGTCATAACTTGAGCTCCGGTGTCCGTTTGAGTCCTTTTTTTTTTGAAACCACGTGTTTTGATGAGACGAACGCAGCGGAAAACCAGCCCTACCGGTTGGGGCAAGTTTTTGACACATTTTTGGGCCCTAAATCCGCCATCTTGAGGCCGAAAATTAGGATTTAAGTTATAGTTTTGGTTTTTTCCTATTTTTGAGCATTAGTTAATTTTAGTCTATTAATTGCATTATGAGTTAGAAAGTTGGAAATTCCTCTAATTTAGGGATGTAGAAGATGCGTGGCAATTTTTGTGCCCGTAGGAATAAGCATGCGAACTTACTAAGAATAGCAGGTTCTAGTAAACTGCTAAAAATAGTAATTTCCGCCACCTAGAGTAGATTTAGTCAGAGTTAGTTAGAGTTTACTTGGAAACTCGAGTTGGGAGTTATTTTCCTATTTAGGAAACATTGTAATTCATTATTGAATAACGAAGAAGGAGATCTATTTTTTTGGAGTTCATTTTATTCCTATCCGGTTGTTTTAATTTGGACATTATTGTAAGCTGGTTCGAGTATTTTGTTTAAAAATGGCAGGAAGAGGAAGAGGAAGAGGAGGCGGTATTGCCCAGATGAATAGAAATATGCAAGATCTACGAGAGACAAGTTTGCTGCTACTTGCTGCAATGATAACCCAGAGAGGAAATCAAGGTGGAGATGACACAGATGAAGAAGAAGTTTGTGAAGAGGAGGAAACGACAAGCACCACCATTAGCTTTTGAAGAAAGAATTCTTTGAGCATTAGAAGGAAAGAATGATGGGATAAGAGTTGATGTTTTAGAGTATGGTGGTAGTCTAAAACCAGAGGAGCTGATAGATTGGTTGAATAGCATGGGAAAATTTTTTGAGTGGAAGGCTATGTCAGAAGAAAAGAAGGTAAAATTTGCATGCACAAAATTGAAAGGTCATGCTATGTTATGGTGGGATCACCTACAGAAAGAGCGGTCAAGAAAGGGGAAAGAAAGAATTAGGACGTGGAGTAAGATGGAGAAGAAGCTAAAAGATAAATTTCTACCTGTGGATTATGCACAAACCCTTTACAGGAGGTTTCAGAATCTCAGACAGAACTTACAAACAGTGCAAGAATACACAGATGAGTTCTACAAGTTGTCCATTCGTGTAGAGCATGAAGAAACTGAGGAACAAATGGCTGCGAGGTATGTTAATGGATTAAAATTTTCTATTCAAGATGAGATAAGTATGCATAGGATTAAAAGCATGGAGGATGCCTATCAATTAGCCTTAAAGGCCGAGGAAAAACAAAATCGTCAAAGTTTTAGGCGATCACCTGGAATGAATAGGGGGGCCTCATCTTCCTTTCGGGGACGAGCTGGTTTCAGCCAAGGTAGGGGAGAATCATCTCGTGGATGGGAAAAGCAAGAGGATACGAGACAAGATTTCCAGAATCAACAAAGAGGCAGAGGATTTTCTAGGGGTAGAGGATATGCTGGCGATAGAGGATGGGAGGCTCCACGAAGACCATTTGTTTGTTACAAATGTGGTGAAGAAGGGCATCGGGCTTTTGAATGCCCACATACTTATACACATGACAAAAGGCAAGGAGATGCTCCAAGAGTAAATCTTGTTGAAGCTGAACAAGTAGAAGATGAACAGGACCTGGAAATTCCACCAGATGTTGGAGAAAATTTGATGATCAAGAGGACAATGATTGCTCCAAGAAAGGAGGTCAAGGGGGATGCATGGCTACGTACAAATATTTTCAGAACAAGATGCACTTCAGGAGGAAAGGTATGTAATGTTATTATTGATGGTGGTAGTTGTGAGAACATGGTTTCAAATGAGATGGTCGATAAATTGGGTCTGCATTGTGAGAAGAATCCTAACCCTTATCGTATTGCATGGTTTAAGAAGGGTAATGAAGTTATTGTTGATAAGAGATGTTTAATAAGCTTTTCTATGGGAAGCAGTTATAAGGATGAGATTTGGTGTGATGTTATTCCTATGGATGCATGTCATATTTTGCTAGGAAGACCATGGCAATTTGATAGAAAAGTTATTCATGATGGGGGAAAGAATACTTATACTTTCTGGAAGGATGGCACAAAAATAGTTTTGATACCTCTTAAAGAAGAGGGGAAGGCTGAAAATATGCTTTTTGCAAAGGAATTTGTGAAGGAGGCAAAGGCAACTGGTTTTTGTTATGCACTAGTTGCGAAATAAGGATGAACTTGTAAGTGCTCAAATACCAATAGAAACATCGAGAATTAATAGAAGAATTTTGAGATGTTATTCCTGATGAGCTACCAGATGGATTACCACCCAAAAGAGATATTCAACACCATATTGATTTGATTCCAGGGTCTTCACTCCCAAATCAAGCGGCTTATAGGATGAGCCCGACATTACATGCAGAGTTGAATAGGCAAGTGGCAGAGCTCGTGCGAAAGGGGGTCGTAAGGGAGAGCATGAGTCCGTGTGCAACACCAGCTTTATTAACACCAAAGAAGGATGGAACATGGAGAATGTGCACTGATAGCAGAGCGATCAATAAAATTACAATCAAGTATCGGTTCCCAATACCTCGCCTTGATGATATGATGGATGTGCTTGCCGGATCTAATTATTTCACCAAGATTGATCTTCGAAGTGGTTATCATCAGATTCGGATCAGAGAAGGAGATGAGTGGAAAACAACATTCAAGACAGGAAATGGATTATATGAGTGGTTGGTGATGCCATTCGGGTTATCCAATGCACCTAGTACTTTTATGAGATTGATGAACACCGTGCTACGGGAGTATAATGGTAAGTTTGTTGTGGTTTATTTTGATGATATCTTGATCTTTAGTAAAACTAAAGAAGAACATTTGAGGCATCTAAGATTGGTATTTGAAGTGTTAAGGAAAGAGAAACTCTATGCAAATATGAAGAAGTGCACATTTATGCAAGAGAGCTTGGTATTCTTGGGCTTTATTATTTTTCAGCAATGGGGTACATATGGACTCAGAAAAGATAAAGGCAATTATTGAATGGCCTACTCCACGGAGTATAACAGAGGTAAGAAGCTTTCATGGTCTAGCAACATTTTAGAAAATTTATTAAAAATTTCAGCAATATTGTAGCACCTATATCACAGATTGCACAAAAGGAAGGGAGTTTTTGTGGACAAAGGCAGCTGAGGATAGTTTTCAATTCTTGAAGAAGAAGGTGACAGAGGCACCCATTTTGGCACTACCAGATTTTGATAAAGTGTTTGAGGTTGATTGTGACGCCTCACATGTGGGTATTGGAGCTGTTCTAAGTCAAGGAGGAAAGCCAATAGCTTTCTTTAGTGAGAAACTAAATGAGGTAAGAAAGAACTACTCTACTTATGATGTGGAATTTTATGCAATTGTACAAGCATTAAGGCATTGGAGGCATTACTTAGTGCCTAAGGAGTTTGTGTTATTCTGAGACCACATAGCCTTGAAGTATGTGAATACCCAAAAGAAGTTGAATAGTAGGCATGCAAAGTGGGTATCATTTTTGCAGGATATACTTTTTCTCTAAAACATAAATCCGGAAAACAGAATCAAGTTGCAGATGCATTGAGTAGGCGTGTGACTTTGTTTACCACTATGGAAAATGAGGTGGTGGGTTTTGAAGCAATAAAGGGTTTGTATTCTTCTGATTTTGATTTCAAGGATATTGTTGAAAGGTTAATTCGTCCATTGTCAGACAATGCAGGAGATGTCTGGATGAGTACATTTTACAGGATGGCTACCTATTCAAGGGACGCCAACTATGTATTCCAGTTGGGTCTATGAGAGAAAATATAGTGAAAGAGTTGCATAGCGGAGGGTTGGCTGGGCATTTTGGTAAGGATAAGACGATAGCCTTGGTAGCAGACAAATACTATTGGCCAAAGCTGAAAAGAGATGTGGTAAGATATGTGGAGAGATGTCGAATTTGCAAGTCTCGAAAGCCATGCCAAGAATACAGGGTTGTATATGCCGTTTCCTGTTCCTAAAGGGTCATGGACAGATCTGAGTATGGACTTTGTTTTGGGATTACCAAAAACACAACGAGGTAATGATTCCATTTTTGTGGTTGTTGATAGGTTTTCTAAGATGGTTCATTTTATTGCTTGCAAGAAAACAAGCGATGCAACAGGCGTAGCAGATTTGTTTTTCAGAGAAGTTGTTCGTTTGCATGGTGTTCCAAAAACCATTACTTCAGATAGGGACACAAGGTTCTTAAGTCACTTCTGGCGGACTTTATGGAAGAAATTTGGTACTCAACTACAGTTCAGTAGTGCTTATCATCCACAGACTGATGGGCAAACAGAGGTGGTAAATAGGAGTTTGGGAAACCTGTTAAGGTGCATTGTTGGGGAAAAGCCGAAACAATGGGACTTAGCATTACCGCAAGCTGAGTTTGCATATAACAGATTCCATAAAATGCAGATCCACGGGAAAGTCTCCATTTTCAATTGTGTATGGGAGTAATCCAAATGGGGTATTAGATTTGGTACAACTACCGTTGATGGCAGAGTTAGTGATGATGCAGAAGCATTTGCGAACATATACAACAATTGCAGGAAGAAGTGCGGAAGAAGCTGCAAAATAGTAATGACAAGTATAAGGAAATAGCAGATGTGCACAGAAGGAGAAAGGTATTTACAGTTGGTGAGTTGGTTATGGTATATCTGCGGAAGGAAAGGTTTCCAAGAGGAACCTATAACAAGCTGAAGTACAAGAAGATTGGACCCTGCAAAATCGTGAAAAAAATAAACGATAATGCTTATGAGGTAGAATTGCCAGGGAATTTTGATATTTCTCCAGTGTTTAATGTTTCAGATTTGTATTCTTTTCATGGGGATGGTGCAGAAAGGGATGATGCTGATGAAGTAGTAGATTGGCGGCAAAGGTTTCGGTGAAGAAGAAAGAAGAAGTGGATCAGATTCTAGATAAGAAAACAATGGACACGCGACATGGGAAATACAACAAATATTTGGTACATTGGAAAGGACTGGAACAAGAGGACAATACTTGGGTCACAGAGTCAGAGATTCAGAAGTTGGATGCAGATAAATGGAAGCAGTTTGAAGAAGACAACTTGCAGGAGCTGCGTTTTTTTCAAGCAGGGGAGAATGATGCGCCCGAATTAGCAGGAACTTGACAAGGTCATAACTTGAGCTCCGGGTGTCCGTTTGAGTCCGTTTTTTTTTTGAAACCACGTGTTTTGATGAGACGAACGCAGCGGCAACCAGCCCTACCGGTTGGGGCAAGTTTTCGACACGTTTTCGGGCCCTAAATCCGCCATCTTGAGGCCGAAAATTAGGATTTAAGTTATAGTTTGGTTTTTTCCTATTTTTGAGCATTAGTTAATTTTAGTCTATTAATTGCATTTTGAGTTAGAAAGTTGGCAATTCCTCTAATTTAGGGATGTAGAAGATGCGTGGCAATTTTTGTGCCTAGTAGGAATAAGCATGCGAACTTACTAAGAATAGCAGGTTCTAGTAAACTGCTAAAAATAGTAATTTCCGCCACCTAGAGTAGATTTAGTCAGAGTTAGCTAGAGTTTACTTGGAAACTCGAGTTGGGAGTTATTTTCCTATTTAGGAAACATTGTAATTCATTATTTGATAACGAAGAAGGAGATCTATTTTCTTTTGAGTTCATTTTATTGCAATATATCTGGTTGTTCTTAATTTGGCTACATTATCTGGTATCGAGAGTGAGGTTCGAGTATTTTGTTTAAAAATGGCGGGGAAGAGGAAGAGGAAGAGGAGGCGGTATTGCCCGGATGAATAGAAATATGCAAGATCTACTGAGAGACAAGTTGCTGCGCTTGCTTGCTGTAATGATAACCCAAAGAGGAAATCAAGGTGGAGATGACACGAGATGAAGAAGAAGTTTGTGAAGAGGAGGAAACGCAAAGCACCACCATTAGCTTTTGAAGAAAGGATGCTTGAGCATTAGAAGGAAAGAATGATGGGATAAGAGTTGATGTTTCAGAGTATGGTGGTAGTCTAAAACCAGAGGAGCTGATAGACTGGTTGAATAGCATGGGAAATTTTTTTGAGTGGAAGGCTATGTCAGAAGAAAAGAAGGTAAAATTTGCATGCACAAAATTGAAAGGTCATGCTATGTTATGGTGGGATCACCTACAAAAAGAGCGGTCAAGAAAGGGGAAAGAAAGAATTAGGACGTGGAGTAAGATGGAGAAGAAGCTAAAAGATAAATTTTTCCCTGTGGATTATGCACAAACCCTTTATAGGAGGTTTCAGAATCTCAGACAGAACTTACAAACAGTGCAAGAATACATAGATGAGTTCTACAAGTTGTCCATTCGTGTAGAGCATGAAGAAACTGAGGAACAAATGGCTGCAAGGTATGTTAATGGATTAAAATTTTCTATTCAAGATGAGATAAGTATGCATAGGATTAAAAGCATGGAGGATGCCTATCAATTAGCCTTAAAGGCCGAGGAAAAACAAAATCGTCAAAGTTTTAGGAGATCACCTGGAATGAATAGGGGGCCTCATCTTCCTTTCGGGGACGAGCTGGTTTCAGCCAAGGTAGGGGAGAATCATCTCGTGGATGGGAAAAGCAAGAGGATACGAGACAAGATTTCCAGAATCAACAAAGAGGCAGAGGATTTTCTAGGGGTAGAGGATATGCTGGCGATAGAGGATGGGAGGCTCCACGAAGACCATTTGTTTGTTACAAATGTGGTGAAGAAGGGCATCGGGCTTTTGAATGCCCACATACTTATACACATGACAAAAGGCAAGGAGATGCTCCAAGAGTAAATCTTGTTGAAGCTGAGCAAGTAGAAGATGAACAGGACCTCGAAATTCCACCAGATGTTGGAGAAAATTTGATGATCAAGAGGACAATGATTGCTCCAAGAAAGGAGGTCAAGGGGGATGCATGGCTACGTACAAATATTTTCAGAACAAGATGCACTTCAGGAGGAAAGGTATGTAATGTTATTATTGATGGTGGTAGTTGTGAGAACATGGTTTCAAATGAGATGGTCGATAAATTGGGTCTGCATTGTGAGAAGAATCCTAACCCTTATCGTATTGCATGGTTTAAGAAGGGTAATGAAGTTACTGTTGATAAGAGATGTTTAATAAGCTTTTCTATTGGGAACAGTTATAAGGATGAGATTTGGTGTGATGTTATTCCTATGGATGCATGTCATATACTGCTAGGAAGACCATGGCAATTTGATAGAAAAGTTATTCATGATGGGGGAAAAAATACTTATACTTTCTGGAAGGATGGCACAAAAATAGTTTTGATACCTCTTAAAGAAGAGGGGAAGGCTGAAAATATGCTTTCTGCAAAGGAATTTGTGAAGGAGGCAAAGGCAACCGGTTTCTGTTATGCACTAGTTGCAAATAAGGATGAACTTGTAAGTGCTCAAATACCAATAGAAACATCAGAATTAATAGAAGAATTTTCAGATGTTATTCCTGATGAGCTACCAGATGGATTACCACCCAAAAGAGATATTCAACACCACATGGATTTGATTCCAGGGTCTTCACTCCCAAATCAAGCGGCTTATAGGATGAGCCCGACATTACATGCAGAGTTGAATAGGCAAGTGGCAGAGCTCGTGCGAAAGGGGGTCGTAAGGGAGAGCATGAGTCCGTGTGCAACACCAGCTTTATTAACACCAAAGAAGGATGGAACATGGAGAATGTGCACGGATAGCAGAGCGATCAATAAAATTACAATCAAGTATCGGTTCCCAATACCTCGCCTTGATGATATGATGGATGTGCTTGCTGGATCTAATTATTTCACCAAGATTGATCTTCGAAGTGGTTATCATCAGATTCGGATCAGAGAAGGAGATGAGTGGAAAACAACATTCAAGACAGGAAATGGATTATATGAGTGGTTGGTGATGCCATTCGGGTTATCCAATGCACCTAGTACTTTTATGAGATTGATGAACACCGTGCTACGGGAGTATAATGGTAAGTTTTTTGTGGTTTATTTTGATGATATCTTGATCTTTAGTAAAACTAAAGAAGAACATTTGAGGCATCTAAGGTTGGTATTTGAAGTGTTAAGGAAAGAGAAACTCTATGCAAATATGAAGAAGTGCACATTTATGCAAGAGAGTTTGGTATTCTTGGGCTTTATTATTTCAGCAGATGGGGTACAGATGGACTCAGAAAAGATAAAGGCAATTATTGAATGGCCTACTCCACGGAGTATAACAGAGGTAAGGAGCTTTCATGGTCTAGCAACATTTTACAGAAAATTTATTAAAAATTTCAGCAGTATTGTAGCACCTATAACAGATTGCACAAAAGGAAGGGAGTTTTTGTGGACAAAGGAGGTTGAGGATAGTTTTCAGTTATTAAAGAAGAAGGTGACAGAGGCACCCATTTTGGCACTAGCAGATTTTGATAAAGTGTTTGAGGTTGATTGTGACGCCTCACATGTGGGTATTGAGCTGTTCTAAGTCAAGGAGGAAAAAATAGCTTTCTTTAGTGAGAAACTAAATGAGGTAAGAAAGAACTACTCTACTTATGATGTGGAATTTTATGCAATTGTACAAGCATTAAGGCATTGGAGGCATTACTTAGTGCCTAAGGAGTTTGTGTTATTTACAGACCACATAGCCCTGAAGTATGTGAATACCCAAAAGAAGTTGAATAGTAGGCATGCAAAGTGGGTATCATTTTTGCAGGGATATACTTTTTCTCTAAAACATAAATCCGGAAAACAGAATCAAGTTGCAGATGCATTGAGTAGGCGTGTGACTTTGTTTACCACTATGGAAAATGAGGTGGTGGGTTTTGAAGCAATAAAGGGTTTGTATTCTTCTGATTCTGATTTCAAGGATATTGTTGAAAGACTAATTAGTCCATTGTCAGACAATGTAGGAGATGTCCTGGATGAGTATAGTTTACAGGATGGCTACCTATTCAAGGGACGCCAACTATGTATTCCAGTTGGGTCTATGAGAGAAAATATAGTGAAAGAGTTGCATAGCGGAGGGTTGGCTGGGCATTTTGGTAAGGATAAGACGATAGCCTTGGTAGCAGACAAATACTATTGGCCAAAGCTGAAAAGAGATGTGGTAAGATATGTGGAGAGATGTCGAATTTGCCAAGTCTCGAAAGGCCATGCACAGAATACAGGGTTGTATATGCCGTTGCCTGTTCCTAAAGGGTCGTGGACAGATCTGAGTATGGACTTTGTTTTGGGATTACCAAAAACACAACGAGGTAATGATTCCATTTTTGTGGTTGTTGATAGGTTTTCTAAGATGGTTCATTTTATTGCTTGCAAGAAAACAAGCGATGCAACACAGCGTAGCAGATTTTTTCGAGAGAAGTTGTTCGTTTTGCATGGTGTTCCAAAACCATTACTTGAGATAGGGACACAAGGTTCTTAAGTCACTTGGCGGACTTTATGGAAGAAATTTGGTACTCAACTACTGATTCAAGTAGTGCTTATCATCCCTGATGATGGGCAAACAGAGGTGGTAAATAGGAGTTTGGGAAACTTGTTAAGGTGCATTGTTGGGAAAAGCCGAAACAATGGGACTTAGCATTACCGCAAGCTGAGTTTGCATATATATGATTCCATAAACAGATCCACGGGAAAGTCTCCATTTTCATTGTGTATGGGAGTAATCCAAATGGGGTATTAGATTTGGTACATAACTACCGAGTTGATGGCAGAGTTAGTGATGATGCGAAGCATTTGCGAACATATACAACAATTGCGGGAAGAAGTGCGGAAGAAGCTGCAAAATAGTAATGACAAGTATAAGGAAATAGCAGATGTGCATGAGAAGGAGAAAGGTATTTACTGTTGGTGAGTTGGTTATGGTATATCTGCGGAAGGAAAGGTTTCAAGAGGAACCTATAACAAGTGAAGTACAAGAAGATTGGACCCGCAAAATCGTGAAAAAAATAAACGATAATGCTTATGAGGTAGAATTGCCGAATTTTGATATTTCTCCAGTGTTTAATGTTTGATTTGTATTCTTTTCATGGGGATGGTGCGAGAAAGGGATGATATTGATGAAGTAGTAGATTGGAGGCAACAGGTTCCGGTGAAGAAGAAAGAAGAAGTGGATCAGATTCTAGATAAGAAAACAATGGACACGCGACATGGGAAATACAACAAATATTTGGTACATTGGAAAGGACTGGAACAAGAGGACAATACTTGGGTCACAGAGTGGGAGATTAAGAAGTTGGATGCAGATAAATGGAAGCAGTTTGAAGAAGACAACTTGCAGGAGCTGCGTTTTTTTCAAGCAGGGGAGAATGATGCCCGAATTAGCAGGAACTTGACAAGGTCATAACTTGAGCTCCGGGTGTCCGTTTGAGTCCGTTTTTTTGAAACCACGTGTTTTGATGAGACGAACGCAGCGGCAACCAGCCCTACCGGTTGGGGCAAGTTTTCGACACGTTTTCGGGCCCTAAATCCGCCATCTTGAGGCCAAAAATTAGGATTTAAGTTATAGTTTGGTTTTTTCCTATTTTTGAGCATTAGTTAATTTTAGTCTATTAATTGCATTTTGAGTTAGAAAGTTGGCAATTCCTCTAATTTAGGGATGTAGAAGATGCGTGGCAATTTCTGTGCCCGTAGGAATAAGCATGCGAACTTACTAAGAATAGCAGGTTCTAGTAAACTGCTAAAAATAGTAATTTCCGCCACCTAGAGTAGATTTAGTCAGAGTTAGCTAGAGTTTACTTGGAAACTCGAGTTGGGAGTTATTTTCCTATTTAGGAAACATTGTAATTCATTATTTGGATAACGAAGAAGGAGATCTATTTTCTTTTGGAGTTCATTTTATTGCAGTATATCTGGTTGTTCTTAATTTGGCTACATTATAAGTATCGAAGTTGGTTGAGTATTTTGTTTAAAAATGGCGGGAAGAGGAAGAGGAAGAGGAGGCGGTATTGCCCAGATGAATAGAAATATGCAAGATCTGCGAGAGGCAAGTTGTTGCGCTTGCTGCAGTAATGATAACCCAAAGAGGAAATCAAGGTGGAGATGACACGAGATGAAGAAGAAGTTTGTGAAGAGGAGGAAACGCAAAGCACCACCATTAGCTTTTGAAGAAAGGATGCTTGAGCATTAGAAGGAAAGAATGATGGGATAAGAGTTGATGTTTCAGAGTATGGTGGTAGTCTAAAACCAGAGGAGCTGATAGACTGGTTGACTAGCATGGGAAAATTTTTTTGAGTGGAAGGCTATGTCAGAAGAAAAGAAGGTAAAATTTGCATGCACAAAATTGAAAGGTCATGCTATGTTATGGTGGGATCACCTATAAAAAGAGCGGTCAAGAAAGGGGAAAGAAAGAATTAGGACGTGGAGTAAGATGGAGAAGAAGCTAAAAGATAAATTTCTCCTGTGGATTATGCACAAACCCTTTACAGGAGGTTTCAGAATCTCAGACAGAACTTACAAGCAGTGTGCAAGAATACCTGAGATGAGTTCTACAAGTTGTCCATTCGTGTAGAGCATGAAGAAAATGAGGAACAAATGGCTGCAAGGTATGTAAATGGATTAAAATTTTCTATTCAAGATGAGATAAGTATGCATAGGATTAAAAGCATGGAGGATGCCTATCAATTAGCCTTAAAGGCTGAGGAAAAACAAAATCGTCAAAGTTTTAGGAGATCACTGGAATGAATAGGGGGCCTCATCTTCCTTTCGGGGGATGAGCTGGTTTCAGCCAAGGTAGGGGAGAATCATCTCGTGGATGGGAAAAGCAAGAGGATACGAGACAAGATTTCAGAATCAACAAAAAGAGGAGAGGATTTTCTAGGGGTAGAGGATATCTTTGGCGATAGAGGATGGGAGGCTCCACGAAGACCATTTGTTTGTTACAAATGTGGTGAAGAAGGGCATCGGGCTTTTGAATGCCCACATACTTATACACATGACAAAAGGCAAGGAGATGCTCAAGAGTAAATCTTGTTGAAGTTTGAAGCAAGTAGAAGATGAACAGAGGACCTAGAAATTCCACGGATGTTGGAGAAAATTTGATGATCAAGAGGATGATGATTGCTCCAAGAAAGGAGGTCAAGGGGATGCATGGCTACGTACAAATATTTTGAGAACAAGATGCACTTAGGGGAGGAAAGGTATGTAATGTTATTATTGATGGTGGTAGTTGTGAGAACATGGTTTCAAATGAGATGGTCGATAAATTGGGTCTGCATTGTGAGAAGAATCCTAACCCTTATCGTATTGCATGGTTTAAGAAGGGTAATGAAGTTATTGTTGATAAGAGATGTTTAATAAGCTTTTCTATTGGGAACAGTTATAAGGATGAGATTTGGTGTGATGTTATTCCTATGGATGCATGTCATATGCTGCTAGGAAGACCATGGCAATTTGATAGAAAAGTTATTCATGATGGGGGAAAGAATACTTATACTTTTATGGAAGGATGGCACAAAAATAGTTTTGCTACCTCTTAAAGAAGAGGGGAAGGCTGAAAATATGCTTTCTGCAAAGGAATTTGTGAAGGAGGCAAAGGCAACCGGTTTTGTTATGCACTAGTTGCAAATAAGGATGAACTTGTAAGTGCTCAAATACCAATAGAAACATCAGAATTAATAGAAGAATTTTTGGATGTTATTCCTGATGAGCTACGGATGGATTACCACCCAAAAGAGATATTCAACACCACATTGATTTGATTCCAGGGTCTTCACTCCCAAATCAAGCGGCTTATAGGATGAGCCCGACATTGCATAGAGTTGAATAGGCAAGTGGCAGAGCTCGTGCGAAAGGGGGTCGTAAGGGAGAGCATGAGTCCGTGTGCAACACCAGCTTTATTAACACCAAAGAAGGATGGAACATGGAGAATGTGCATGGATAGCAGAGCGATCAATAAAATTACAATCAAGTATCGGTTCCCAATACCTCGCCTTGATGATATGATGGATGTGCTTGTTGGATCTAAGTATTTCACCAAGATTGATCTTCGAAGTGGTTATCATCAGATTCGGATCAGAGAAGGAGATGAGTGGAAAACAACATTCAAGACAGGAAATGGATTATATGAGTGGTTGGTGATGCCATTCGGGTTATCCAATGCACCTAGTACTTTTATGAGATTGATGAACACCGTCTTTACGGGAGTATAATGGTAAGTTTGTTGTGGTTTATTTTGATGATATCTTGATCTTTAGTAAAACTAAAGAAGAACATTTGAGGCATCTAAGATTGGTATTTGAAGTGTTAAGGAAAGAGAAACTCTATGCAAATATGAAGAAGTGCACATTTATGCAAGAGAGTTTGGTATTCTTGGGCTTTATTATTTCAGCAGGTGGGGTACGAGATGGACTCGAGAAAAAGATAAAGGCAATTATTGAATGGCCTACTCCACATGGAGTATAAGAGGTAAGAGCTTTCATGGTCTAGCAACATTTACTGAGAAAATTTATTAAAAATTTCAGCGAAGTATTGTAGCACCTATCACAGATTGCACAAAAGGAAGGGAGTTTTTGTGGACAAAGGCGGTGAGGATAGTTTTCAATTCTTGAAGAAGAAGGTGATAGAGGCACCCATTTTGGAACTACCATATTTTGATAAAGTGTTTGAGGTTGATTGTGACGCCTCACATGTGGGTATTGGAGCTGTTCTAAGTCAAGGAGGAAAGCCAGTAGCTTTCTTTAGTGAGAAACTAAATGAGGTAAGAAAGAACTAATCTACTTATGATGTGGAATTTTATGCAATTGTACAAGCATTAAGGCATTGGAGGCATTACTTAGTGCCTAAGGAGTTTGTGTTATTCTGAGACCACATAGCCCTGAAGTATGTGAATACCCAAAAGAAGTTGAATAGTAGGCATGCAAAGTGGGTATCATTTTTAGGGATATACTTTTCTCTAAAACATAAATCGGAAAACAGAATCAAGTTGCGAGATGCATTGAGTAGGCGTGTGACTTTGTTTACCACTATGGAAAATGAGGTGGTGGGTTTTGAAGCAATAAAGGGTTTGTATATTCTTGATTTGATTTCAAGGATATTGTTGAAAGACTAATTAGTCCATTGTCGAGACAATGTAGGAGATGTCTGGATGAGTATATTTTACAGGATGGCTACCTATTCAAGGGCGCCAACTATGTATTCAGTTGGGTCTATGAGAGAAAATATAGTGAAAGAGTTGCATAGCGGAGGTTGGTGGGCATTTTGGTAAAGATAAGACGATAGCCTTGGTAGAGAGACAAATACTATTAGCCAAAGCTGAAAAGAGATGTGGTAAGATATGTGGAGAGATGTCGAATTTTCCAAGTCTCGAAAGGCCATGCACATAATACAGGGTTGTATATGCCGTTGCCTGTTCCTAAAGGGTCATGGACAGATCTGAGTATGGATTTTGTTTTGGGATTACCAAAAACACAACGAGGTAATAACTCAATTTTTGTGGTTGTTGATAGGTTTTCTAAGATGGTTCATTTTATTGCTTGCAGAAGAAAACAAGTGATGTGACAGCGTAGCAGATTTTTTTTGAGAGAAGTTGTTCATTTGCATGGTGTTCCAAAAACCATTACTTCAGATAGGGACACAAGGTTCTTAAGTCACTTATGGCGGACTTTATGGAAGAAATTTGGAACTCAACTACTGATTCGGTAGTGCTTATCATCCCAGGATGATGGGAAAACAGAGGTGGTAAATAGGAGTTTGGGAAACCTGTTAAGGTGCATTGTTGGGGAAAAGCGAAACAATGGGACTTAGCATTACCACAAGTTTGAGTTTGCATATAATGATTCCATAAACAGATCCACGGGAAAGTCTCCATTTTCAATTGTGTATGGGAGTAATCCAAATGGGGTATTAGATTTGGTACAGCTACCCGTTGATGGCAGAGTTAGTGATGATGCAGAAGCATTTGCCGAACATATACAACAATTGCAGGAAGAAGTGCGGAAGAAGCTGCAAAATAGTAATGACAAGTATAAGGAAATAGCAGATGTGCACAGACGGAGAAAGGTATTTACAGTTGGTGAGTTGGTTATGGTATATCTGCGGAAGGAAAGGTTTCCAAGAGGAACCTATAACAAGCTGAAGTACAAGAAGATTGGTCCCTGCAAAATCGTGAAAAAAATAAACGATAATGCTTATGAGGTAGAATTGCCAGGGAATTTTGATATATTTCTCAGTGTTTAATGTTTCAGATTTGTATTCTTTTCATGGGGATGGTGCAGAAAGGGATGATATTGATGAAGTAGTAGATTGGAGGGCGAGGTTCCGGTGAAGAAGAAAGAAGAAGTGGATCAGATTCTAGATAAGAAAACAATGGACACGCGACATGGGAAATACAACAAATATTTGGTACATTGGAAAGGACTGGAACAAGAGGACAATACTTGGGTCACAGAGTGGGAGATTAAGAAGTTGGATGTAGATAAATGGAAGCAGTTTGAAGAAGACAACTTGCAGGAGCTGCGTTTTTTTCAAGCAGGGGAGAATGATGCGCCAGAATTAGCAGGAACTTGACAAGGTCATAACTTGAGCTCTGGGTGTCCGTTTGAGTCCGTTTTTTTTTGAAACCACGTGTTTTGATGAGGCGAAACGCAGCGGCAACCAGCCCCCTACCGGTTGGGGCAAGTTTTGACACGTTTTCGGGCCCTAAATCCGCCATCTTGAGGCCGAAAATTAGGATTTAAGTTATAGTTTGGTTTTTCCTATTTTTGGGCATTAGTTAATTTTAGTCTATTAATTGCATTATGAGTTAGAAAGTTGGCAATTCCTCTAATTTAGGGATGTAGAAGATGCGTGGCAATTTTGTGCCCGTAGGAATAAGCATGCGAACTTACTAAGAATAGCAGGTTCTAGTAAACTGCTAAAAATAGTAATTTCCGCCACCTAGAGTAGATTTAGTCGAGTTAGCTAGAGTTTACTTGGAAACTCGAGTTGGGAGTTGTTTTCCTATTTAGGAAACATTGTAATTCATTATTTGATAAAAAAGAAGGAGATCTATTTTCTTTTGGAGTTCATCATTTTTGCGGTATATCGGTTGTTCTTAATTTGGCTACATTATACGGTATAAAGTTGGTTTGAGTATTTTTTTAAAAAAATTAGGAAGAGGAAGAGGAAGAGGAAGAGGAGGCGGTATTGCCCAGATGAATAGAAATATGCAAGATCTGAGAGACAAGTTCTTTGCGCTTGCTGCAATGATAACCCAAAGAGGAAATCAAGGTGGAGATGACATAGATGAAGAAGAAGTTTGTGAAGAGGAGGAAACGCAAGCACCACCCTTAGCTTTTGAAGAAAGGATGCTTGAGCATTAGAAGGAAAGAATGATGGGATAAGAGTTGATGTTTGAGTATGGTGGTAGTCTAAAACCAGAGGAGTGATGATAGATTGGTTGAATAGCATGGGAAAATTTTTTTGAGTGGAAGGCTATGTCGAGAAGAAAAGAAGGTAAAATTTGCATGCACGAAATTGAAAGGTCATGCTTTATGTTATGGTGGGATCACCTACGAAAAGAGCGGTCAAGAAAGGGAAAGAAAGAATTAGGACGTGGAGTAAGATGGAGAAGAAGCTAAAAGATAAATTTCTCCTGTGGATTATGCACAAACCCTTTACAGGAGGTTTGAGAATCTCGAGACAGAACTTACAAAAAGCAGTGCAAGAATACACGAGATGAGTTCTACAAGTTGTCCATTCGTGTAGAGCATGAATGAAAAGCGAGGAACAAATGGCTGCGAGGTATGTTAATGGATTAAAATTTTCTATTCAAGATGAGATAAGTATGCATAGGATTAAAAGCATGGAGGATGCCTATCAATTAGCCTTAAAGGTGAGGAAAAACAAAATCGTCAAAGTTAGGAGATCACTGGAATGAATAGGGGGCCTCATCTTCCTTTTGGGGGGATGAGCTGGTTTCAGCCAAGGTAGGGAGAATCATCTCGTGGATTGGAAAAGCAAGAGGATACGAGACAAGATTTCCAGAATCAACAAAGAGGCGAGAGGATTTTCTAGGGGTAGAGGATATCTTTGGCGATAGAGGATGGAGGCTCCACGAAGACCATTTGTTTGTTACAAATGTGGTGAAGAAGGGCATCGGGCTTTTGAATGCCCACATACTTATACACACATGAAAAAGGCAAGGAGATGCTCAAGAGTAAATCTTGTTGAAGCTGAACAAGTAGAAGATGAACAGGACCTAGAAATTCCACCAGATGTTGGAGAAAATATGATGATCAAGAGGATGATGATTGCTCAAGAAAGGAGATCAAGGGGGATGCATGGCTACGTACAAATATTTTCAGAACAAGATGCACTTCAGGAGGAAAGGTATGTAATGTTATTATTGATGGTGGTAGTTGTGAGAACATGGTTTCAAATGAGATGGTCGATAAATTGGAGTGCATTGTGAGAAGAATCCTAACCCTTATCGTATTGCATGGTTTAAGAAGGGTAATGAAGTTCTTGTTGATAAGAGATGTTTAATAAGTTTTTCTATTGGGAGCAGTTATAAGGATGAGATTTGGTGTGATGTTATTCCTATGGATGCATGCATGTCATATCTTGCTAGGAAGACCATGGCAATTTGATAGAAAAGTTATTCATGATGGGGAAAAAATACTTATACTTTACGGAAGGATGGCACAAAAATAGTTTTCTACCTCTTAAAGAAGAGGGAAGGCTGAAAATATGCTTTTGCAAAGGAATTTGTGAAGGAGGCAAAGGAAACCGGTTTTTGTTATGCACTAGTTGCAAATAAGGATGAACCTGTAAGTGCTCAAATACCAATAGAAACAGTAGAATTAATAGAAGAATTTTGGATGTTATTCCTGATGAGCTACCAGATGGATTACCACCCAAAAGAGATATTCAACACCATATTGATTTGATTCAGGGTCTTCACTCCCAAATCAAGCGGCTTATAGGATGAGCCCGACATTGCATACATGCAGAGTTGAATAGGCAAGTGGCAGAGCTCGTGCGAAAGGGGGTCGTAAGGGAGAGCATGAGTCTGTGTGCAACACCACTTTATTAACACCAAAGAAGGATGGAACATGGAGAATGTGCACGGATAGTAGAGCAATCAATAAAATTACAATCAAGTATAGGTTCCCAATACCTCGCCTTGATGATATGATGGATGTGCTTGCTGGATCTAAGTATTTCACCAAGATTGATCTTCGAAGTGGTTATCATCAGATTCGGATCAGAGAAGGAGATGAGTGGAAAACAACATTCAAGACAGGAAATGGATTATATGAGTGGTTGGTGATGCCATTCGGGTTATCCAATGCACCTAGTACTTTTATGAGATTGATGAACACCGTGTTACGGGAGTATAATGGTAAGTTTGTTGTGGTTTATTTTGATGATATCTTGATCTTTAGTAAAACTAAAGAAGAACATTTGAGGCATCTAAGGTTGGTATTTGAAGTGTTAAGGAAAGAGAAACTCTATGCAAATATGAAGAAGTGCACATTTATGCAAGAGAGTTTGGTATTCTTGGGCTTTATTATTTCAGCAGATGGGGTACAGATGGACTCAGAAAAGATAAAGGCAATTATTGAATGGCCTACTCCATGAGAGTATAACAGAGGTAAGAAGCTTTCATGGTCTAGCAACATTTTACTAGAAAATTTATTAAAAATTTCAGTAGTATTGTAGCACCTATAACAGATTGCACAAAAGGAAGGGAGTTTTTGTGGACAAAGGCAGCTGAGGATAGTTTTCAATTCTTGAAGAAGAAGGTGACAGAGGCACCCATTTTGGCACTACCAGATTTTGATAAAGTGTTTGAGGTTGATTGTGACGCCTCACATGTGGGTATTGGTGCTGTTCTAAGTCAAGGAGGAAAGCCAGTAGCTTTCTTTAGTGAGAAACTGAATGAGGTAAGAAAGAACTACTCTACTTATGATGTGGAATTTTATGCAATTGTACAAGCATTAAGGCATTGGAGGCATTACTTAGTGCCTAAGGAGTTTGTGTTATTTACAGACCACATAGCCATGAAGTATGTGAATACCCAAAAGAAGTTGAATAGTAGGCATGCAAAGTGGGTATCATTTTTGCTAGGGTTATACTTTTTCTCTAAAACATAAATCAGGAAAACAGAATCAAGTTGCAGATGCATTGAGTAGGCGTGTGACTTTGTTTACCACTATGGAAAATGAGGTGGTGGGTTTTGAAGCAATAAAGGGTTTGTATTCTTTGATATTGATTTCAAGGATATTGTTGAAAGACTAATTAGTCCATTGTCAGACAATGTAGGAGATGTCTGGATGAGTATATTTTATAGGATGGCTACCTATTCAAGGGACGCCAACTATGTATTCCAGTTGGGTCTATGAGAGAATATAGTGAAAGAGTTGCATAGCGGAGGGTTGGTTGGGCATTTTGGTAAAGATAAGACGATAGCCTTGGTAGTCAGACAAATACTATTGGCCAAAGCTGAAAAGAGATGTGGTAAGATATGTGGAGAGATGTCGAATTTTCCAAGTCTCGAAAGGCCATGCACAGAATACAGGGTTGTATATGCCGTTGCATGTTCCTAAAGGGTCGTGGACAGATCTGAGTATGGATTTTGTTTTGGGATTACCAAAAACACAACGAGGTAATGACTCAATTTTTGTGGTTGTTGATAGGTTTTCTAAGATGGTTCATTTTATTGCCTGCAAGAAAACAAGTGATGCAACAGGCGTAGCAGATTTTTTTTTCAGAGAAGTTGTTCGTTTGCATGGTGTTCCAAAAACCATTACTTCAGATAGGGACACAAGGTTCTTAAGTCACTTCTGGCGGACTTTATGGAAGAAATTTGGAACTCAACTACAGTTCAGTAGTGCCTATCATCCATAGTGATGGGAAAACAGAGGTGGTAAATAGGAGTTTGGGAAACCTGTTAAGGTGCATTGTTGGGGAAAAGCCGAAACAATGGGACTTAGCATTACCACAAGTTGAGTTTGCATATAACAGTTCCATAAACAGATCCACGGGAAAGTCTCCATTTTCAATTGTGTATGGGAGTAATCCAAATGGGGTGTTAGATTTGGTACAACTACCAGTTGATGGCGAGTAGTGATGATGCGAAGCATTTCCGAACATATACAACAATTGCGGGAAGAAGTGCGGAAAAGCTGCAGAATAGTAATGATAAATAAGTATAAGGAAATAGCAGATGTGCATCAGACGGAGAAAGGTATTTATAGTTGGTGAGTTGGTTATGGTATATCTATGGAAGGAAAGGTTTCCAAGAGGAACCTATAACAAGCTGAAGTACAAGAAGATTGGTCCTACAAAATCGTGAAAAAAATAAACGATAATGCTTATGAGGTAGAATTGCAGGGAATTTTGATATTTCTCAGTGTTTAATGTTTGATTTGTATTCTTTTCATGGGGATGGTGTAGAAGGGGATGTTATTGATGAAGTAGTAGATTGGAGGCAGCAGGTTCCGGTGAAGAAGAAAGAAGAAGTGGATCAGATTCTAGATAAGAAAACAATGGACACGCGACATGGGAAATACAACAAATATTTGGTACATTGGAAAGGACTGGAACAAGAGGACAATACTTGGGTCATAGAGTGGGAGATTAAGAAGTTGGATGCAGATAAATGGAAGCAGTTTGAAGAAGACAACTTGCAGGAGCTGCGTTTTTTTCAAGCAGGGGAGAATGATGCGCCAGAATTAGCAGGAACTTGACAAGGTCATAACTTGAGCTCGGGTGTCCGTTTGAGTCTGTTTTTTTTGAAACCACGTGTTTTGATGAGATGAACGCAGCGGCAACCCGCCCTACCGGTTGGGGCAAGTTTTTGACACATTTTTGGGCCCTAAATCCGCCATCTTGAGGCCGAAAATTAGGATTTAAGTTATAGTTTGGTTTTTCCTATTTTTGGCATTAGTTAATTTTAGTCTATTAGTTGCATTATGAGTTAGAAAGTTGGAAATTCCTCTAATTTAGGGATGTAGAAGATGCGTGGCAATTTTTGTGCCCGTAGGAATAAGCATGCGAACTTACTAAGAATAGCAGGTTCTAGTAAACTGCTAAAAATAGTAATTTTCCGCCACCTAGAGTAGATTTAGTCAAGTTAGTTAGAGTTTGCTTGGAAACTCGAGTTGGGAGTTGTTTTCCTATTTAGGAAACATTGTAATTCATTATTGATAACAAAGAAGGAGATCTATTTTCTTTTGGAGTTCATATTATTTGTAGTATATCAAGTTTGTTCATAATTTGGCTACATTATCTGGTATCAGAGTTGGTTGAAGTATTTTTTTTAAAAAAATGGTAGGAAGAGGAAGAGGAAGAGGAGGCGGTATTGCCCAGATGAATAGAAATATGCAAGATCTACAGAGACAAGTTGTTGCGCTTGCTGTAATGATAACCCAGAGAGGAAATCAAGGTGGAGATGACACAGATGAAGAAGAAGTTTGTGAAGAGGAGGAAACACAAGCACCACCATTAGCTTTTGAAGAAAGGATGCTTGAGCATTAGAAGGAAAGAATGATGGGATAAGAGTTGATGTTTAGAGTATGGTGGTAGTCTAAAATGATAGATTGGTTGAATAGCATGGGAAATTTTTTGAGTGGAAGGCTATGTCGGAAGAAAAGAAGGTAAAATTTGCATGCACACAAAATTGAAAGGTCATGCTTTATGTTATGGTGGGATCACCTACGAGAAAGAGCGGTCAAGAAAGGGAAAGAAAGAATTAGGACGTGGAGTAAGATGGAGAAGAAGCTAAAAGATAAATTTTCTCCTGTGGATTATGCACAAACCCTTTACAGGAGGTTTAGAATCTCAGACAGAACTTACAAACAGTGCAAGAATACACAGATGAGTTCTACAAGTTGTCCATTCGTGTAGAGCATGAAGAAACTGAGGAACAAATGGCTGCAAGGTATGTTAATGGATTAAAATTTTCTATTCAAGATGAGATAAGTATGCATAGGATTAAAAGCATGGAGGATGCCTATCAATTAGCCTTAAAGGCTGAGGAAAAACAAAATCGTCAAAGTTTTAGGAGATCACCTGGAATGAATAGGGGGCCTCATCTTCCTTTCGGGGATGAGCTGGTTTCAGCCAAGGTAGGGGAGAATCATCTCGTGGATTGGAAAAGCAAGAGGATACGAGACAAGATTTCCAGAATCAACAAAGAGGCTAGAGGATTTTCTAGGGGTAGAGGATATGCTGGCGATAGAGGATGGGAGGCTCCACGAAGACCATTTGTTTGTTACAAATGTGGTGAAGAAGGGCATCGGGCTTTTGAATGCCCACATTCTTATACACATGACAAGAGGCAAGGAGATGCTCAAGAGTAAATCTTGTTGAAGTTGAACAAGTAGAAGATGAACAGGACTCTAGAAATTCCACCAGATGTTGGAGAAAATTTGATGATCAAGAGGATGATGATTTCTCAAGAAAGGAGGTCAAGGGGATGCATGGCTACGTACAAATATTTTTAGAACAAGATGCACTTCAGGAGGAAAGGTATGTAATGTTATTATTGATGGTGGTAGTTGTGAGAACATGGTTTCAAATGAGATGGTCGAGAAATTGGGTTTGCATTGTGAGAAGAATCCTAACCCTTATCGTATTGCATGGTTTAAGAAGGGTAATGAAGTTATTGTTGATAAGAGATGTTTAATAAGTTTTTCTATTGGGAACAGTTATAAGGATGAGATTTGGTGTGATGTTATTCCTATGGATGCATGTCATATGTTGCTAGGAAGACCATGGCAATTTGATAGAAAAGTTATTCATGATGGGGAAAGAATACTTATACTTTCTGGAAGGATGGCACAAAAATAGTTTTTCTACCTCTTAAAGAAGAGGGGAAGGCTGAAAATATGCTTTCTGCAAAGGAATTTGTGAAGGAGGCAAAGGCAACCGGTTTTTGTTATGCACTAGTTGCAAATAAGGATGAACTTGTAAGTGCTCAAATACCAATAGAAACATCAAAATTAATAGAAGAATTTTGGATGTTATTCCTGATGAGCTACCAGATGGATTACCACCCAAAAGAGATATTCAACACCATATTGATTTGATTCCAGGGTCTTCACTCCCAAATCAAGCGGCTTATAGGATGAGCCCGACATTGCATGCAGAGTTGAATAGGCAAGTGGCAGAGCTCGTGCGAAAGGGGGTCGTAAGGGAGAGCATGAGTCATGTGTGCAACCCAGACTTTATTAACACCAAAAGAAGGATGGAACATGGAGAATGTGCATGGATAGCAGAGCAATCAATAAAATTACAATCAAGTATAGGTTCCCAATACCTCGCCTTGATGATATGATGGATGTGCTTTTTGGATCTAAGTATTTCACCAAGATTGATCTTGAAGTGGTTATCATCAGATTCGGATCCAGAGAAGGAGATGAGTGGAAAACAACATTCAAGACAGGAAATGGATTATATGAGTGGTTGGTGATGCCATTCGGGTTATCAATGCACCTAGTACTTTTATGAGATTGATGAACACCGTGTTACGGGAGTATAATGGTAAGTTTGTTGTGGTTTATTTTGATGATATCTTGATCTTTAGTAAAACTAAAGAAGAACATTTGAGGCATCTAAGGTTGGTATTTGAAGTGTTAAGGAAAGAGAAACTCTATGCAAATATGAAGAAGTGCACATTTATGCAAGAGAGTTTGGTATTCTTGGGCTTTATTATTTCAGCGAGATGGGGTACAGATGGACTCAGAAAAGATAAAGGCAATTATTGAATGGCCTACTCCATGGAGTATAATAGAGGTAAGAAGCTTTCATGGTCTAGCAACATTTTCTGAAAATTTATTAAAAATTTCAGCAGTATTGTAGCACCTATAACAGATTGCACAAAAGGAAGGGAGTTTTTGTGGACAAAGGCGGTGAGGATAGTTTTCAGTTCTTGAAGAAGAAGGTGACAGAGGCACCCATTTTGGCACTACCAGATTTTGATAAAGTGTTTGAGGTTGATTGTGACGCCTCACATGTGGGTATTGGTGCTGTTCTAAGTCAAGGTGGAAAGCCAGTAGCTTTCTTTAGTGAGAAACTAAATGAGGTAAGAAAGAACTACTCTACTTATGATGTGGAATTTTATGCAATTGTACAAGCATTAAGGCATTGGAGGCATTACTTAGTGCCTAAGGAGTTTGTGTTATTTACAGACCACATAGCCCTGAAGTATGTGAATACCCAAAAGAAGTTGAATAGTAGGCATGCAAAGTGGGTATCATTTTTGCAGGGATATACTTTTTCTCTAAAACATAAATCGGAAAACAGAATCAAGTTGCAGATGCATTGAGTAGGCGTGTGACTTTGTTTACCACTATGGAAAATGAGGTGGTGGGTTTTGAAGCAATAAAGGGTTTGTATTCTTGATTTTGATTTCAAGGATATTGTTGAAAGACTAATTAGTCCATTGTCAGACAATGTAGGAGATGTCCTGGATGAGTATATTTTACAAGATGGCTACCTATTCAAGGGACGCCAACTATGTATTCCAGTTGGGTCTATGAGAGAGAATATAGTGAAAGAGTTGCATAGCGGAGGGTTGGCTGGGCATTTTGGTAAAGATAAGACGATAGCCTTGGTAGCAGACAAATACTATTGGCCAAAGCTGAAAAGAGATGTGGTAAGATATGTGGAGAGATGTCGAATTTGCCAAGTCTCGAAAGGCCATGCACAGAATACAGGGTTGTATATGCCGTTGCCTATTCCTAAAGGGTCATGGATAGATCTGAGTATGGACTTTGTTTTGGGATTACCAAAAACACAACGAGGTAATGATTCCATTTTTGTGGTTGTTGATAGGTTTTCTAAGATGGTTCATTTTATTGCTTGCAAGAAAACAAGCGATGCAACAGGCGTAGCAGATTTGTTTTTCAGAGAAGTTGTTCGTTTGCATGGTGTTCCAAAAACCATTACTTCAGATAGGGACACAAGGTTCTTAAGTCACTTCTGGCGGACTTTATGGAAGAAATTTGGGAACTCAACTACTGATTCAAGAGTGCTTATCATCCCTGAGTGATGGGAAAACAGAGGTGGTAAATCGGAGTTTGGGAAACTGTTAAGGTGCATTGTTGGGAAAAGCAAAACAATGGGACTTAGCATTACCACAAGTTGAGTTTGCATATAATAGTTCCATAAACAGATCCACGGGAAAGTCTCCATTTTCAATTGTGTATGGGAGTAATCCAAATGGGGTGTTAGATTTGGTATAACTACCAGTTGATGGCAGAGTTAGTGATGATGCAGAAGCATTTGCGAACATATACAACAATTGCAGGAAGAAGTGCGGAAGAAGCTGCAAAATAGTAATGATAAGTATAAGGAAATAGCAGATGTGCACAGACGGAGAAAGGTATTTACAGTTGGTGAGTTGGTTATGGTATATCTATGGAAGGAAAGGTTTCCAAGAGGAACCTATAACAAGCTGAAGTACAAGAAGATTGGACCTGCAAAATCGTGAAAAAATAAACGATAATGCTTATGAGGTAGAATTGCGGGGAATTTTGATATTTCTCCGAGTGTTTAATGTTTGATTTGTATTCTTTTCATGGGGATGGTGCGAGAAAGGGGATGTTATTGATGAAGTAGTAGATTGGAGGCAATAGGTTCCGGTGAAGAAGAAAGAAGAAGTGGATCAGATTCTAGATAAGAAAACAATGGACACGCGACATGGGAAATACAACAAATATTTGGTACATTGGAAAGGACTGGAACAAGAGGACAATACTTGGGTCACGAGTGGGAGATTAAGAAGTTGGATGCGTAGATAAATGGAAGCAGTTTGAAGAAGACAACTTGCGGGAGCTGCGTTTTTTCAAGCGAGGGGAGAATGATGCGCCGAATTAGCGGGAACTTGACAAGGTCATAACTTGAGCTCGGGTGTCCGTTTGAGTCCGTTTTTTTGAAACCACGTGTTTTGATGAGAGACGAAGCGGCACGGCGGCGAACCAGCCCTACGGTTGGGGCAAGTTTTGACACATTTTTTGGGCCCTAAATCCGCCATCTTGAGGCCGAAAATTAGGATTTAAGTTATAGTTTGGTTTTTTCCTATTTTTGAGCATTAGTTAATTTTAGTCTATTAATTGCATTATGAGTTAGAAAGTTGGCAAATTCCTCTAATTTAGGGATGTAGAAGATGCGTGGCAAAATTTTTTGCCAGTAGGAATAAGCATGCGAACTTACTAAGAATAGCAGGTTTAGTAAAGGGATGGATATCATAAAAATAGTAATTTCCGCCACCTAGATTTTGGAGAGTTTCGCAAAATCTGTTAAGGAAAATGTTGAACCTAAGCTGGTTGTAGGTAATACAAGTACTGGGATCTACAAAGATATAAAACCTAAAGTTATTGTTGATATCAGTAGTATCATATAACTACAGATTATTAAAATAAATTACTTTGGGATTGAAGTTGGAGCAGCAAGTTCTTTACTCACAAGGGCCGTAAAGATGTGGCGTTTATAGGTACGTAACTAGACATACTCAATTCTTTATTCATCTAGATGATTATGACTTTAAATATCTGTTTAATTGCTTACGGAATGTATTTTGACAGGGCATTTCTTTCCCAAAGACTGGATGGTATTTCCCTACATTAGAAGCGTTCATCTTGAAGAATCTGTATATTCAGACCCCTTCACATTCACTCCTTGGCCTTGACAAGTATGTTGTCAACAACCTTGAAATTAATTTAGAATGTAGATTGGTTGTTTGCACTACTGTACTTATTACATATAGACTCCATTTTGTTGTAACTAATTAGATTTTCTCTATAATTGAAAGAAAAAGATACCTAATACACCTTTTGTAGGAGTTCGCAGAGTTTGTGCAGGCCAAGAATTAGCCAAGATGGAAATCTCTTTGTTTCTTCACTACCTCGTTACCCAAGTCACGTACAAATGAAATCCATTCCTATATATTTCCATTTATGATTTCATCTGAAAATCTCATATCGTGTAATGTGAAAGCTTTATATTTTTAATAATTATTGTTCTTTTTTGTGTGTAGGTGGACTCTTCATGATGATGAGCAAATAAATTTCCGTGCTGTGACATTCAAGAACCAGTTACCCGTGACTGTAAAATCTCTGCACCATTCAGAAGAAGCATAAGTAGGGCCTCCCGCGTTCATCAAATCAACGACAACAACTTTTACTATACATACGCTATCAATATTCAAATATAATGTGATGTAAGCTGTACATATGTGGATATATCCTACTACTCGAGTTGGCTTTCCAAATTGAGGCCCATATCATCCTCTGTTGTTCTAAGAACAGACTCGACTATGCAGAAATCTAACTCGTGGCCATTAAATACAAATGGGGATTGTCTTAGGAAAGCTTCTTGGGCACTCCACTTCTTCGTCAAACTTCTTGTCCTCTTTCTTCGGTTGTGACTCCACTTGTTCCTAAAACTTCTGGGCCCCTTACTATCGTCAACATCTGCAACTGCTCTCATTACTACAGCGGAAAAACCAATGTATTTGCCCTCTTCTCTTCCTGATCAACTCAGATGGCCTCACTACTAAAGCATATAAAGAATGATAAAAGAAACCCATCTGAAATTGACACACCTACAATCGTTGCAAGGGTCATTTGTGGCTTCTTTTTCTGTACTAGATTTTACTTCTAACCGTTCCTGTCAATACACAAGCAGTATGAGGCACTATTGCGTGGCTATTTTTAAGTATGAAGCCAGCTAAGTTTTTTGTTTTTATGTTTTAATGTCGTTTATTTTCCTTTTATGGCTAAATGTATTAACTTCGGCTAAATGTTTTGTTATCTGTCAACATCTTATACCAACTCTCTCAAAACTGATGATTGAATAGTTAATGATACTCGACACTTGGCAAAAACTCAACAATACTCATTAAACTATACCTACTCAAACCTACATAAAACAAATTTTTTCCAATACCCCATTTTCCATGACTTTTCATTCACGTTCAAATTGTCTCTTCGTTTTCACTCTCATGTTTCTTTTCATTATAATAAGTAAATTGCTTACCTACAGTCTTCATTTCTCCTATTTATTTTGTATATCATTCAATCTATGTGTACCACATTTTTTTTTCTTTATGTTTTTTTTTACTTAGTATTTATTTCCTTTCACTTTCGACTTTCAATTCCATATTCAAATTCTTACATACCATGGGCTCGTGACGATGTCTCGAGATTAAAGTTTCTCTAATAAACTTATTACGATGTGTTGTCGTCGTCAAAATTCCCCCCTCATTTTAAAGTCAAATTCGAAAATTTTGAGCTCATGTCATCCAGAAGTGTTCAAGTAAAGTTGGAAGTCCGAAAAGATAGAGAAATTCATGCTTTGAAATTGTTTAAACTCTCCAATCTGCACGTTTTGATAAATTTTTCATTTTCCTATCTAGACGCATGAAAATTTTATTGTTGTCCTCATTTGAATGAAATTTTCAATCTTTCTATGGCCATGGATCGTCGAACCTTGTATTGTTTTCAATTCCTTGGTTTGCGAAAGAAATTTGAAAATTGGGTGCGAAATGGTGGAGTTTTCTTCTTCTCTACATTTTTCCACAGTCGTGAATGATGGGTGTTTTCTTCCCCATCAAATTTTGGCCCCATTATCCACGAGTATGTGGACATATCTAATTAGAAGGCGAAAAGGAAGATCCTTTTGCATTTTAAAGCATTGTGGTGAAAAGGGGAAAAGTAAAAGTGACCTGTAGCCCCGATCATGCGAAGAGGGAAAACGTCAAATGTTGAGCCCACATCAAATATGTCAAAGTGGAGAAGCGGGATGGGGAGTAATTTGTGTTTTTGAGACTTTTTGTAAAAAGGGGTAAACGTCATAAAGTGACCCATAACCCCGATCATGATATGAGGAAAAAGTCAAATGTTGAGCCTACATTGAAAGTCAAAACAGGGGAGCGGGCTGTCGGGGAGATTTGAGAATTTGAGCCTTGTTTTCATTGAAGGGGCTTAAAGTTAAAAAGTGACCCGCATGGCCTCGCCCATGCCAAGGAAAAATTCAAATATTAAGCCTGCATCGAAGGTCAAAGTGGGGAGGCGAGCAAGCAGTGAGTATTTGTGTTTTTGAGCCCGCATTGGAGTAATTTGTGTTTTTGTGACCTTAGTGCCTCCAAAACAAACAGGTTGAACCTTTCTACCTATCACTCCTCATTAAAGGCTTCGGCTAAATAATTGTATCATGGATTCCAGAGCCTCGGACAATGTGATGTCATCCAGAGTTGAAAATGCTCTAGGCCTCACCTTGACTTGGGTAAATGGAACTGCTACTCAATGGAATTGAAACAAGTGCAATTGGTAGGAAGAATCAAAGATGCAAAGGTAGCACTAGCTGATTTTCTAGATAAGAAGGTGCTCCTAACCATACCAAGATGTGAGACATCCCAACATCCTTCGATATGCTATTAAGTAGGAGTTTTTGCGAAGACTTGGGTGGAGAGATAAAAATTGATTGGTCATCTATAACTATCCCAATAAAAGGCAAGATTAAGAAGTTCTTTACCCGGTAAGAAAGAGGAAGTTCACGGTGAGGAAAGTCGATGATGCAAAGAAAACATTCTCTTTCAAGATTGTGGGCTAGGAAACTACTTCCTCACATCAAAAAAATAGGATAACTTGCCACTTCTCATGGAGGAAGAGGAAGATCAAATTTGGCCAATGGAAATTGATGGTATTCATTCCAATGCGGGCTTGTGAGCTGGTGTAGTATTGTACTCTCCTTCCAATTAGTTGTACCCATTTGCCTACAAGCAACAATTTGATAATACAAATAGCATTGCAGAGTATGAAGTGCTACTCTTAGGCATGAATGTAGTAGAGGACATGGGAATCAAGAAACTGAGATGCTTTGAGGTGATGTAGAGGTTGTAGTAAAGTAGGTCAGCCAACAATATCAGCTGAAGAATCCAAGACTTTGGCATTACGTAAAAGCAGTGTGGGCTGCATTGAATCTTTTGATGCATTTTCCATATAAGCTATTCCAAGGAACATAATGAAAAGGATCATTCTCTTGCAGTGTAAGGTTGATTCTCAGTTTCATATTCCCTAGTGACACCTCATCCTTATTTTGGTAAAGAAAAAGTGACCATTGAAATAGTATTCGAGGTCTAATGTACGAGACAACACAAATCATTGGCAAGTCTTCAATGATGATAACCAAATTCTAGCCTTTTTAGAGAAAAGGGGTAATTTCAATAATCTCTTCTTGAAGGAGGTGAAAATCCACTCAAGAAGCAGTCCCCAAAGAAGAGAAAGAAGGAATTGAAGGGATTGATGATGAGGAGTAATCAAATTGAAAGGGAACAAAATTCACAAAGGCCCAATCTCTTTAGAAGACCTCTTTGACAAACATGTGATTCATTCAAGAGAAGGAAAAGCAATCTTCTTGGTGCCCAACGATTGTGATAAAGAAAACATTGGTACCACTGGAGGAGCAAGGATGGTGATATTGGAAAATGTTGCTCACCTAAAGAAAAAAGAATGTTTGTTGCATTACTTAAGAAATACTCGAGATGTCTTAGCCTACTCTTATGCTGAACTCAAATCCTTGTAGCCAAAGGATATGAATCACTCAATTCCTTTCAAGCGGGGGTGTTTAGCCCTTAAGGTAGAAACAAAGGCCATACTGACCCAAATGCGATGATACCATCAAGGAGGAGGTAACGAAGATGCTTAATGCAAGGATCATATTTCACATCCACCATTCAATGTGGGTGGTTGACATTGTGCGAGTGTAGAAGAAGAATGGTGAAATAGAGATATGCGTAGATTTTACAACTTTGAAGAAGGCATCATTAAAGGAAAATTACCCTTTTCCTATCATGGACCATATCCTATAAGTAGACACTTGAATCTGAAATTATTTAATTACTTGATGGATTCTCGAGATATAATCAAATCAAAGTGGTAGAGGAGGACCGCACCAAGGCGCCTTTACAACACCTTGGGGCACTTTTACCAACAATAGAATGCCTTTTGGCCTAATCAATACTGGGAGATACATTCCAAAGGGTGATGGATTTGGCCTTCAAAGATCTCGAATCATTGGATTGTCATATATCTTGATGATCTCATAGTATTTCCAAAGAAAGGGGGAGCTCATATCTATCTCCTGAAACAAGTACTTGTAAGGTGTAGGAAACATGACATATCACTAAATCCAAAAAAGTGCATTTTTGGAGTCACGGAAGGCAAGTTATTGGAGCAAATTGTGACAAAACATGGAGCACACATTGATCCTGAGAGGATTAGATCCATTCAAGCATTAGCCCTGCCCGCAAGTGAGAAAGGAGTTCATTCATTCTTTCAAAAGGTGAACTTTCTTCATCGTTTTGTGCCTGATTTTGTTGAGTTGATGAAGCACATCACTTCCATGATGAAACCACAAGAAAACTTAAAATGGAACAATGAAGGGAAGGCAACATTTGAAGAGATCAAGAAATCAATTTCAAGGCCTTGACACTTATATCTCAAGATTTTAACAAAGAATTCATCATGTATTGTTATGCATCAGAACATACACTCTCTGCCATTCTTGTTTAGAAAAATGATGAAGGCATGGAAGCACCTATTGCTTTCATGAGTTGTCCTTTGAAAAAGCATGAGCTAAAATACATCCAATTAGAGAAGCATGCCTATGCAGTGAGTTAAGGCTACATAAAACTTTAGGTTTTACCTCCTCAATTCCCATACGGTGGTGATGGTCCTTGGAAATGCAATCAATTACATGTTGACACAATGGGGATCATGGAGCTAAAAGAGGAAATTGAATTTTAAAGAATCAAGAATATGACTTGGATATTCAAACCTCAAATTTGGTAAGGGGAAATGGCTTGTGCAAGTTCATTATCGAAGATGAAACACTCAAAATTCAACATAGCGGAGAAAATTATGCTTGCTCAACTTGTTGAAGACAACCCACAGGTTCTCTTTGTCACCGCTACTTCGATGAGTGGTATGTTGATATTGCCTATTACGACAAATGGAGAACATCCTCCCCATCTTGATTACAAGAAAAGGAGAACACTCAAGTGGAGGCAACTAAATTTGTAATCGGCATCATGCACTTTACAAAAAGAGGCTGGATGGTTGTTTCCTCAGTGCATAGATAAAGAGCAATAAGAAAATTTGCTTAAAGCATACCATGACCAAACATGTGGTGGACATTTTTAAGCAATTGTCACCGCACACAAGATCCTCTAAGGAAGGTATTATTATCCCACCATCTTTGTAGATACTCAAGATTGGGTTTCTAAATGCAAAGTATGCCAATAGTTCATTGGAAGACCACAACTCGCTGCATTACCACTCGGGTTTGTGGTTAATGAAGATCCATTTCAAAAGTGGTGGTTGAACTTCATTGGTTTTTGAACCCTCACTCAAGCATAGAGCACAACTATATACTCACAATAATAGACTACTTCACCAAATGGGTGGAATCAATTCTAGCCAAATAAGCTAACACCTGAAATAGTATGTGAAACAACCTTAAAAATTCACACACGAACAACACAAAGAAAAGACAAGATATTTTTTTGACACAAACACGACACACCATGTCATCACAAAGCTACAACCAACTCGGGAACCACTTGTTATGGGGATGACCACAAGGTCAAGCACGGAAACATTCACACCCAAAAGGATAATACACTTTTCCTTTTTTGAGTAACACAAAGAAGTCCAACCACATGACACTCTCAAAGCTAGGCAAGCCACGGTAAGAAATGATTGAAGGTTATTTATTTTGATAAAACACCCTTTAACTCATGACTTATGTTTTTGAAAAAGATTCAATATATGATTCACACAAATTCATCTTACCAACTGAGTTATTTTCTTATACACTGTAGAGTAGTTCACTTAAAGTCTTCTCCTACTTGCTAAATCTTATTATCTTCCAGAAACTAACCATTGTTTTCCCTTAAGCTTGTTTAAGAGTTCACCCAAAAGGGGTAGTGTTCACTAGTTTAGCTAGGGATATCAATTTATAAAAATTTACTTTACAAGGATAGTTTCACCTTTGAGTACTTCAGGAATCTCTTGTTCTCAAGTAAGTTATCTCTACATTAATTTATCGAGAAGTTAACTAATATATATATATATATATATATATATATATATATTAGTTAACTTCTATAAGGGTTGCTTGTTAGTGCATTAATACATTTTAGTTTGTATTTGTTTAATAAACAGTTATGTAACTGTTTCTGCCATGGCTCCCTCTCTCGCAGCCTATATAAGGCGTGCTCTATGTATTATCAAACATAGCAATATACAAATCATTATTTGGAGCGCCTTCATTGGTACCAGAGTGTGGAGACTGAAGAAGAACCTGCATAGCGTGGAGACTGAAGAAGAACCTGCGTGTGGAGGAACAGAGTGTGTGAAGACGTCCTCTGCCTATGTGTGGAGATTCTTTTTGCTATCTTGAACCTATGCGTGGATGTGTCTTTGTGCGTGGAGAGGAGACTCATATTCCCTATCTGCTTTGTGACTGGCGTTGGAGGGAGCGAGTTTGCGTGCTGTGCATGGAGAGAGACTCGAGATTCCCTGTCCATTTTGGTTGTGTTGTGTGTTGTGTGTGATGTGTGTTGTGTCTTTGTCTTATTTGGAGGAGTAAGTAAGAACGTGATATTTTTGTAAACCAGTGAACTTGTGCATGGAGTTCTTTCTTTGGTGCGTCTTTGTTGTTCTTTTTGGAGCACTAGAGCAATCTGTCCGTCCTCTACCCACGTGGAAGGAGACATACCGGAGACATTGTTGGCTCAAGCCAGTGCCATTTCTAGCCATTGCCATCATTTGCAGAGTGGAAGACAAGAAGAAGAGAAAAACTGTGCGTGGTAGGAGCCCTCAAGGAGCCCTCAGTGACTGTTTTGTTCTTCTTTGCTCCATTAAAACTGTGCAAGTGAAGAAAGCCTACAAATTTCGAAACAGTGTGTGCGCGTATGTCACAAATTTCCGATGCACAAAGCACCATGAGCAATGCACCAAATATTTGGGCATTGAATGACAATGAAGACAACACTGGGCTATTCTTTGCCTTGATCAACGAGCTACACAACAGGGAACATTCTCTTTTACGAGATTGTGCGTAGGGGCTATTGGAATATTTTTGGTTCAACATTTGATGTCAAGCACGGTGGATTCATGCAGAACTTGAACGTGGTTATGATGCGAGATGATGAATGTGAAATAGAACGCCCACAAGAGCGTCGGCGTCTCTTGCGCACGAGCTTATAGATCCCATCTTGGGACAGATTCCTTCGATAAGCATTGTAGCCATTTTTGAAAATAAAGAAATAAATAAAATACATTTTTGAGTTTTTGAAAATGTCTGCTCCAAAAATATTGCTATCCGATGCCCAACTCTTGAAAGGGCCAAATTTCACCGCATGGAAAACCAAAATGCGGATGATTCTTCAATTCGAAGATCTTTGGGGGATCGTCTCTGGCAAAGACGCCCCTCCCACAGACGATGATCTGTTGGAAAAATATGAAAAGGTTGATGCGAAAGCGCTAATGCTCATCACCCTAAGTCTTTCTGATGAGGTGCAGCCATACATTCGGGAAGCAACCGCTTCTTCTCAGGCATGGAGTGCATTGTGTACCATCTACGAAGCTAAGAATCTGACGACAAAGTTGCAACTTTAGACAAAGCTTCATACGTTGAGTACGCATGATGGCGAATCAGTAGAAGTCTTCTTGCGGTGTGTAGTTGAGTTACATGTAGAACTCTCTGCACTCGGTGAACCAGTGGACGACAAGTTGCTAGTCCCGCTCACCCTGCGAGCTCTTCCTTCCCGGTTTCGGACATTGATCACCACGTTGACAATCACTCAACAGGAGGTGAGTTTTACAACCCTGGTGAATTATCTCCAGCAGGAAGAAGCCATGCAAAATGTACAAGAAGCCTTTGAAGACAAGGCTCTCATCACGAGGCAAAAACATAAGCCTCGGAAAGGGCAATCAACCCCCAGAATCAGAAGTAGCATCCTCAGCAGCCATCTTCACAGTGGCCACCCCGGAAAAGCATAATCACTAAGGCGGATCGATGGTTCCACATTTGCTCCACGAATACGCACACATCGCGAACTGTTATTACTGCATGTCGCAAGTATGGAAATTTTGGAGAAAGAGCACTTACGGCCGAGGATATTCCAAGAAATCCCGATGGCATGCTCATAATCGAGTAGAAGGGCCACATTATCTTGCTCACGAGGATGCCACCTCCAATGAAGAGGTACCGATATCGACTCATTCTGACATTGTTCTAGTCTCACAGACTTCACAGCTGTCGAGAAGATGTCTAGTTGATTGATTCGGCGCGCCATAAAGAAACACATGACTAGCAACAAGAAGTTGTTCCATACTATGAGTAACCGGCCCACTGGAGATCGGATCACCATTGCAGACAATCAAGAGTATATTGCAGCAGGGATTGGTGATGTCATCATTCCTCTTGGAACATGAATATGTACACTCACAAAGGTGCTATATGTTCCAGGTTTGACTTCAAATCTTTTGTCTGTAAGTCAAATTCTTAACCATCGAATGCAAGTTGAATTCTTTGTTGAGAAAGGGGTCAAGTCCTACATCATTTCTCAGGGAGAGTCAGTCATTGCTCAAGCATTTCTGAAGGGCCGTCTATTTGCACTGGATGCGGTCACTTCATCTAGCATTGCTCTCTCTGCATCAACGGTAGAGTCCACTACACTTTGGCACTTTCAATATGGTCATCTTCTGCTAGGGAGCTCTGCAGATCCGATTCGGTCTGAAGGAAATGGTAAGAGGGCTTCCTCCACTCTCCCATTCCTTACCTGTTTGCTCAGGATGTCTTGCGGGCAAACAACATAGAGGTCCATTCAAACAGAGCTCTTATCATTCTATAGAGCATCTTCAGGTCATTCACACCGATCTGTGTGGACCCCTGCCAGCTAGCTTCTAAGGTTTTGCGTACTTTCAGCTCATCATTGATGATTACTCATGGAAAATGTGGGTATATTTCCTTCGGAAGAAGAGTGAGGCACTTGCAAATTTTTAAACCTTCTACCAGCAAGCCACTAGGCAATCTGGGAAGCCTCTTCTTCTCCTCCGCTCAGATCGAGGGGGGGAATTTGTGTCAAAGAAGTTCTTAGCATACCTGAAGTAGCATGGCATTCAGCAACATTTGACTGCACCCTACACGCCCCAACAGAATGGGATTTCCGAGTGCCACAACAGGATTGTCATGGAGATGGCTCGTTGTATGCTCTCGACTACCAAGTTGGAGGATCAGTTTTGGGCAGAAGCAGTCCAGACAGCAGTGTATCTACTCAACTAGGCACCCACGAAGATCTTGCGGGAACAAGACAGGAAGAGGTATGGACCTGGGTCAGTAAACCTTCTATTCATCATTTGAGAGTTTTTGGTTGTACGCATATATGCATGTTTCGAGATAAGAGAAGGAAGAAGATCGATCCAAAGACATTGCTATGTCTTTTCTTGTGGTATAGTACTACCTCAAAGGCATATCGTCTCATGGATCCGAGATGAAGAAGATCTACGAGATTCGAGGTGTGGTATGTGATGAGTCGTCCTTTGACTCCCTTCCACAAAATGGAGATCCAGATCAATTGACCTCGTCACATAGATTGCTCACACATCCGGATGATGAGCAAGATGATTCTTCTCGAGAGAGAAGAGAGGCGAGTGGAGACTTGTTCGTTGATTTTGGCACTGCTTGGAAAACACATCTTCACATCAACAAAGCCAACGTCGAAATGGGCCCAGTACTATCAGGATGCACACCTGAACTCACTTCTGGTACTTCTACGGGAGTTAGAACATGAAGTCAAGCTAGACATGAGGTAAATTTTGCACTCATGAGTTCGGATTGTTGAGAGCACGGAACACGACTTTGTTCGTGAGGCATTATACCAACCATAGTGGAAACAGGCTATGGATCCGAATATGATTCCCACGATTGAGAATCGGCGTGGGAACTTGTCGATCTGCCTCGGTGTAAGAAATCCATTGGCTGCAAATGGATTTTCAAAACAAAATATAATGAGATGGTTCAATATACAAACACAAAGCATGACTTGTTGCGTGAAAGGGTTATGCTCGTGAAAGAAGGAATTGACTATGACGAGACCTTTGTACCCACGGTGAAGATCAAAACCATCGAGTTGTATGTGCCTTTGTGCAGCACAAAATGGATGGAAACTTCGGCGAGATGGATGTCAAGAGTGTTTTTCTAAATGGTGATCTACAAGAAGAAGTGTACGTGGCCCAACTTTGAAGGGTTTGTAGGCGAGCATCAACCACAAAAGGTATGTCGTCGATAAAGTCTCTTTATGGACTTAAATAAGCACCTAGGGCATGGTATATAAAAATTGATGATCACCTATTGCAACATGGATTCACTCGTAGCCCCTCAGATACAAATTTGTATATCAAGAAGGTAGGAATAGAGATTGTCATTCTGGTTTTGTATGTAGATGATCTTGTGATCATAGGAAGTTCGACAATCTTGTAGATGATGTAAAGAATGATACGAAAAAATCCTTGACATGGTGATTTGGGGCTACTTCACTATTGTCTTGGCTTAGAGATATGGCAGAAGAAGAATCATATCTTCGTCTCCCAGATGAAATATGCCAAGACACTCCTGGAAAAGTATGGGATGTCAGATTGTAAACCAATGTCCACACCTATGGAAAAAGGTTTGCAACTATCTAGATTCAGGATTCACCACAGGTAGATGGCACTCACTACAGGCAGCTTGTGGGGAGTCTCATTTACTTGACTTATACCAGACCAGATCTTTGCTTTGTTGTGAGCTATCTCACCAGATTTATGCAGGAGCCGAAGAAATGTCATTGGATAGCAGCAAAGCATGTGTTGAGATATGCGAGTACAGATTGACTTTGGTCTAGAGTATCAGAAGAACACTCAGTTCTTCTTACAAGGATATACAGACTCGGACTATGCAGGATCCGTTGATGACAGGAAATCCACTTCAGGATATGTTTTTCATCTCGGATCTAGACCTATCTCATGGATCAGCAAGAAGCAAACTATTGTTTCTCTCTCATCCCTAACTTTGAAGGCCTGAATACCGTCTTTGCATGAGGAGGTGTGTGCGAAGCAATTTGGTTACGTCACATTCTTGCAGAGATATAGGGATTCCGAGAAGATAAACCTCCCATCATTCACTGCGACAATCAAGGTGTGTTGAAGCTTGTGCGAATCCTATTTTCCATGAATGAACAAAGCATATTGAGGTCGAATGTCTCTACATTCTTGAGCAGGCTTGAACCACCAAATTCAACTCGAAGATCTTGCCCTACCGATTTTTAGATCACGAGATATTCTCACCAAGCCTCTCGGCAACGTGAAGTTTGATTTGTTTAGGGGGTACATTTGTAAGAGCAATGTATTAAGCGGGGGGAATGTTAGCGCATTAATACATTTTAGTTTGTATTTGTTTAATAAACAGTTATGTAACTATTTCTGCCCCGGCTCCCTCTCTCCCACCTATATAAGGCGTGCTCTATGTATTATCAAAGATAGCAATATACAAATCATTATTTGGAGTGCCTTCATCAACCACTCCATTTAATTTTACTTATATCACATCATTACAAGGTGTCGAGAGTTTTTCTTAACACTTTATTCTCAAAATCAAGGTTTTACAATGCTTATGCCGGTGTAATGATTGAATATCATTTCTCACCAAGGTAAGTTACTAGTCTAACAACAAAAGGGAAAGAACACTTCACCACGTAGTTTTTCCGAACATACCAAGACAAGAGATCTTCTAAACTCCTTGCAAGCAAAGTTACAAAATTTACAACGCATTGAACTTTCTACAAAGAACTTCATAATTTGAACTGATGAAACTTTTACACTCTTTTCCTTTAATCTACTCGCATAATCCATCTGCAAAAATATTTACTAGAGTCAGTTCGCTAGAACTAAGCATGATAAGATATAAACCTCACCTAATAATTTATGCCATCTAGCATATAAATAAATGAAAGTTTGCAATACTCCTTATCAAATAAATTTCTAACATACATTTAAAAACTTAACTGCACATCTCATGATAATACATTTCATACTCATTAATGTTCACTTCCTTAAGATCTGCTTACATAAGAACACAATTCCAAGTGACTAGATATACAACCTTAACCATGCAATCAATCATACTTAAATTATAGTAATAATAATAACGCTCACCTAATACCCACGAACTACTTCACATATATAAGTATCCAACAATATTATCTTTCAATTAAATAAAAGCACCAGCGACATTAAGTTTATATAATAAATACAAGTATCAATCTTATATTATTCATCGATATTACCCAAGTATCAAACCTTCATAGATAATCAGTGATATGTAAGTATAATTTGGATATTTATCTCACAATTTTAAGAATATACTTATGTTAACAAAGATTCCACCAATCCACAAGTTCATATATTATTAGGTATCCTTTTGGTTGCTTATTCCATGCCTTTATATGTTTCTATTAGTATAAGGGTCCAACTCATTGGAATGAGTTACGATCAACAATATTGTCATATTTTGCTAATATGTCAAAGATACATTTGACTAACTAGGATATGTAAGCGCGGTCCAAGCCACTATAAATACAAGTATCAACATTATCTCAACTCCCAATTGAGATGCAAGTATCAATTTTTAGCTAACATAATAATCATCGTAAATGCCAGAAAATATTCCACTCGTTAACCAAGTATTGAAATAACATATTTATCCTTACTGGTTACCTGATAACATAATATACCCTGTTATATAATTCAACCTCCACTTGCATACCCCAATTTATGGGTATTAATTATTGTTCTATAAAATGAAGTTAAATAATTTCAGGTGGACTTATATCCTTACTGTCATACATGGTATGCACAGTCCCATTATGGTAGCTGTCACCTTTACTTAAGGCTATGCATGACTCCATTTTAGGGTAGTTATCTTAACTTCCCTATTCATCTGTTTTCCTACCAAAAGTCTTTCGACAAGCTTCAAGGTCAAAGTATAAGATAAATTTATAATTTCATATTTCAAGCATTGCCTAAATTCATATGCATGAGGACATCACATATTAATCAAACTTGAAGAATGTCGTCATTCATGAGAGTTCGATGTATCCAATATTACTTTAACCGATTCAAAGATCCAAGTAGTGCCTCAAAATTAAGCCAAAGAATTATCCACACAGGATAATGACTTGCGTGCTTAACATATTCGTAAAGGTCATAGAAAACCCATTAACGCATGCTTCAGGAGGGTTCCAATCTAATAATAAGCTCATAGTAATAATAATAGCAGAGGGCACAGTGAGGGTTTTCAATAATCCCCAAGGTAAATGATAATCGAATGACTCAGATGGAGCTATCTAGAAAGACCAATTAAACTAGTATGACTCTTCCCAAATAGAAGCCCCCAATCCTAATGGGAGTTTATATTATTATAAATCCACAGTAAAATCCAAATACAGTCATATCAGAAATTCCCTTTTTCAAGCCATGTTCTACATAATATAAACAATACAAGAAAAATTATAAACCTCATTCACGCTCCATAATATTTTCTACAGAAACCATCATTCAAAGGAAGAATCAAGGCAAAAAGATAAACCAACATTATAAGATCAGTAGGCAAGAATCGATGTAGAGATTTCTTCTAATAAAATAGTAAATAAGATAAACTGTAAAGGAGGGAGAGATCAGTTCATGCAATTATGATTAAAAGTCATTTGAAACCCATCTCTTTCTGGGCATCTCTTTCAAGAAAGAGTCAATATATGTAAATGCATGTTATATAATATCCAGAGTCCAAACACTATTTATTTAGTAAAACAAAAACACATCAACATTCCAAAAGAAACTCACATCTATAGCAATCGAACAAAATTGCAAAGATTGATTTACCGAAATACTAAAGGGGATAAATCATTAAGAGAGAGGGTTAGTCTTATCATGCCTGTTTAGGGCTTCCTCAATGCAGCCACGTCGAACCAAGGCTCCAGCAGCTTCAACACATTCCAAAACATTCATTTTCCTCAGCACATAGATCTCTCATGCAAGCTTCATGGCAGCGCCTGGTATAGTCAGGAGAGGGCGGCCAGGGTAGGAGATCAAACCCACGAACAACAAAAGCCTAAGATAGAAAGGTCCCAAAGGGTAGATTGAAATAAATAAAAACACAAAATGCGTTAAATGAAAAAAATCCTATGAAGCTTCCATTAAACGCACTTACCAGGAGCACACCCAAACTCCACAACCTAGCCAACATCGTCCCAGCCCATGTCCAAAGGGGCATTAGTATGAGAACATGAAAGCATACCAAAGCACAAAAAAGGGGAAACTTGGATTCGCACCAGGTGTGGAGCCACCCGTGAGGCATGCATAACTTTGCCAAGGGCCGCAAAAAAGGGATTTCCATGATTGTAGGGTACGCATAGGAAGGATTAGTAAAAAAATAAAGTCTTTGTTTTCATTATATGTAACTACTTGGTGTCTAACCTGCTCCCTTCACATAGCAATCATGCAGACAACCAACACCCACGAATGGCTTGAGCAAGCAGTAAGGCAATTTGTGCTTCATGAATATTCTGATATGAAACAGATCCATGCCTATGAGATTCTCTTCCATGAGTTACATCGTAAAACAAGTAAGGTCTCAATAGAGAATCTTTGCAATAAACTTCATCAGGTCTCCTGGTAACACTCTCACTATCACATAGTCGATTTTGATAAAAAAATACCTTGAAGGAGAATCCCGAATTTGAGGATGCATTCGATCTTTTGAGCAGATAACAACATAGTTGGACATCCCGCTTGTTGGAAGCACTCAAAAAGGTTTCTACTATCTGCAACATGCTCTTTGCTGGCTAAATTCACATTGCAGCCGCTACTATGGATCCCCGACAAGAACACACCTCGCAGCACCCAACGAAAGTGGAGGTAACATGCCTACTTCACTAGCTTGAAGCTTCATCTAAAACCACACACGTAGGGTAAGAACTTAGACCAAAATTCCCAGATAAAAAGAATATTGTGGCCAGGAGAAAACAATGCACACACGCAGCAAGGAGAAGAAATCAGAGAAGAAAGAATAAATCCAACCCAACCAGGTATGCGGCAAGTAGGTAAGAAGGAGTACAAAAATTCCTGCGCAATCACCAACCATCCACGTAGCTAACAACAAGAAAATCTGGGAAAGATTTGCTAAAACAACTAAAATTAAAGTATGCGGCCCACTACCAAAAAGGGAAGAGATATTTCTTACCCACAGCACGTGGGATAAACCAAGCAGAAATGAAATAATTAACGAAGTAGGTGGCCTTCATTCCCACAAAACGTGCCCAACACTCATCCACCCATACGCATTGAATAAAAGAATCAAAATGAGATCAAGGTGAAGAAAATCAGGACTCCACCAACTCCCATCTCCCTCACGCAAGGTAGAAACATAATGGCCATTACTGGTCATAGGTTGGTGGTTGGGAGGAGTCCAAATGCCATTTAAAACCCCCAACAAAAGCCTCCCCCTCCAATCTCACGCAAACATCATAGCTTAGATTTGAAGAAGTTAGTTTAGGAGGAAGGCAACCTCCCTTTATTTCTATTATTTATTTATTTTATTTTATTTTCTAACACAAAAAGGTTCCATAGCTAGGTATCTTTTAATAATTACATCTAAAAGTAACTTGTAAATATTTTAATATTCCAATAGAACTCTTTTTAACAAATGACATTAAGCATTCCATAGATCGAAGGCACGACAGATGAAAGAAGAAGAAAGGGTGCTCGAAAAAATAACCTGCAAGCAGGTAAAAGTTACCTAACGATGAAAAGGAGCTCAATTCAGCATTCAATGACACATGCAATAGGAAAAAGACGTAATAGTGAAATTCGATGCGAAGCAGGCATTACGTGGTATGTAACTTCATCAAGGAGAATATCATAGTTTGTTTTAGAGTGCCATGAAGATTGTAGCATATAATGCTATCTATTTCTCTTCAAGATTGACCGAAGTTTTTCTATAGCTATGTAATCTCCTATCTCATTATTTTGACTACTATCCGAATGGAAATGGACGAGGCGAATCAAGCAACAAGAACATTATGACCATTTTCGCAAGCTTGTAAATGAGAATCAAAGGAATTGGCACAAAAGGTTGTATGACGCATTGTGGGTAGATAGGATCACTCCCAAGAAGGAAATAAGTATGTCACCATTCCAAATGCTGTATGGAGTCAAAGTAAAAATTCCTCTCATGATCGAGATGCCATCTCTCAAGCTACTATAGGCAATAGAAGATGGTCAGTATAAGGATTCCATTGACAAGAGGATCCTCTTTCTTGAGAAGCTGGAAGAAAATAGACTCCAAGTGGTGGATTGCATTAAGGAGCACCAATTGAAAGTAAAGAATATTTTTGATAAGAAGGCCAAGGCAAGAGAATTCAAAGTTGGAGACTTCATCCTGCTATGGGACAAGAGAAGAGAACCAAAAGGTAGCCATGGAAAGTTTGATTCATTATGGCTCAGCCCATTCCAGATTCGTGAAGCTTGTAGTGAGAATGATTTTCTTCTCTCATATTTGGATGGAATGCCACTGGAATTGCCTCGGAGTGGGAAATACTTGAAATTGTATCATCAATGAAAGTGGTTTGTTCCCCGCCTTGTACCATAGGTGTGTTTCCCTTTCTGTTGTGTGGTTTTGTTTCCCCTTTTATTGCATGTCATGTGTTTCCTTCCGATTGTGTGTTTATAGGTTTCTTGCTTCTCGATCTTTCTTTCTCGAAGTTTTACATGACTCTGCAAGGCCCAATGGATAAGGCACCTAGTCAATGAATTATATGGTCTAGAGATTGAGATTCGGGATTCCCTGTGTCATGTCTTCACTATGCTTAGTCCATGTCATGTCCCAAGCTAGAGCCAACTGTTTTTGCCCTCAAAATTCCCACCTCATTTTTTAAGTCAAAGTCAAAAATATTGAGCTCACGCTTTCAGAAGTGTTCAAGTAATGTTGAAGTCCAAAAAGACAGAGAAATTCATGCTTTGAAGTTGTTTAGACTCTCGAGTCCGCATGTTTTGGTTAATTTTCCATTTTCTTGTCTGCAGACGCGTGAAATTTTTATTGTTGTCCCCATTTGAATGAAATTGTCAATCTTTCTATGACCATTGATCGTCAAACCTTGTATTGTTTTTCATTCCTTGGTTCATGATGTGAAATTTGAAAATCAAGCGCGAAATGGTGGAATTTTCTTCTTCTCTACATTTTTCCACAGTCGTGAATGACGGGTGTTTTCTTCCTCATCAAATTTTTGCCCCATTATCCATGGCTATGTGGAAATCTCTAATTGGAAGGAGGAAAGGAAGATCCTTTTGCATTTTGAGGCATTGTGCTGAAAAGGAGAAAAGTTAAAAAGTGATTCGTAACACCGATCATGCGAAGAGGGAAAGAGTCAAATGTTGAGCCGCATCAAAAATTCAAAGCGGGAAGCGAGCCGTGACAGTAATTTGTGTTTTTGAGCCGTTTTGTAAAAAGGGCTAGAACTCATAAAGTGACCCATAGCCCCGATCATGCTATGAGGAAAATGTCAAATGTTGAGCCTGCATTGAAAGTCAAAACGGGGGAGCAGGCCATCGGGGATATTTGAGAATTTGAGCCTTGCTTTCATTAAAGGGGCTTAAAGTTAAAAAGTGGCCATGCAGCCCGCCCACACCAATGAAAAGGTTCAATATTAATCCCACATCAAAGGTCAAAGTGGGGAGGTGGGCCGACGGAGTAATTTGTGTTTTTGAGCTCGCATTGGAAGATTGTAAAATTATAAAAGTGACCCGCGAATCTGTCTCCACTCAAGTAAGGCCACGTGTCAAGACCATATCAAAAGCGGATGAGCAAACCAAAAATGTAAAAAATATCAAATCTCTATAAAGTCACAAAATGCAAAAGGCATCCTCCACGCCCACTCCAATAAATTTCTCCCACGTGGACAACTCTGGGTTAAAGTTTGAAAGGCAAGGTGAACGGTTCAAATTCAAAGTTACAAAACGAGTAACTATATCGCATTATGAAAAGTCCGGTTTTTCGGCCATTGGCATTTCTTCGTAATCGAGAATCAACGGATGTTAATGATTGAAAATATTGTAAACCATTTCTTTCTAACAAAGAAGAAGTTGTAAACTGTTTCTTGCTAACAAAGAAGAAGTGGTAACCGTTTCTTGCAAGATATTTAATGGCTTCTTCATGCCATTGAAAAAGGTTGGCGATTGATCTTGTAAACTGGAGAGTGCATTGTACTTTTGAGAGAACAAAGGAGATAGCCATTTTATTCCACTCCCCCCCCCTTCTTCTAAATTTCCTCCCTTTCTCCACTATGTACAATTTCTGTTTAAGCATCAATACAAGAAGAATGATTTTCTTGCTTTCTTTGATGAGGATATTCTAGAAACTTTGAGTTCGCAATCTTATCTCATCTTGTTACCATTTGCAGTGGTTGTTTCTTCTCATAAATGCATGTGTTAAATTTTCTAGCTAATGTGAGCAGAATCGATTTTCTATCTACAACATTAGTTCTCCCACCTCTATTCTCACTCCCTTTCCCACCTTCATAGAAAATTCTCCCATTGCTGAGATAACTGCAAGCATTTTCTGTAGGGTCAAGTGGAGTGCGCATGTTGATTCCTGGCCAAAAGGCCACCATAGAAATTCACTTTTATCATGCATGCATCACGAAAACCTTTGGTTAAGTTGAGGGACTTAGATTCCCAGAGCTTGGCAAGGAATTCAAAAATTCACCCACCCCACAAATTTCCTCCTGTGCCAACATGATGTATAGTAAAACCTATTGCAACAACGCCCTCTATGTCTTACAAACGATAAAGCATATTACAATTTCACCTTACTCATAAATTCCAATATTCACCTTCAATGCATTTGCTTTGACAGGACTAAACATGACCTTGATGCATTTGCTTTGGCAGGCTTTGCTATTTCATGGTCTTGTTTCATTTTCAAATTATATTTTTAATATTAGTTGTTTCTCTTAATTTTATATTCATATTTTTGTTAACATAATAATCTTAATTGTAATGCCTCTAAGTTAATAACTTGTGTATTTTGTCATCAATGGATAGTTGGATTATTCAAGGACTCCTTCATGCTCTAAATTACTCTAGTATTCAATATAGGTTGCGGTATGTAATATTAAACCATATTTAGGTTTTTCAGGCTTGAAAAATTCGTATGTTTTTACATTTGTTTAATATGTAATAAAATATCTCGTGATTATTATTACAACCTTTATAGGCTTTAGAAAATTACAATTTTTTGATTGCTCTAACATATCTAAGAAATCTTATTCATGAATAACAAAGAGTTTGTTTCTTTTTTGAATCTTATATTTGTTATACCAACAATTTGGCATTGAATGCCAAAGGACATTTTATTTATAACCATGAAAAGAATTTAAGACTAGAAAATATATGAGAAGTAAAATATAAGTTTTGTTGTGAATCTACATAAAGTACATCCGAAGAAGACTATGTTCAAGGCATGGGATTAATGTGGTGAAGATGAAATGTGGAAAGATTCATTCCCTAATTTAATGAAACTATGGAAAATAGTTCTCACACTTCCAACAAGTACATCAGCATGTGAAAGAGGATTTTCTAAGTTAAATCACATTCAAACTATTGAGAGGTCTATACTTTGCTTGATACATTGGAACCGTTAATGTTTTTATACCTTTATGCTCCTCAAAAGTTAGATATAGTAGATTGGAATGAGGTATATGAGGAATAAAAAATAATGAAATCTCACACACCTCTTCTTTTGAGTGATGCAAGTTGAACATGTAATTATTTTTGAATCTTAATTATTTAATTTAACTACCTTTCAAGATTTTTAGTTAATTTTTCAATATTTAATAATTTTGACTTTTTCATATTTATTTTAAATAAAATAATCAAATATATATTAAATAGTAATTAAAATTTTCCTTTTCAATTAAAGACAATACATTCTTTATTTTCAAATTTAAATATAGGAACATTTCGAATTTGATCACTACATTTACAATTCCTTAACAAATTAAATGTTTGGATTTATAAATCGTATAATTAAAACGCTCACATCGAAAAGCAAACTAACACCATCCCGTTAAGAGACCCGTCACCCACGTTAAAAAAAAAAAAAAAAGAAACTGTATATCCGCAAGATTATAGCCAGCGAAACTCGACAATTACTATAATTAAACAAATCAAACTGACACCATCCCCAAAAGGTGCGGTGTAAAAACAATTGTGTTGCATTATAACAAGGGGCCATAACAATTACTACAATTTCACAACGTTAAACTGTAAGGCTCTGGGAATGGAGTAGCTATAGATTTCCACATCCCAGAGAAAGCAAAGATTGGTAAGACACAACTGCCGAACAAGGGAGATTAAAATTTATCCTTTTAATCATTTCAAATCATAATTCATATTTGATTTACATTGAGAAATCTTCAATTAAGTCTTCTCCAAAAAGATAGGAGATCCTGTCCACAACCCATAACTCATCACGGCCTCCATCTTCCTCTGCATCAAATTCTTTTGTTTGTGAAGAAGAAGACATCTGCAGAGAGGGCACGTCTTATGACTGTGGTCAATCCACTTATCCAAACAATCCCTGTGAAATATGTGACAGCAATTACAGAGCTCTCGAATCTCATCTTCTTCAGCAAACGAGCTCAAGCAAACAGAACACATGATATCCTCCTCCATCTCGCCAAACCTCTCCACAAATTTTCGAAATGTCAACACAGGCAAATTCATTCTGATATTATCTGGAACATGCTCCTCCGAGATGTTTGGATACTCTTGCGCAGAAAATATTTCGGGCTGTAGAGGTTCGGCCAGGCCAAACCAAGCAAGAAGGCGAGAAACTCCATTCGTTATATAAGCTAACCCAAATGCCATGTTGACCAGCACTGTCGGTATTTGGAGATCATGGTAGCCTGCTGGAAATCCCATGATTTGCTGGGAAGTAACTATTTTCTTTCAGAAAAACAGGAGGGAGTTCTTATTTTGATTGGAGGCAGCAATTGTATATTATAAGCAAACACATAATCTACTGTTTTGGGCGGGTTTGCCTCGGAAAAATCGATTCCACTGAATGAAATTGCAGTCCAACACGTCACGTAAACATAATTCTTCTACGCGCGTCCATAGTTGAACCCACCTTATGCAAAGTCAAATACAGTTCATGTCGCTCGACCGTCTTGGATTGTCTTTTTCGAATATCGACTAACCTCATTGTTTTTATTATTGTGGCGGTCCTGTTGATACCCACTAAAACCTAAGCTTTAGTCGACTAGCATGAAGCTTCCATAATGAAAACGAACTGGGTTTGGTGAACGCTTGTTTCCTCTTTTGCATGCGTGCGAAAAGGGTCATCCTTTTGAACGGAGCGCATGGTGCCGCGTCACCGATCATATTAGGAACCATATCTAGAATTGTAGGGTTCACATGATGATAAAATTTGTTCATCATAATTTCTTGCTTTAATGTTTAAATTACATTGCTCGAATTTTTTCGGTGGAAGGTGAAGTTATTCTTGTTGTCTCTCTTACTAATATCAACGGTTGGTTGGTTGATTGATTTAGTATGTTTAATTGGCGGGTCTTCTCAATTACTCATTTTGAAGTCATAATATCATATAAATATTATTTACATTTGTTTTTAAACAAATTCAATATTACTCAAGTATGATATTGTTTCTTCAATATTTCTATGATTTTAAAATCCTCAATGTTACATTGGCGAATTATGGTGCCTTGGACCATTCTACTTATTTGTGGTACTTGTCTTTTAAGTATGATCCTCCACCTTCTCATTAATATTGTTGTTGCTTGTGCTTGACTCTCTTTTTCTACCTCTTCATATAATCTTAATTTTTGTACAATCACTTTGATATTTTTATATATATTGTTATATAAATATACAACTTTTATTTATGTTGAACTATATATTTTCTTCTATATAAATATTCAACAACAATTTTTATTGTTATCATTTTGTATTAATGTATTCCAATACTGTAAATTGATATTGTTTGATGTAATTGAAAACTAAATCGATTATCACTAGTAATAATTAGGTGTTTAACATTTGTAACCACCATTACCATCAATTGTATTATACCATAGCAATTTTGCATTACACTATTAGATTCAACTCATGGATGACGCCGAGGGCTTCACACTGCGTTTTCTAAATTTAAATGTGATATTAAAAGCTTTTGAAAAAGCAAAAATAATGATAATCACAAATGATGAGAAGTAATGGTCCAATTAGTAAAGTACGTTGTTGAGAAGATGAAATACAACTCAAGTATGGAAGCACATAAGGTTTGGGTGCGTGGGCACAGGGCATGTGGAAAAGCATGCAAGTATAGAAAAATAGGGGCACTCCGAGAGCGGGTTAAAACATGACTTGGTTGTCTTTACAAACTAAGGCTATTTTTGCGATGTGGAGTACTGAGTATGACTTCTAGAAGACTTGAGGACCACGCCAAGGCTATTTTGGATAAGCAAGGATCGAGCACCATGCAGAGTTTTGGAGCTAATAATAGGATCAACTAAGAGTTAACTATAGGAGATCTATTATTAGCACTTACATGGTTTTGTATATTTATGTAGGGCACATTGTTATTATAATCATCTAGCTTATTTTTGGAAGGTGCATGGGCGGTGAAGGGAAAGTCCCCACCCCTATAAATATGTATTGATTTGCACGGTTTAGATATCCAATGTTTTGTAGCGCTACACTACTATTTTGTACACACACATTACTCATGTGACATTATTATGATGTACATGAAGCTTCTGCAATCTACAATATTTAATATAATGGATCTTATTGGGTGGATATTGGTGTTAGATGTGACTGAATATGGTTTTTGCATGGTAAATCTCATTATAGTCATTGTTTAGTCAATCTTTCATATGGTTAAGTTGTAGATCTAGTTTATGTGATGTGGAATTCCTTATGTTATGAATCTGAATATATATATGCAATAATGCTAACATTCTGGATAAACATCTCTAAAGAGGGACCTGGTATGCTTTCACGCTTTAGGTGAGTGTTCAATCGGCCCGAGTGATGTGATAGTGTGCCTTGAGATTTGTCTGTATATTCTAGGCTACATCATTGGTTCTGTTGTCAGGACCTCTTTCTCGATTATTTTTAAGAATGTTGCATAATAAAGACATAACAGTTGACCTTGGCTAGTATTGAAGAGTGGTTAGACGATCTAGAAGAGGAGTATGATCATAGATTTAGCATTGGACCGACTTTAATGCACGCACGTTGGTGGACCAAAATATGTATGATAAGATTTATGAGATTTTCTTTTCCATCTTTCCTATAGAGTTGTACGAGTGGCTGGTTGCTTATGCATCTAAGAGGAATTAGAGGTTCTGCATGTTTGTTTCGACACAGAAGAATTTCAGGCCTTGTATGATGCAAATTTGATTTGGACATGCTCTATGGATGTTTGTTTTGTGGTGTTTTGAAAAACTATATTCTTGACTGCGTAGTTTCCACTTACTCTTGCAAAAATTTGTTGAGTTCCGATTCTTGTGCGAGCCCGAGAATTTTACTTGCACGATATTCCTTTGGAAATTAAGATCTTGATTGTGACCCTAGATTTTGAGAGAAGAAAACAATGGCTAGCTAAACCCTATCACATGCGAGGAAGGATAAAGTGTTTTAAATATTACCAACCTAGCATCAGAGAGACAAAGAGAACAAATTCTTCTTAAGTTTAATGAAGCAACTAATAGGGATTTGATGAAGCAGGAGAGATCATGAAAAGAATGGTGTTGTGAGGAGATGGCTCATGAAGGATTCAGAGCTCACACTGAGAGGACGCGGAGCAGAGCATCCGGAACTCCCCCCATTGGGGGAAGCATGGCAGCAGAATCGTGCTCAGATTGGATGAAGGCACGCTGGAAGAAATATTGTGGACCATGGGCACGCATCTCGACCTACCTATTGACCTAGCCTTTGTGCTTTGTTTACAAATTATATGGATAGTTAACAATAAGCAAGATAGTTTGAGTAGTAGAGTTACAGTTAGATTGAGTTAATTTATAGTCAATTTTATGAGTTTTTTTATTAAAGGTCAATAGTTTTTGAAAGGGACTATACCCTTGTACAAAGAAGGCTCAAATGCCAGATTTGACAAAATCAGTATTTCAAAGAGAGATCAGAATCAAGATAAAACGACAAAGCCCAACAACAAAGAAGAATTTGCCAAGTACACAGCTAAAAACCAACAAACTTTTAGCTAAAAATTAGCTTCTCTCGTAGCATCACAACAGGACCGTGTGAGCTCCGATGTAGTGATGATAACCCATAACAGGACAAGACTCATGTCTTGTCCGAGACAATGAAGGGTTTAGATTGAGATCCCTTCTTTTTCCTATCCACTACCTTCCATTCCTCATTTCCTTCTTCCACTGAGATTGGAATAACCACTTCAATTGACTTGATAGGGATGTGGCCCATAGCCAGGAGAGCATCCTGAGGAGAGGAAGCTTTCTTCTCAGAAGTGTTCTTAGCTTGCGGGAGTTCCACAATCGGGTCGGTATGGGGATTTATTGTTAGATGTTCAGGTAGAGAATCCTTCCACCATGTAGGTTTTCCTTTGTGTTTGGAATATTCACAATCCTCTGAAATATGACCAATTTGAAAGCAACGTCGACATCTGAAAGCAAGACCTTCGTAGTCCAATCTCTGTTCCCAAATTCTATCCCCAATTTGTAGTTTGATTTCTTGGTAGATCTTGAGAGGTATCAAGATCTATGAGGATTCGAGCATAAGTAGTATGTACCTGAATAGAGGTCTTATCATCAACTTTTACACATGATCCTAGAGCATTACCTATGGCAAGCAAACATGATCTATTCCAGAGTTGAAGTGGGAGTCCTGGAAAATGAACCCAAATAGGGTAGGTATCAAAGGAATCTTTTAAGGGATCAAAAGATGGATACCATGGCTTGAACATGAGCCCATGTTCACCCCAAACCCAATATTGTTTGAAAATCAAATCCCTATCTTCAGGGGTTTCAAAGACAAAGCAATAAAATATGCTTTGGCACAAGGATAAAGCTCAATCTTACCTTGTGTTTTTTCTCTCCATCTTTGTGTGATCCAGTCATGTAGTTGAGAGAGTTTAGGCCAAAACTTGTTAAACCTACATATGAGGCCAAGCTGAGTAAGGTTTTCCTCCTCCTTTAACACCTTGTGAAGTAGATCTTCCTCTATCTTTAGTGTCGGTATCATCTGAGAGGGTTTCAGGGGTTTCTCCATATTCCTACCTCTAGCCCAGAAGCCACTTCAGCAAAGGAAGGGCTTCCATTCCTCCGTCGGCTAGCCTCTGCTTCCTTCCCATTAAAAGATCTGAAACCAGCATCTTGAAGTGTATGGCTCCTTGTCTAATCTATTGTTCCATCATTTCCAGGAGTCTTCTTTTTACTGTCAGCAATCTCCCTGTCCCTAGCAATCTGTGGATCCATTCTACCATCAATCTTAATATTTTTGCTAGTCTTGGGACTCCCATTTCCATTTCCAAATGCCAGGTTTATCCACGAAATGGTCTCGAACCCTTCTTGATTACTACCACCACCATGGATAGGGATGCGTCATTGGAGAATCTGGAGTGTCTGAACTCCGATTATCATTACCGCCTCATGGATTTTAGGGTTAGGGCTATGTTGCGGAAGAATGGGGAGTGCGAGTCATTTGTTAGTGACTAAATATTATATGATAGTGTTGTGTGTTAGGAAAAATATATGATATGATAGTGTCAAGTTTATGAGTTAATCTGGGGCTTATTCATCTATGGTAGCATAATTGTCTTCTATGTTATTTCGAGGTCTAGTTCGAGGTATTTTTTTACATCAGTCATCGTGGCATAGAATGCATGCCGGAAGTGAATGTTGGTATAACCTCTGTGAAGTAGCACAAATTCACAAACTGTATGGGAGTCTAGTTTAGACCACACTTTGGAACACAAGGCAATGCATCATCTAGTCCATTTCCCTACTTCAGAGAGGACCAGGAGGGTCGAGATGGTTCGGAGTGTGCCACCGGATTGGTGGCGGCACTCGAGGACGAAGAGGAAACATAGTGTACTTGATATGGTGGTAAAAGTCCTCACCACCACAATATATTTATATGGATATGTCTCTTCATCTTCCATAATATAGAGGTATTGAAGATGTAACCGAACACGTGCGTGTGTGTGTGAGATACTATGGTACGCGAAGGGGATCACGCTCGAGAGAGTAAGGTGACTCGGTTGCAACTACATTACGAGGGCGTATGCATAGTTGGTACGGAAAGTTCGACCACGACCCAGTAATTGTGTAGATTATAAGCTTGGCGTTGCGGGATGCTTTATTGAAAAGAGTTTTATATCCTGATTTTGAGCATAAGAGGATCAATGCATTGAAGGATATTAAGTAGGGCAAAAATATTTTCGCGAGTACGATACTCGGTTAAAACCATTTGTATAAATTATCTTATGACATCCATGCTGTTAGCCATTACCATGCATAGTTTCGTAGGAGAATTCAGATCCACACCTTTCAAAAGGGAACGTTTGCATAAAAATCTATACAATGAGATCCATGTGAGGTGATGAAGCAAATATGTGACCTTGAGGCATTAGGAAGTGAAGACATGGGGAGTGAGTCCATTTTTAGAATCTCAGTTATAGAATGCCTAAACCATTGGAAAAATTATCTGCATAATTCAAAAATGAGACACGTAGTGGAATTATGTGTACATACACTATGAGGTAGAGGGGCATACTGAGAGGATAGTTTCCCTCATAAATCGGTGCACTCACTGTTCTTGAAAGATTTTCGAGGTCTTCCAGCTCATAGTACTTAGGGATTACAGGTTGATTGATAAGATACGTGATGTCGTTGACATTGGTATATGAAAGATTGGTGTTGTAAATATATCTAAGGAGAAAAGTGAGCATCACGATTATGATCATAATGAAAGCGTTCTAATGGAGACCGTGGTAGAGGTTGAGGCTGCACGAGGAGGATTAGTGAGACGAGGCCGCGGCGGTGGAAGAGGTGATTTCCTCGTGGAACTTGTATATATGTGGATCTCCTTATCGTTACAAGCACGAGTGTCTACATAGTAGTTTTTTTCTTTCTGCAGAAATAATCATAGCTATGAAGAATGCGCACATTGTATGAACATTTGAGTAGAAGCACAAATAGGATAAAAAGGCACGGGAATGGTTAGAGTTCATCACGCCATGGAAGATCAATAGATTATGAATTTAGCATCGGATCTGAGTTAGTATACTATGAAGATTATGACACGTGTTGAGGATGCACATGCACGAGAAGTTCAGAAATCCAAATCCTACTATTATTAAAGAGGAGGTTCTAAATGTAAGGTATTCGAATCCTATGCACGTAAAGAGGTTTATCAACAAACCATGGAGGTAATTCGCATTTACTGGGGTGGGATACAATGTTTGAAAGTGTAGTTGCAGAAATTAGAACAAAATAAAAAAGGTGAACTCCATTAGATAGATGTCGATGATTTAAATTAGGTTTACAAGATGCTACGCCAGGAAAACATTATTCCTTTATTGGGAATTGGTTAAAGGAAATACTTTGTCATAGACAAATGGAATTGAGTAGAAAATGTGTATTTTGCATGCGCTTAACCTTCCCCCTCATAACCTAGATTATGATAGGAGATCACCTTTGGATGGTATTTGTGGATGGATTGGAAGTTTAGTAATATCTTGATTGAGACTGGTGCGAAATCAATGTGCTCACTTTTTATGCATGCATTCAGATGGACAGACCACCATTATAACAATCTTCTAATGTGTTATTTATGATGAACCAGATGAAGGCCATGCTAATTGGGGTTTCGAAATATGCATCAATTACTATATAGGCCCATTTACTCGGGACTTTGAGGTATTGGCACTTACAGAGGAAGATAGTTATCCATCACTTCTTAGCGGAATTTCATGTTACGTAAAACAACGCTGATATGAATTTTTAAAAGGGGTATATATGTTTTTAAAACAAGGAAGAACAAAATTTCTGAGGAAGGATTTGGTGTTATGCAGACAATGTTTATATGCATTTGAAAAAGGGGTATATATATGTTTTTATATATATATATTATCGACCTTGATGGATGGGAAACTTACACCTCATATGTATAGCCCTCAGTGAAGAAGACTTAGAACAAAATTTATGTGCCTAACCATTCGAGATCCGGGGAGTTCTCGATCCATCAAAGAAAGATCTCTCTCTAATGGGATGATGCTGAAAACCTCGAGGTGATACTACAAGTGTTTCATGTCACAATCAGGCATACGGCACTTAAAAATGATTAGGTGTGAAGTATGAGTGTGCATCTACGCATGTTATTGGTGAACACGCATTATCGGTGTTTGGGCGTTGAATAGGTACCCAGCTGTATAGTGGTGAAGAGAATCCAGAAGTATCTCTTCTATACAGAAATTTCAAATGGGAATGTTAGCAGTGGAAAGAAGAAATATGTTAGTCTCTGTCATTCCCACAGGATAATATTTTGGAATGAGAAGTAAGTATTTATTTATCTACTACATTTTTAAGGAACAATTCACCTACTCATATCTTTGCGTTTTCATGCGTAATGATCATGCTTTCAACACTAAATTCATGTGTGAGAGATCTAGGACAAAGGAAAGTGAAGATTTACCTCCTTCATTTTGGGTGCAAAATCTTTATTTCACCTTGCGAGGTTATCCGATGCACATGGTATATGCAGAGTTGAATAGAGAGGTATAAATTGGGAAGAACTTATTGGAAGTATGATTCGACCTTTGACTATTCTTTCCACTAAACCTCAGCTCATGAGACATTAAAGGTTACTAAGAACTTAATTATGGAGATAGTGAAAAAGATTGAGGATATCCTTCAGTGAGTTGTTAGGAGAGTTAGACTTGGGGGCACATTTTGAAGAGGAGAAACAAATGGCTTGAATAAGCAGTGCATGCCCCGTAAAGAAAAAGGTAAGATGGTATAGATTCATGATGAAAGCTTCAGAACTTGGATATTGAGCACATAAGTCCAACGTGAGGCATGTGATGAATCCACTTTGCGGTGATAAGGCAAAGCGCGTCATACCATTTTTCCTCGGGTTGAAGATAATAAAGCAAACATTGAAATGAATGTTGAAACTGAAAAGAGGCCATCATTAAAGATTATTGATCACTCTTAAAGATTCTTAAGATATCTTGAGATTTTGCTCAATTCTAGATTTGTTCCTTTAAAGTATGCACATCACGAATTGAAAGAAGTACATGAATATTTGGTCAAAGATGAGAATCAAGATGAAAGAAAAGAGCGCTTTCACCCATTTTGGCCAAAGAGGCCTTACGATCCATCCAAAACTTACGATCAACGTAAAAGAGGAAATTTATAAAATGTTAACCTTACTGGGATCATTGTGTCCATTGAAGTCGAAGATAGGTGAGCTCTACGGTGATCAACATAAATAAAGAAGGCGAGAATCACAATTTGTGTGGACTAGAGGGAGTTAAATGCTATTGTGTAATATGAGTCGATCCCTTCCACACCATTTACTGAGAAATCTTTCGATGGGTGGTCATGGGTGAGAAATATAGTCCTTCAGCGATGATTTCAATCTATCATCATGTAAGGATAAAAAAGAGGACTTCATGCGAGAAGATAATCTATTTCGCAGAATCGAATGGGATTGAAGTTTTTACATACGATTATGCCCCTTTCGACTAAAGAATGACGTCCATAGAAATCCCTTGCGTGCATAGTGTTACAATAATTTTGGGATTTTATTCACAAATTCTTGTAGGTATCTGGATTATTACTGCATTTAATTAGTGGGCTTCGACAAAGGATCATTGTGATAATTTGAGGCTAATGTTTGAGAGGTCCTGATCGATGAGAATCTCTCTGTAAATGTTAAGAAGCTGTGTATTTACACCCTTTAGAAATTATTTTGGGACACATAATTTGTAAAATGAGCTTCATAGTGGATACTACTAAGGTTTGTTGTGATTATGGGCTTAGAGGAACTAACTTGTCAAACGAGGTGTGCACTTCTGTGCAAGGGCACATAAGATATTATGCTGAATTTTTATCAAAGGTTATTTATTCCAAGATCACTACACCTAAAGAATAATTATTAAATGGGAAAAGGAAAGTTGTATCAAAGGGTGAGACACAACAACACATGTTCGAGACTATGAAAGAAAGGCTTACTAGAGCACCTATTTCACACTTTCCTTCATGGTCAAAGCCTTTTCACATCATGTATATGTGCCTCTGCATAGTAGCCATAGGCAAAGTACTATCCCGAACTTTATAGAAGTGTTTATTGATCATCCTATTTTCTTTGTGAGTGTCAAGTTGACACAGTAGAACAAAGTGCCTATAGAACTAGAGCGTGAGGCATTGTCTATGATCTACGCACTCCATAAGTTTGACAATATTTGGTGTTCAAACCCATCTTAATATTGACCACATGGCACAAAAGTATTTGGTGCTCAAACCCATCTTACTGAGGGTACATATGTTGTTGGCTTCATGTTATTTCAAGAGTTTAACTTTGTTAGCGCTTTGATTCAAATGGGTAAGAAGCAATTTTTGGTCCGGATCATTTATCAAGGATTCAATCGGGGAGGATACAGGTGAGCATTGATGATAACGATTCCAAATGCATAGATATTCAGATTAAACCACACACCCTTAGACTTAGAGGATATTGTCTTTTTACATTGGCTGTGTGTGGCATTAAGGAATGAAGAGCTTTGGAGAAGAAAGAAATTTCCATTGTCACGCCTTACAGAGTTAATTAGTGGATACTTATACAAGTTCAGACCATGATGAATTTTTATAATGGTGTGTGCTGAGCATGAGCTGAAGACATCACTGGTAGGAGCTCTCAAGATTTGTGATTACGTGTGGACATTCTGTAGGGAGTTTACACCACACGCAAGGTGCTACTGTTAGCTGATAGTCTATGGTGGAAAACATTATACAAAAGATCAGCAGAGTATTGTTAAGCGATGCATGACCATTGTAATATTCTCCTTTGGAAATCTAAGCATAGAGGTGAGATACCTTCGAGGTACGTATTAATAGTGTAAACCCTTTTAAGAAGTGGGAAATTGAATTTTTCGGGGTCTCATCTTACGCAAAATTACACAGACATGATCGTGCGATAGTATAACTTGTATAAATTATCTACAAGGTGGGAAGAAGCGGCTCAATGTATTAAAGCATTACACATAAACTACATCAACAAAGGTTTATGTGAGAAAATAATGTACCGATATGTAATGACGCCTTTTAAGTTTAACAAGTTATAAAGGGTACTCATTTCCTAATGAGCCTTATTAGGATATTACTTGATGAATTTAATGGTCGAGACACCATAGAACACAAATTTATCATCCTCGAAGTAAATGGAATCACAGTGAGGCCTTTTAATAAGATATTGATCCATACATCGACAAAAATTTGTGATGCTCTGGGAGGAGAGATCGATGATAAAAGTCTTCATTGTGACTAAGGCGTGTATAGGGATAAACCTACAAGAGGTTCAATAAATCACACCCTTTCGAGCTGGTGTTTGCGGCGGAAAGGAAGTTACTACCCATGGAATCCATGTTAAATTCTTTTGTGAATTGTGTGCACAAGAGGTTTTAGATGCATGAGAAAGCAATTCAAGAACATATTAACAAACTCACGCAGCTCTGCATTTAGATCGCTATATATAAGTGCATCGAGCTCAAAAGTAAGAAAATTATAGGAAGAAGGCAATGGCATGCTAAGGAACATCTAGGATAAGAAGTTTGAGAGTTAGAGCAGAATGGTGCTTCTGTATGATTCAAAGTTCTTTTTCCACCCTAGAAATATTATGGTACATCGATCAAGACCTTTGTATGCTATCACTTATATACTTGATTCATGTGCTTACCACTTAGAGGTACTAAGATGAAACACGGTTTCCTAGTTACTTCACTGGGAGTAGAGTTGAAGCTCTAACTATAAATAAGTCTTCTTCGTATGTCCGTAATAAGGAATTATTTTTCGCTTAGATTATACTTCCCATAGTACATTCCCCCTTTATATGTGTTTCCCTTTCATATTGCTATGCTTTGTCAATTTAGATTCGATGTTTTATTAATAAGTGTGCTTATGCACAGATATTGTTGATATAATATAAAGTTTTTCAAAAGCATTTGCACATTTTGGCTTCTTATTACCAGATAAGATGATTTCTATTCACCAGTTCTTGTTATCAAGTTTAAAATTTTCCTTGAATATGATGTACATAAAAAATATTATTGCTGGTGTTTTGAGAAAAGTGTAAATGAAAAATGTTTCTCAAAGATTAAATTACTTATGGATGATTTTATGCTATTTGCCAATGCGTTCTTTGTGCAGAAACCTTAGAAAAAATGATTGTAAGTATGCAAAGGAAGCAAGGCCTTCAGAAAGTGTGCCACTTTTAAAAAGTAGAAATTTAAAGTTGCTGTTGCTTTGCTTCAAATGATAACAAAGTTGTTAAGCAGAGTGAATTAATGCTAGAAATTTATTTGAAATGGTGGCGGTGGCGAGTGGAGGAAGAAATAAATGTAATGCTTTTGAAAAAAATATACAAAAAATATTCTGAAGTCTCATTTTTGCCTTTCTATCATTGAGTTGATTATTAAGGTAACTTCATGAATAAGATGAAGTAGAAGATGAGGCATTAGTATCAAATTCATTCTCCCTTTTGAGCAAACAGCCTAGTTCAGCTAAAAATGTGGCGATAATTCATAAATTGTTTATTTGTGTAATTGTCATGACCCTTTGTTATAAATTTATGAAGATGGATGTTTGTACTTTAAATTATTTTGCCATCTCCACCATATACCCAATTGTTACCTCTTCCCAAACGGTGAAGTACATAATGTGCTCTTTTTTAGTTAAAGATGGAATGTATCATGGTACAATAATTTGAAAAGCATAGAAAATAAGATCATGCCATAGTTACTTTCATTAATAGTTGCTTAGTTCTAAACAAATGAGGAATGCCTTTAATAAACCAAATTCACCAAAGCAGTAAAAAATGCAGTGTTCTTTTTTTGCTTTGTACCAATGGTAATTTTATTGGTTATTTAAGTATAAGTATATAGAAGCAATTAAAGATAGATCAATGGTTTTAATGATTTAGTAGAGTAAAAACAGACCAAAGTGAAGTTATCCACAGTCAACTGAAAGGACTTCACAAAAGCCAGCAGCTCAATAACACCAAGCTTAGAATGGTTTGGTGATTAACAGAGAGGGTGTAGCAGTAGGCTGATGTTTATTTTCTTGCCGTCTTTGGAGACTTTTCCTAACAGGAAATAAATTGAAAAGAAGAATCAATTAAACACCCAAAAACCTCTGATCAATCTTTCTAAAATTTGCCCAAATACTTACATAAAATATTTATCAGCAAATGAAAGTAGTTATTTTTTTAAATTCGATTATCTCATCGAAGATGAAGGCTCTTATTGAAATTGATAAATACCATTAAATTTTCACATGGACGATATCTTGTGTGATTTCACAATTTCAATATAGATTACAATGAGAATGAAAGAAACTATTTGTAGACGATGCAGAACAAAACCTTTTGCAAATTACTTTAAATTGAACTACAAATTAATTTCAAAATTACCCACATCCATCACACGGAAGCACTTAAAGCAATCTTAGTACAATTAATGGATATACATCGCAACCAAATTGACATGATGAAAATATAACACAATAAAATAACAAGTTATCTAGAAACTTTGGTCTAGCAATACATGCT